>CM022545.1:19577477-20119149 GCA_012273795.1 Dendrolimus punctatus | reverse complement strand
GCCAGGATTGAACCTGGAGCTACTGCATTGTAGTTATATCGGCCGGCAAAGACTTAGTGCGCTCAACTAGAAAGCCTATCTAATTTAAAGTTTTACAATTTTGATAAAATGACAACACAGAAATATATCAAGAAGAATAGATTCTATGTAGCTTTGTGAAACTCATTTCGTTATTAAGTTCTGCAAATTGGAAGCATTGGATAGACACGTCTGACAGTTGTGTCACACACTGTCAAGGAGAGGACGTGGTCGCAATTATTAACAACATTTATTGATTAACTTAACGCCTTTGCATTGTATTGAGGTCAACCGGCAAAGGCTTAGTCCGATCAACCATCGAGGCTGTCGAATATTAGTTTTTGCGATTTTATTAAAATGGCATCAAAAAAAATCACAAAGAAGAATGTAATCTATACAGCTTTGTTAACTCGTGTTATTGATTAAATTTCGCAAGTTGGCATGGGATAGACTCATCTGACAGTTGTGTCACAACATTGTCAAGGAGAGGACGTTTTGCTTATTATTAATAACATTTACTGGCTAACAATGCGAAACTTCGCAAATACATAGTGAGAAATTAATTTCAAGCGTAACTACCGCAACGTGCCGACTTCGAAATTGTTCGAGAGATTGTACTTCCTATACGAAACGGTGAATTTCTAGTGAAAACAGAGTACGTGAGCGTATAGGAGAATAATTTTTTCCGTGCAGTTTGGCTCATAAATAATCGGAGCGGTGAAGCGAGAATTCGCTCTCTCATCCACTCACGGGGCTTATGGGCAGGCATAGTGATACGCATTATTGTTGTCGACAAGCGTTATCGATAGTGTATTAAGTTTTGTGATTTTGTGGGTTAGTGATATAAATGAAAGAAAAAAATAGATAAAACAACGTATTTATTAAAATAAGAATAATAATGATTTAAAATAAATTATTAATTGGGTATCTATGTATTAAAAAACTATAAGCACAAAAGCTTAGAATGTAACAAGTTATATTAAAAATAAATATAAATACTTGTATCTAAGTTTAAAATTAACAGCAAAAAAGATAATGATTTTTATAAGAATGATAATCTTTCTTTGATAAGAATGAGTTTTTATCGATAATGGCGTTGCGCTCGCGCAACATGCTCACCGCCCTAGCCGGGCTGAGGCCGAGTTTTAGTTTATGACCCCAAACTGCACGGACAAAATAATTCTACTATAGATCCTTACATGCGATCTTTCGCCACCGATTTAAGTGTACCGTACGACCAATTCGGGTTTCAAGTCGGCAAAGTAATCGACCAGCAAGAATCCAGATTACACGAAAGACACTTACGTCGTCTCCCATTCTGGCTGGCGTGATTACGTTGTACTAAACGGGCAACCTGACGAAATGTTCAATATCGCACCTTATAAACCTCACATAGAATCATTGCTATACCTTTAGCAATTGGCGCTTTGGGAATGCTGGTATTACAGCTTATTTGGGTCTTTTAGAAATTTGTGCTCCGAGAACTGGTGAAGTAGTTTGCGTTACCAGTGCTGCTGGCGCTGTTGAGTCGCTAGTTAGACAGATAGCAAAACTAAAAGGTTGTGTTGTTATTGGATTCACAGGTTCTGATGAGAAGGTAAATATCATAAAACGCGACTTAGGATTCCATTACGCATTTAATTATAAAACTGATTCAGATGTCAAAGAAACATTACGTTCAGTAGTAAAAGGTATTGACTGTTACTTTGATAACGTCGGTGGTGATTTAGCTTCCGCGATAATGGAGTGCATGAACGAGCAAGGCCATGTCGCTGTATTTGGTGCTATAAGTACGTACGGCGAGCGCACGTCGAGACATAACAAACTAAAAATGCCTGTGTCGGTGAAGATAGAAGCCTTTAGCTTCACACAATGGGAGTGGCCGAAGCAGTGCGAAGCGTTGAACAGTCTCAAAGAATGGGTGAAAAAAGGAACGCTCAAGGCAAAAGAAACGATCGCGAATGGCTTTGAAGAACTCCCGGACACATTTGTGGCAATGCTTAAGGGCGAAAGCATCGGGAAGGCGCTTGTTAAAATTTGAATCTTATGCTTATTGATTTAAGGTTTGCTATCTACTGTTGTTTGTTTAACAAAGGTGTTGAGTTTATTTAGTGATACTTCAAACGAAATTCTGTTTTTAAATTATTTTTTCCACGATGCCGTACATCATTTTCTTAAGGGTACTCAAGAACCTTATTATTCATGAATCTCTTATAATCTTTTTAAATATATTTAATTATAATTTCATATTTTGAAAAGTAAAATCTGGAATATTTGCTTTCCAGTCTTTCTGAGGGGCCTCATTCGAGTAAATTTTGGATCTGTATATCTAAAAATCTATACACATTTGCATGATAAAAAGTGTCTTATTGGATTTTGTGTTGTTTATTTCTAACAAATACCGCTATCCTTGCAAAATATACTAATAGAATGACATAGACTTAAAATAAACAGCATGTCGTCTGTCTACATCAGGAATTCCCAAACTATTTTCCGTAAGAGACCCCTAATTAAACTGATACCTCAGACTCCATAGCCAAATTACTTTAAAAATCTTTGCGGTTGATTAAGTGAGTAAACTTGACATCATTTTCTCATCAAAAGTTAACAAAATAAATAGAAATAAAATTCAGTAAATATCAAGTGTAATTCATAATTATTAATTAATATTAATTAAATTACGTAAAAACACTTGAGTAGGTGACTATTTTTTGAAAAAAAAAACCACATTTGTACACGTAACACAACTTATACAGTATCTTTCTCCTTCAAGGCCGGCAGCACATTGGTAGTACTTCTGGTATTGGTAATGTCCTTAGGCGAGGGTAACCACTTTTCATCACAGTTGGACCGTCAGCCTATCTGCTGTGCTTCAGCAATAAAAAACAACTTGAAAGTTTCAAATTTTTGTTAATTAATGACCTCGTTTACCCAGAAACTGATGGGGAACCGATTTCGATCCCAGGGCGGTCGATATCGACCACTTTGGGAATGCCTTGTCTAGATGAAGAGAAAATTATATCCAAAAATTTAACAAGCGCAAGGCATTTCTCAATCTACGATGGGTTTCAATCTAACCAAGTGGGTAAAGAAATGCGTGTCTATTATTAGAATTAATCTTAGCTTATAGATGCCTAGTTTAATAGAAAGATCTCATCATTTCCGTATTGCATAAAATTAGGTGCGGTCAAAAGACCGCCGCGATTTGATATTTAAGAACATTTTATTCGAAACCAACCCCTTCCCTTAGTTTGATGTTTACTACAATACAAATTGGTGTAATAATAAAGATGTTATATTTTTCGCAATCAGTGGATTCGATGCCTGACTAGAATAATTAGTATCTCAAAAATCTGATGATAACATTTTAGCATTCATCAAAGTCAGCCTCGAGCCTTTTTTAAATATTTTTCGCTACTTCCTATAGTTTAAGAATTGATGTAGTAACAGCCCATAACTGTCCCACTGCTGGATTCGGGCCTCCCACTATGGGGGAACGGACAGTATACCCGCCATGCTTGTTCAAGGCGGCTTCACAGGTTTGACACATGGGTTATCTCGATGTGCAGGTTGCATCACGATGTTTTTCTTCACCGTTGTTAGCACGTGGGATTTATAACAATATCCACTTAAGTCCGAAAACTGCCTATGTGGTGCTTGTGTTCCGGCCAGGATCGAACCCGCGTCCTTTGAGTATGGGACCGTGCGCCAGCCAAGACTGAATATATATTATTATTAAGAATTAATATATATTAATAACTATATTAAAATAATTAATATATATAATTATAGTTAAAGAATCTTGAAGGCCGCCTCGAAAAATTCACCTGTATAAATGTTTTATCGATATTTTAATATCGATAGTAACAACGATGTTAAAGTGTTGGTTTTATCGAGTTTTCGATACAGCCCTAGTAATAACCCAAACACAATACACTTATTTCCAAAATATACAATGTTGTTTGCTTTCGGTTGTTTATTATACCTATATATGTAATTTAATATGTTTTTACGGTAAAAAGGTTTGGAAAGGGAGGGAAGCGTAATTCTATTTTATTTTATTATATACAAAGTAATTAACCAATCATAGGGAGTTGTACTTATGAGGATTCAAACCTTTCCTGCAGGTATAATAATATAACATAACACATACAAGTGCTGAGTTAGGTTCTATACATTTTAGGGTTGATGGGATACCTTACACGCTTATCCAAGGTTATTTTCAGGTTTCACATTTCAGTAAAAGTCGTGTTAGAGTAATTGCTATCGCACGCTTCCCAACAATCTGAGGGTACGGGTTCGAGTCCTGGCCGGAACCCATGCACTTAGGTAGGTAGTTTACTGACCTGACTTCATGATTATTAAATGGAAGTCAGTAAATATTGTAGTCAGTTTCCATAAGATTGTATAAAAAGAAAGAAAGAATTTTATTAGCAGAAATGGCGACATAATTACATTCCCTATATATTTTTATACACAGAGCATATTTTGAAAATTTGTAGGTACACCGCATTTTAGCAAACGAGGTTTGCACTCAGCATATTGCTATAGTCGCGGAAGGCCACGACACACCTTCCATGATCAAATTGATCGTGTACTAGCAGAAGGTGATGTCAGGAGCCTTAAGAACAGACGAGCGTGCATGACAAGAGCTATGAATGTCAAAAAACCAAGTGAGGTGTGTAAGAATAAGCCTGTATGGCGCTCTGTTGTTCGTGCCTACCCCGCAAGGGACCTGGCGTGAAGTTATGTATGTATGTATGTATATTGCTATGCCGGAATTATATCCGACACAACGCTGATTTTCAGTGCAAACCTTCCTTTTGGCGTAAGACGAAAACGACCCAATTTTATTAATAAATAATAATAAAGGCTTGAAAGTCTCTCGCTTGGTATCTGGTTGAAGGGTCGGATGCAGAAGGCAGCTTTGTTGGACACGGCCCGTATTGTGAGGAGATTCCTGTGTCTGGAGCCTTAACCACCGGTAGTCTGGACCCTTGGCCCCACTGCCGGCGAAGATCAGTTTTTTATATTTTTTTTGTAAATGTAAATAATATATTTATATTTTATAAGATATTTATAAAAAAAATGTAAAAGATTTGAAAATTAAATTAAATACATATGTAAAATAATAATAATAAATTAAAATAATGCTACTTATTATATCTAATATATAAAATTCTCGTGTCACAGTTTTCGTTGCCATACCATCCTCCGAAACGACTGGACCGATTCTCATGAAATTTTGTGTGCACATTGGGTAGGTCTGAGAATCGGCCAACATCTTTTTTTCATCCCCCTAAATGTTAGGGGTAGTCCACCCCTAAATTATTATTTTTTTTACCGGGCAGGACGTCGTCTGCCGGGACAGCTAGTATATTATATATAGGGTTGTCTGGAGGGGATCGCCTATAGCAACAACACCGCCCATTGTACTTTAATGTATATTCAATAAAGTTATTCCTTCATTCATTACTGTTGCTTATGGACATTGGTCATTTGGAATATCAGGTACCGGTAATGCTGGGACACAACTCAGGTTGCTATAGCAGCATACTCCAGACAGGCGGTAGGCATTTAAACAAGCATATAGCATATAGTAGGGCACTACCTTACTTTACTAGGGGAAATTCGATTGAGGACCATCAGTCGCGTGAGAAGGAAAAGACGCGACCGTCGTGTATCGTGGATTTGCCTAATCGGGGTGGCACCAATATCCCCGCGGGAATATTATTATACTATTGCCATGCCAGGGTTTGGGATACCCACTAAAACTCCTATCCGATCCTCAAACGTCCCTTGTTCGGGCATTGGGCTCGCTTAAGCATTCACCTCCAGCTCGGACAGATATGCCCTACCACCTGGCAGCAAACTATTTTGAACTTTCTTACAACAGGCTTCCCGGCCGCATAAATTACTATTCATTTTCGGTTCCCGCAGGGTTAAATTGTACAATTTAAAAAAAAAACAATATAACTTAACTAGACACTTGGCCAAGAGCATTCTGTACCGCACACAATGAGGACTTGAGGGATAGGTCCTTGACAAAATAGCTGATTAAAAAGCCAACAAAACTATTGAATTAGACTCTTGTCCCGGCAATCATGAAAACATTAATTTATAAACTTTATATAAATATGCAGAAGCTGAATTTTTACATATATGTATATAAAGATAACTACAAGATTCTATATATCACACGCTATCTTAGTAATGAACATCACAGAGGCGACCCCTATATCATACAGAACGACCTAATGCCACCTAGATCATATCAAGCAGTACTGTAATAGGACTGTAGTGAGATAGCTTGATTTACTGCGAAATTTATGAGAGCAGTGTCATGAACGTCGCGTGAAATCTAGTTTACCCCGGCGTACCTAGATTGTATTACGACACTGAGTGTGTTGGACCCGAACGAGGCAAAATCGTATATATTTAAATAAAAAAGGGAATATAGAAAATAAAACGCCATTTTTTTCCACACGTTCGAATCGCAACCATCTTTACATATTCAATGTACTCTTTGCGCAACCAACTAAATTGTCTTTAATAATTATAAATCTTCAAAAACCAAGCTGCCAGTACTATAATATTTATAAACAAAAAGTACTTATTTCACAACACTGAGAGTTCAACGAACATTTGATTTAACTTATAGAACAATTAAAATTGGTTGAAGAATTTGAGAAGTGAAAACTTAGGCGCGTTGGACACTTGGGATGGGAAAAAGCTCTGAGCTCCCGTAACCGTCACGCTCAGATTCAAAGTTTTCACTTCTGAAGTGTAGTCCTACGACGGTCAGTTTTTGTTACTTAGGGGGTCATCTATAAATCATGTCGCACGCGTCTCAAACTCAAAGGACCCGGGTTCAATCCTGACTGGAACCCATGCACCACTTGGTCAGCTTTCTGATCTAATGTGCATATTGTTACAATTACCACGTGCTAACAACGGTAAAGGACAACATCGTGATGCAACCTGCACATCGAGATAGCCGATGTGTCAAACCTGCCAAGCTGCCTTCGACAAGCGTGACGGGTATAATGTCCGTTCCCCCTATAATGGAAGACCCGAACTCAGCATTGGGACATTTATGGGCTGATATTATTAAAGGATTGACGTAGTGTGAGTGGATCCTAAATTTCGTGATGTCACGTTGCGAAACCTACGGAACTGCTGTTTTAATTTGATAATTTCTTGATATGAACTTGCAAAATATGTGATGTCACCCTAGGGGAGGAGGAGGAAGAGGAGACCTAGGGACGGAGTATCACGAATTCGACCAGCTGTGACAAGGACGGAAAACGAATAAATCATGAAATTCTTGTAACGTAATTTGTGGTCTCTATGGAAGTGAAAAGACACAGCTGTATTCAATGGCATTGAATTATTCAAGAATATAGGAGCCGCATACATCTAGTCATCTCAGCGGCCTGCAAGCTAGTGACTAGCGCTTTTTTTTTTTACTTGACTTTATGTTCTTGGTCCGAAGACCTCGTAACTTTACCGGGGTTTGCGGGGCGAGTGCCTTCGCAAGGCGAAGACGCTCAAGCCCCGGTGGAGGCGCTCGAGCCCCTGACTAGCGCATTTTTTTTTTTTTTTGGAGCTGATTCAGCTGAATAGCCGCAGATGGCTGTTTCAGCGATACCGGGCTTTGGGGGCTTCCCGCCTCCGTGGGAGCGGAGGCGTTCAGCCCGGAAGCAGCACGCTCGAGGAGGCACCTCCTGTGAGGTTCGACCTCGGCTCGACCGCTGCGGGGGATTGACTCTATATTGAGAACAAGCCGTAAAAGGCTGAATGAACTAAGCCAACAGGCTCAAGTGATTATTTGGGGACTCTTCATCGACTCCGCCGGCGGAGCCGATCCTAGTCTATCATTACTACCGCTTCGCAACGTGTTATTGCTGGAGGAGAAGAAGCGGCGGAAGAAACTCTCCAGCAACACGCCTAAGCTAATCTTGTATGGCTACTTGTGTCTGTAATGAGTATGGATTGGTGGGTCTTACGGTTGTGTAAGAGGATTCGAGCCGGGGGCTCTCCGGCGTCTGTTGTGTCTGCGTCTGTTATGCCAGGCTGATGTTCTGAGCCTCGGGGGGTTCATGATTTGACGTGTGATTTCGTCAGGCTCGTCAATTAGTACATTGCGAGGCCTGCGTTTGCTCGTGGGAGCGTTTGGAGTGGGTTTGTAGTTGACCGTTTCCGTCACCAGAGGGTTCGGGTGATGGGGGGCGAGGTCAAAGAATCTGCGCGATAATGAGATTATATAGTCTTTGATGGAGGGAAGCTCCAGATCGCGATGCAAGTCGGCGAGCCGCATATAGCGCGGGCCGTCGACTGCAGCGCGTAGAAAGTGATTCTGGATTCTTTGCAGTCTCCAAATGTTAACGTCGCTGGCGTGGCCAAAGACCACACTCGCATAGGTCAAGATGGGGCGGATGCAAGTTTTGTAAAGAGTCACCTTATTTCTAAGGCTCATCTTACTCTTCTTGCCTATCATCGGATAGAGTCGGCCGAGGATCCAGTATGCTCTGTTCCCGACCGCTCTGGTGTACTTGTGGAAGTACAAGCCTCTGTCGAGGGTTACCCCAAGATATTTGACTTCGTTAGCCCAAGGGATAACTTTGTCGAATAGCTTGATGGGCATAAGTTGGTTGGAGGGGCGGGTATTGGGTGAGAGGCAGCTGCGAGAGAACATGATGGCTGCACTCTTCTCGGGATTCACCTCAATCCGCCATTTTCGGAACCAGTCGCCTAGTTCTTTGATGGCGGTGTTGAGCTGATTGCAGATTCTGTATCTGCTGGGGTCGCTACTGAAAATGGCGGTGTCATCCGCATATAGGGCTAGCTGGGTATGGGGGTGCCGTGGCATGTCGCTGGTGAACAGCGTGAAAAGTAGGGGGGAGAGCGCGGAGCCCTGGGGGACTCCCGCTGAGATGGTATGAGAGGAGGAGCGGGTGCCCTCCACTCGGAATCTGAATTTACGGTCTTTGAGGAAGTCCCGTAGAATGAGTACGAGTCGGTCCGGCACACCGAGCTGATACAGCTTGTATATCAGCCCGTTGAGCCAAACTTTATCGAAGGCTTTCGCGACGTCGAAGAAAACTGCGCCTGTCGGCCGCGTTGAAAGTATGAGAGGACATGCTCCGTGATGCGGAGCACTTGTTGCGGGCAAGAGTGTCTAGCTCTAAAGCCGAACTGCTCGTGGGGGATGAGATTATTGCTGAAGGCAAAATTACTCAATCTAGTGAGGAGGACTCGCTCATACAGTTTACCCAGCGAGCTAAGTAGACTGATGGGGCCTGACTAGCGCAGCGCGGGAGCGCAGATATTAATAGGTGCTGTATCTCACTCGCATCTTATCCGTCCCGCTCACACACTGTGCTATACATTGTACTAGCAGTGCGACTTGTTAACATTTCTACTTAAGGTTACCGTTTCCAAAATAAATCAGTTCACATCAGCACTCGACAGCGAATACTACTCTCTGAACTCTGAACTATTAGTTAACTTCTACCTCTCGCTGCTACAAGTATATATTGATCACTCTGATTGATTCATACAAAATGAAAGACAAAAATGAATCGTCTAGTATAAAGCAGCCTTATAAAGATTTATCTCACCGACATCTTGAAGGGTAAGACAAAATACAGAAAACAAAGAGATTGTATGAGGAAACATTATTAAAAGTGGCAACAAAGTTAATTGGTCACGTTCTCTGGTTTGTGTTGTTCTCTTTTGGTGCCTTGTTCGCAATGGGTTGGATTTAAGGGAGATATTAGCTTCTTTGCAGGAATATTTTTATACGGAAAATGGTTATTTTTATAGCTGAGAATCTGGGAACTGACAATATCAGTTTCATAAACAAGATATATTAAATTATTGCTAAGAAATATCTAACCGTCTTTGTTAGTATGGTCATGTGAAAAGGAAGCATAGATAACAAAATATCCAAAGCAATTTGTACAAACTAAAGGCAAGACCACAAGCCATTAACCTGCTGGCTAAAACATTCAGAGACCTTATGAAAGCCTTATTGCCTGAACTGACAACCCAAGAGTGCTCAAGAGTATGTCTTGGCGTAAAAATGTGAAGAGACTTCAAATATATATAGACAGAGTAAGGAGAAGAAGTAGAAAATGAAGATATTAGATATTAGGATCTAAAGTAGAACGGAACATAGGGGGTACATACAAAAATATTTTCACGCCTGTTTCGTATAGGGTTTTTTTTTATTGCAGGAGTTCAGCAGGCAGGCAGATGACCCACTTGATGGAAAGCGGTTACCATCGCCTATAGACATTCGCAACACTGAGACTGAAAACTGGTCACTAATGCCGGAACACAACTCAAGGTGGTGACATGATTTAAACCAGAGTGGTAGCCATCTAGTCGGGCAAATGCCCTGCCGTCTGGCTGTGGGTTGTTTGGTCGCCCTTTACGACGTATGGGGTACGCAATGCCAATCTCAATCAATCTCCACTTACGTTCTGACGTATACCTTTCACTTCTACTTCCATTAATATTTTCTGACATACCCACACTTCGAATAAAATGTAACTCGATTTCCAGCAATTTGATTGTGTTAATTGTGCTTCTGGTCACCAACAGCAACTCAGTTCATACATCTGTTTTATTAGTCATTCATATACTTAGATCTGAAATCTTATACTAATATATAAAGCTGAACAGTTTGTTTGTTTAAACGCGCTAATCTCAGGAACTACTGGTCTGATTTGAAAAATTCTAATTAATTCAGTGTTGGTTAGCCCATTTATCGAGGACAGCTTTATATAGGCTATATATCATCACGCTAAGACCAATAGGAGCGGAGCAGCAATGAAAAATTTTTCAAAATCGGGGGGGGGGGGGCTTTGAAAACAAATTCCACGCGGACACAGCTAGTATGATATAAATACAGTGTAAACTCCATATAACCATTTAACGACAAACTTCCTTAAGCGTCGTAATCACTCGGCTTTGGTTTTTTTGGCTTGTCTTCTATACATTGATACACTCTTTGTAGCATTACACCCACTCTCAATGTCGACAACAATTAAGTAATAAAAAAGTGCCTTTTTAGTTGCCCAAAATTAGTAAAAGCTGCGCAGCTTTGTACGTTCTTTTATCGCTTTATTATCCTAGACCGTAATAAACTCTGTCGGCATCATGCATACCGAAATACCTTAATTTCTAAGTACTTCCTTTATGACGAAGGTGTCTCGATATCGCAACATATTAATAAAATAAGTAAAAATGAAAACAAAATTACTGGTGCTGCAAAAGACGCCAGACAAAACTAATAGACTTCTCTCCATTTAACGACAACTCTCTATAACGCCATAAAATGCACACAGTCCCTTCAGTGTTGTTATATAGAGTTTATGCTGTATATACAATGTCTCAAATACCTTCTGTCCTGTGTAAAGGTGGACATATTACGTAGGAGGAATTAGATAGATGACGTTCGTTTCAAAATCAAACAAATGATGATATTACGTAAGAAACCTTCGTCCAAATTGAATAGTCAGGTTAACACCTCGCTTTTATTGATATCTTATGTCTCCACTACGGCCAAAAACTCTTACAGTAGCTTTCTTGTCACCAATATCAATTTGTTTGAAAGCAGAATCCCCCATAGAGATAGTTGCTACATTATAATTTGCACAATGTGCAGCAGATATGTGCAATTGTGTGCAAAATTCGCAATCCAGTTGCACATCGAACCGCGAATGTCGGGAATGCAATATAGAAATGTTTCGCAATACCGCTGCAGACAGCTTTTATTGGAGTATATGGCATCTCTCGTATGCGTGTTAAATAAAATAAGAACATTATTTATATATAGTAAATAAAAGAAAAATATCTACGGGCAAACAACATAATAAAACAATGTTTTTATGGTCCTGTCACAAAACAGGTAAAGTTTTGTATCGACTACTATATAAATATTTTCACACGAGCGTATTGTTCTTGTCCTCTCATAATAATATCGTTTGTAGGTTATACTGCAGTTGTAATCAGGAGTTGTCCGTAGGCAGGCTTGCACCAAGGTTCAGCCGCCTATTCCTGCTTTCGTGGATGCACAGACCGAAAAGTGACAGGATATCCCTCCCATTTTTGATATCGCAATGGGAATGCATTTGTGTTCCTCCTTGATCCCAAAAGGAGATTACAAATGGTATGTCTTCTTAGCGGGGGCTCATTACACTGCCCTTTATAAACTAATCACTAAACTCTCCAAGTCTTGGTGAGACGACACAAGACTTGCCTTATGTATCCTTGACACCTCAACAAATCATTTACTGGGTGCGCCTGAAACCAAAGCCGAATCATTGCTGTGGCTCAATGGGTCTTCTTCTTCTTCAGTGTGACTATGACCTGCACCGTCTATGACAGGGGTCGCCTACTTAACCCAGGATGATAGGCAGGCGACCGCTTGTGCACCTCATCTTTCAGAAGCTACCGCTGACAATCCTCTCTCGCTAGGCAGCAAGAAGTCTCTACCGCTCTGGGCCGTTAGTTCCTGATGTTCTCCATACTCATGACCAAGTGGTGGTGGCCTCATATCTTGCAATCAGGTGCAAGTACTTACCGAAACAGTTATAGCCAGTAACTGCACCATTTTGACCATTTTTGTGAGACCCAATGAGATAGATAAGGGCAGACAGCCTGTACCATCTTCCGGCCCACCATGGGAACACAATTACCGACCTTGCCGAGTACTTACTATATGCTACTGGCAAAGGTCTGGTGCGTGAGGACGACACTAATATCAACTAGATAATCGGTGACGAGCGCTAAAGGACATTGCTTTTGTAATAGAAACGGAACGCGCCTGTCAACGTCATTGGCAGAGCAGAGTTTCACAGGCGCGTGTTTTGTCGTACGCGTCCCTGAGCAGACATTAAATAACATTCCGACGTTAGATAACCTTTATTTGTACGCTAAAATAACACCATCGAAGACCTTCTTCAAATATCTTTTATTAACTATACAGCTTTCAAATAAACAAAACCACAATCAATCCTACCTGATGCTAACCAAGTACCTATTATTATAAGATCGCCTGTACTCCACAATGAATTGTAGCTCGTTTATTTATTAAATAATAGCATTGCGTTCAATGATTATAATACAAAGACATAATGAATTTATTACGAACGATTGATTCTTAAGAGTGTACAAAGGTCCAATCAAGCTTTTGTGGTAAGTGATGAATCGAGTCTCAAGGAACTCTATTCATTTGGACTCGATTCAGCAGCGATAACACATTTTTTGTAGATTACGATTCTCTATTCCAATATTTATTGAATTGGTTATTGTAATTCTTGAAACTATATGCAGTAATATAACAACAGCCTTATATTTTGATTAGATACTTTAACATCTCGGGTGTTTACAATTAAATTGATTTAATAATAAAAGTATATCAGCGATATTCAAAAAAAATGTTAATTAACGTTCTAAACATTAGTCATACTTAAAGCAACTGATTAAGATTTAAACATTATTTATATATGCCTTCATAAACAATAATTTTACATTGCTTAACTAAATACTACCTACTTAACTTTTTTACTTCAACGCCTCGCGGCTCGGTGGCCGAATTCATACTTGAAGTGATTTTGGTCGACATGTCCCTTTGACGCCGTGAAGCAGAATCTAATTATAGTGACGCGGGTGTAATGCCCTAGTATTTGTCTTTTTTAATTAGTTGTTGTGCCGTGAATTATTTTGAACTTTGATAACATGGAAATAGTATTATAATATAAAATTGAGTAATATGGAAATACTCAATTTTCTGGAATTAATTAATGGAATGAATGAATGATGTCTTACGGAGGGCGCTTGCCACCGCTTACGTGCCGGGTCTATTGGAGCCGAACGGTATTGCACGTGATGATGGCAGGCGCCCTGACGGAATCACTCTAATTCCCTGACAGCGTGGCAAGCCTTTGGTGTGGGATGCTACTTGCGTAGACACGTTGGCCGCATCCCATTTACCAAACACGTCTAGATCGGCCGGTTCGGCGGCGGAAACAGCGGAATCACTCAAGCGGCGGAAATATGCAACCCTCAGTGAGAGTTATATGTTTGTGCCGTTTGCTGTCGAGACGCTTGGTCCGTGGGGTCCTGAGGCCATGAGTCTCTACCAAAATTTATCAAAACGACTCATCGACTCTTCTGGTGATCAGAGGGCTGGTGCCTACCTCGGCCAACGGATCAGTATGGCGATCCAGCGAGGAAACGTACCCAGCCTTCTGGGCACCTTACCCATAGAAGACGATGATCTGAGCTCAGTATTCTACTTATAGTCTTGAGGGACTATGGGTAGAATACAATACAAATAAGATAAGTTTTCTTACATTGTATTCAATAGTATGTAATTTTATCATTGTGTTTCTATACTTATAATAAAATTAAAAACAATTTGTATATAAATGAATTATTATTGTTATATGTATGTCTTTAAGAGGACTTTTAGAGGGCTTACGTGGGACCGTGGAGAGGCCAACACGTAAAACCGTAGAGGCCCCTTGACAAATTTAAATGTGGCGTGACACTGACCGGCGATTATCCCTGTCTAAACTGAAATAAAAACGAAAGTACCAGGCTATTGGGGCGAACTGCTAATGGTATTAGTCTGGGAACATGGGGACTATGGCGTCTGACCGTCGCAATATTCGGGGAACTCGCTACTCCCTGCATGGGCCCAAAAAAATACCTTAGAAGACAGGAGCAACTTGGACGTTAGTGGCTAAGGGGTGTAAAGAGTTGGACTGCAGGTTCACCAAAACTACTTCTGACTTGATGCCATTTATCACTTCCGTCCCTGGAACTCGAGTCTTAGCGATCTCCACTCCGTGCCAGCTGGCTAACGCAAGCTTTGCCTTGGCCCCCGGAGTCGGGTCCGTGGTGTCGCTACTCACCTAAGGCTGAATCCTTATTTGGATTGAACCCCAAAGCCCCCCTGGGAGTAATTATTATTATTAAGAAGACAATCATTTACATTCCGCGATTGTACAAATACTTCCACAATGTAAGTACACAAAGTTCCATCATTTGATGATATTACTTAACTTATATAAGTTGTCACTCAAATATACTAGCACAAGACTCAGCAGACTGGTACTTCGATATTTTTCTAAATATCGTAAGCTATTGTAAATGTTATTACGTTATCCTTGACTGGAAGGCCGGCGAGGGAGCACGGCGCGTTATCTCAGATATTCAAGGCCTCAACAAAACGCACCATTCAGCCACAGTATATTCAGTAGGCCCATTACGTATTTTAGGTTGTAAATACGTTTCTCTTATTATCATAACCTACATGCATACTACATAATGTACCACTGTACATATGGTAAGATGTAGACTTCATTTCTAACTTATACCATTGGCATATATAGTTGTTTGCCACCAGAAGGCTATGCACATTCCGTCTCTAGCGACTTGTGCGATTTACAGTAATATTAATTACATTTATCATTATTGAACTGCATTGTACATTATGTATTATTATGTGTGTTGTTTTGTCCTACGTGACTTCACTTACTGGTCTCAGGAGGAAGAACAGCGCTGGGCTTAATTGGTCAGCATATGCTGCGACTGAGTCCAATTTTAGGACTTATTCTGTTCCTATCATTTTACTATTTGATAAAAATCTGTATTGTTTTTCTTCTAAATAAAATATGTATTTCTTTCTTACTTGCATTTTGTCAATTTGGTGTTAATCCATAACATATTTATTGAATTTTCAAGTGGACTTCTATGGTCAAATCCGAAATAATACAAGGCATCAAAACAATCAAACGAATCGCGGGAAAACTAAAGTGGAATTAAGAGTGCAATTGATTTAAAAAATAAATTATCCACAGGGTGGCAACGTTATGTAGAATAGGACGAGCAATAGGGGCGCTACTTTCGCTCTAGCAACTCCAATATTAGGTCAAGAGTAATTTCGATACTTACTAGTCATTTTTACTACGACATCAAACATCGTACAAATATCAAGTTATTTTATTTAAAACGTTACGCATTTTGCCAAAATTGCCTACATTACTTTAATAATAATGACTATATTTTTTTAATCAAGAGAAGTAAGTAAGGTTATATTGTTGTTGACAGAACAATTATTTGACTTTAGGCTTATTTAAAAACAATATCTAACACTCTAGGTTTGTACCTATCGTATAACAATTTAAACTGTGGTTCAGGTTAGGCACATTTCTTAATTTGAGAACTTTTTCAAACCTTAATGTGGTGTCAAGGGTACTATAATTGTTTTAATTAGTTCTTTTATGTAATTTGCTGAATATTTAAAGTTCCCCTGAGTGTAGGTCATTGGATAATTAGTCGATATAATTTCTTTATGGTGCAGACATTTTGGCTACAAAAGGATACATTTACTGTGTTAGTGTACGTAGTGTAAACTCAAATGCTCCACATTCCTGGCGATGTAGCCATTGATCCAGCAATTTCAGGATTTTCATCATATTTTTTTAAACCTCCCATGTTCTTGTCACAGCTGGTGACTTTCGTTAGATTCCTCCCTTTCTTGTGTGTGATCACATGTTTTGCAATTTCACGTCAAGAAATTATTGAATGAGAACAGCAGTCCATAGACGGCCTATCTGCCTATCTGTTGAACTCGTGCAATAAAAAAAAAAAAACTGTACCACTATCGCAAGTGAAGCCCAAACATTAGGACCGTACAATTATCATAATCAGAGAGATATATATAGGTATATAGTTTAAGATTCTAGTTTTATGCTTTGCCATGATGTAATGTCTACCGTGACGATACCTTAAGAGCAGAGCGGAACATCAGCGCGGGTTTTTTCAGGACTGATGCCCCATTTGGGAGAAAATTTATTACTTATTTCAATATGCAAGCAATTATACTGTATCTGCTATATGTCCTCAATAAAATATTTTTCTTTCTAATTGTAAAGCCTTGGACAAGTGTTGCGATCCTACCAGTGGGGCATTCATAGGCTATTATTATTAATGTATTCAAGTATAGATGCTTATCTATATAATATTTATTAAACTTTTGTAGTGAATTCTGTTAATTGCTAATCATGTTTTCTGTCTGAAAACCAAATACTGAACTAATGAAGTACATATGTAAATACCTGTTAAGCAAACTCCTTAAAACTATTTAATTAACATAAATCAGCAAGTTAGCTCATTAACGTAATAAATTAAGCAAGTTAAGCAGCTGAATGGAGCCTGAGGTAGACACGCGTCCAACTTCTACTTAGGTCGCAGTTAAAGTATTAAAGTTAGGAACTCCGCTGAAAGTCTTAGGAACATTTGAAGTACACCCACTCTTCATCAGTGCATTACTAAATAGGTGCCGCAATGAGTTCTGAACTTTTTTTAGTGCGTAGCAATTTTGGCATAAATGAACTCCTATGAAATTAACATATCAATTGTCTGTTCTGTTCTTTCTTTGTGTCAGACTGCTAAGATTATGATTTATTGTCATTTGAAATGAAACACGTTGTATTTGTCTAAAAGTAGCAATACTCAGGCGAACGCCCGCCCAACTTTGCCTGGACCTTACTAAAGTTTGAATTCCACTAAGTGCCTATTTAAATAACTGGCGTCTACAAAATTACCTAAAGATAAGTAACAAGTTAAATTTCTAGGAACAGTATTGTAAAATCAAGGTAGTTTCGTAGAATTTCGATTATTTTATTCGTGAAGAAACGGAGAAATAATATAATTTCACGCGGCCAGGTGGCCTGTCGTAAGAGGCGACAAAACAACCCACAGGCAGGTGGTAGGGCATTTGCCCGACTGGATGGGTTGGTACCACCCCTAGAGCATGCCGCCATAACTACTTGGAGTTGTGTTCCGGAATTAGTGATCAGGTTCCAATCTCCCTTGAAGCAGCAGGGCATTTGTAGCACCTTTGGTGTTGCAAATGTCCATAGGCAATGGTAACCGCTTTTCAGCAAGTAAGGTCGTCTACCAGTCTGTAGAACTACATACATACATACATAGATAACTTCACGCCAGGTCCCTTGCGGGGTAGGCACGAACAACAGAGTGCCATACAGGCTTATTCTTACACACCTCACTTGCTTCTTTGACATTCATAGCTCTTGTCATGCACGCTCGTCTATTCTTAAGGCTCCTAACATCACCTTCTGCTAATACACGATCAACTTGATCATGGAAGGTGTGTCGTGGCCTTCCGCGATTTCTGCATCCATCCACTTTTGCATTGTATATCTGTTTAGTCATTCTTTCATCATACATTCTTTCCACATGCCCGAACCACCGGAGCATTCCTTTCCTTACCTTTACCCCGACACTCTCTTTCAGACCAACTCTCTTTCTTACTTCGGTATTACGTCCGCGATCCGCGTCTGTAGGACTCATGCAATAAAAATTTTAAAAAAACAAATCGCTTGCCAACTCGACTCGACTTGCCAATAAATAAACAAGCGTTAAAAAACATCTTCTCATCTAACTTTTAAAACACATCTATTAAATACTTTATACCTATAAGTATCTTCTTAAGAATTTTCCAAGTGCCTTGTTGTCATCAATAATGGTTGTTAATCAGTGATATTGTGGCCAAAAATGAATAATCTAGCATGAGTTTTTAAAAAAGTAGTTGCTAACAATGATCCGCCCAGGCGCTTCGCCCATTACATTCATAATGAAAAAATCCTATTTTATTTCATTAAACGGTGAATCCTAAGCAGCATGGTCCGCACGCCCTGAAAAGTCGTGCTGGTTCATTCAAGTTTTGGTTAAAACATCATTGGTTAATATTCATTATCGTTACTCGTTACCAACAAGGTATGTGAAACGGAAATTTTTTTAAGATAAGATTTTTTAAATCCTGGTTGCGGTCAATGATGCGCGCGAATGGATACGAAACATTCGCTCTAATGTCTTCGTAAATTCAACAAACGAACATAAAGGCTATTTATATTTATATATTTTAAACCTAGGTATGTACTTTTAATTATTTATAAATTATAAGTACATTTTGTTGTATATATAGATATGCATTGTTTTTCTTTAGATCATTTTGTTACAACACACACTTTATTGTAAAAATCACATGTGTGTTGTAACAAAATGATTAAACAAAAATTTACTCTATTTAATGATATTTAAATATCTTGGTTAAAGTAGAAATAAATGTATTAAATTAGTCCTCAAAACAGACCGTTTAATTAAAAAAAACTTGCTACGTAAGAAATGGCTAAATATAGATTTTCGTTTAACCACGATCTTAACTACAGTAAAAATATAATGGAGGATTAAGTACGCATATACATATATAGTTAGTACCTGCCTACAATATATATATATATATATATATATATATATATATATATATATATATATATATATATATATATATATATATATATATATCTTCCAAAAAATGTAAAAACTACACATAGAAAGAAAGAAAATAATGTTTTATATAATTATTTAAAATTACAAAAGTATACATACTTGCTTAATAAAAGCCAAAAGTTAACTAACTCTAAATAGGCTCTAACTCAGCAAATGCTGGTTGTTAACAACGCTGGTCTTCTGTTAGTGCCAAGCAGTAACGTCACCTTCACAGAAGAAACAAAAAATAGTTAATTTACATTTAATATTATAGACAGAGAATTAGGATGACACACTCCATCAAAAAGATCATAAATGTTTTCGTTAAATATGACTAACAAAGAAACATATCAAAACCTTATTTTTCTAAGTCGGTTGAACAGACGCCAAACCGTTTTACGATGTCATTGACTACATTGTACGCGTAAATCTATATGAAATATTATACATACGCTTTTCTCCATCGACCGGTCCAAGAAGACACGTTCAACACGCGAAAACACGCTCACCACAACTATTACGACTGTACCGTCATTCACAGGCCACTTGATGTTTTAATTGTTAATTTTTATGTATTGGATTATTATATAATGTATTATGTTGGTTGCATGGCGCGGTGGGAACGCGTTGGGAGCGACTGCAGACAGAAATGGCGGCGGGGTGCGCGCGCAGCCCGCCCTAAGCTTAAGGGCTGGTTTCACCGAAGCAATTCTGGAGTAGACGAATAGATACCCTCATTTAGTTTGTGATAGCTATCAGTGTTGCATCTTTCAGGAGTTAAGCCAAAGTTAGACATAATGTGAAATGCTTGAGAAGATCTGCCTCATTAGTACACAATAAGCTCTTAGAACAAGACGAGCTGTGTACTAAAACCCGCCAAAAGTATAACCACCAGCTGCTGTCTACATCTATACTTGTAGTAGTATGTCTATTCCTCACTAAGGAGAGCCAGGTAACACTTTACATTAATTACTTTTTACATAATCGGGGGTTTATGACAGGCAGATCAACTGAGACGATAAGAGCACGCTAAGTCAATCCCGCCAGATAATAAGATTATTGTAAACAGCCTTGCAGAGATTTGGGTAATAAAGTACCAAATATACCTAATATTAACTATTTGGGCAGAGTTTCCCCTTTACTACACAGTAAGCAATGAACACCGTCTACACGCCTCACCGCCTTTTTATACGAAAATACTACGAAACTACCCTATCAAATAATAATATTACAACATTGCTATAAACAGCAATTATATCATAGTGTTGCCAGGATCATATTATTATCTATGACGATTTTCTATGTGATATTAATATACTCTACGACTGCTGTGATGGACATCGCGTAACACTATATATATTAAAATTAGGACACTTAGGGCCGCTTGCATAACGATCGCCTTTAAATAAAATTAGTTAATCATATTAAACTGCCTAAATACGTTTTACACAAAACAGTTATTGACAGTTCTTAAAACATATTTAGCGGCGAATTTTGCGTTGTGTAAGATGCTAATTTATTTAAGGGTGTTAAATACGTTTTGTGTTTCTTAAATAATTCAAGCAACATTATGCAAGCGGCCATTAGTTTATGAAATTTATCTAGTCAGGAATCTAACCCGGTAGCTATATGTTCTACTAAGCCTAAGTAAACGCTGAGACCTTCCAACAGCAACGACCATTAAATTTAATATAGTTATTATTAATTATAATTTACAACTTTGTAGTATTACTTGTCACTATAATATTGGGAAGTGGACATATATTTTAGCATTAATTCAGAAACAATGTTCTTGTAAAGCCTGCTGCTTTCAAATACCAAGTCCTCATCATAACTTTAAAATTAACATGATAGAATTAATTGTAATTACTGTTTAAACTAAAATAATTACGCTATTTGAATCGTTATAGGAATGGCATCATAATTTGGAGCCCTCTGTCAGCTATCTTATTGTCTTCCAAGCGATTGTCATTATTGCTCTTTATCTAAATTTGAAATTCGTCTCAGTCGTAACGAACCTTATTCCAGACAAAAGGCTCACAGTTTGTAACGTTCAGCGTTACCTTGACCATAGACGCAACTTAACAAAAATAATCCTTAACCACGACATACATTGCTTGTTCTGTATTGAATATATTTTCAATGTATAATAGAAAACCATCAATGTATATCTATTTCGAACAGACATTCGCGTAGTATATGATTCTTGGTCCTAACTGCGGGTCGTGGAGAAAACAGTGTATATATTCGTGGGGGAAATCTTCCGTTGAAAGTGCAGTAAGAAACTGAGCCCTCGCATTTTTGATAAAGAAAAATGTTGTTCTTGAGTCATACCGCCTTGATGGCTTCGCTACTTTGATCAAAGGAAACTCTATACCTGTGTGAGGTTTTAACAAGCACGCAATTTTAATCAAAGTTCTTTTGCAATATGGGAACATGCATGTTATTTTAATATATTTTTAAGGAAATCATTATTACGTTGAAGTCATGTTATAATATATTTTATTTGTTTGCATTTACTTCTGCATTTTAATTATTTAAAAAGTATAAAAATTTAGAAAAATAATCAGTTGAAAGTGGTTTCAACAATAATATTTATTGGGAGATTTTTAACATATGAGTATCTAACATATGTATCTTCTGAGCGGCATCATTGTCCGCACCACGTTTTCTTAAAACACGTGCTAGATCATACAATTTTGGTCACAAATTACTGAGCAATGTTTTTAGCCTGCCAATGATGCGCGTGAATGGATACAGAAGATTCACCCATATACGGTCATACGCGAACGAACTCCATATAAAAATACAGTATAAACTCTTTATAACGACACTGATTTTATGGCGTTATAGAGAGTTGTCGCTTAATGGAGAGAAGTCTGTTATTTTTGTCTGACGTCTTTGGCTGCATCAGTAATTTTGTTATATTTTTTTAATTATTTTATTCATATCTTGCGATATTGAAGCACGTTCGTGATAAAGGTAGTATTTAGAAACTACGGTTTTTCGGTATGCATAATACCGAAAATCGAGTTTATTACGGCCTAGAATAATAAAGCAATAAAACTGCACAGCTATGTATGTTACATAGCTGTGCAGCTTTTGCTAATTTTGGCAACTTAAAAGCTTCTTTTTATTACTTAATGGTCGTTATTGAGAGTGGACTTAATGCTATATATAGTGTATTGTATTGTATGAAAGACAAGCTTTTTTTTTAGGCGGGAGGAAATGCATTTCGCACATACCTGGTCCTTTGCTAGGGATTAGACCGTTGTCAATCATGGAGGCATTCCACTGAGGGTGATCCAAACAGTAATCGACCAGCTTGTGTGGAGCCTCGAACCAATGGACAAATGCCCAAGGGCTAATACCCCACTAAAACCACCCTCCTCCGACGCCCCACGCTTAGAGACTTAGAACGTAGTTACGCCCACGCCGATCCAAGCGCAATAAGTGCCTGAGAGTGCCCCTGGAAGAGCAAACTCACTTCGACGACAGGGGTGAAGACTCCTCTGCTCCCTAGATGTAAGAGGGCCCCTGAAGCAGTATTTTTCAGGGAGGGAAGTCATGCACTTGTCTGCGACTCCAGGCTCCCGGCTGACGCCGGTATCAATTTTTAGTTCATTATTATTTATGACTATTATTGTGTCTTATAATTTTTAAACTTCTGATATACAGTGTTTTTCACCACTTTGCTTGCTTAAATTACAGAACTATATATCCAATAGTGTGTGGTATGTGGCAAGCCTTTGGTGTGGAGTGTGACCTGTGTCGACACCTCGGTTGCATCCCATTTACCAAACACATCTAGATCAGCCGGTTCGGCGGCGGAAACAGCTGAATCACTCAAGCGGCGCAAATATGCAACCCTCAGTGAGAATTATATGTTTGTGCCGTTTGCTGTCGAGACGCTTAGACCGTGGGGTCCTGAGGGCATAAGCCTCCACAGATAACAGTAAAAATAAAAATAAAGAAATAAAAAAGAAACAATTTAAAAAAATTGCATAGTTTTAAAGTGGGTATTATGAATAAAAATTAGCTGATGCGGATCCGATTGATAAAATAAAACTGATAAAACAATATAATACAGGATTATTTTATTTTAGTATCAAATCAGTAGCAGTCAACGACATATAACGACTATAACTTTAAAAACATCTTAGGTAGCAGTATTATATTTTTCGGGATTTCCTAACATCGAAACCACGTGATATTAGGTACTCCTGCTTAATATGGTACTTTCTATATTTATTTGACATTTTTAGTAGAACAAGTGTAGTTATATGTATATATATATATATATATATATATATATATATATATATATATATATATATGTATATATATATATATATATATATATATATATATATATATATATTTACATATAAAAAGGTATAGACGGAGTCTGAAGTGTCGTATGAATGATCCGGTTTACTGATTGTTTTTTAGTTCGATGCGGAATAGTTGTCATTTGGTACCCTCAAAATTTAACATAGTTTGGCCCCGTAGTTTTCATTTTACGATCATTTTTCATTATTTTTTTTGTTCCCGTTTCTTGGTACCTATATTTTTAAAGCAGGCGGCACCTTTCGTAGGCCTACCAATAGCCAGACACTAAAAAGCAGCAAATAAAAAAACTCCGTTTAAAAAACCGACTTCAAAAACTAAAAAGTATAAAATAAATTATTTCTAAAGCTATTTTTAATCATAATATCTTATTTGTAATATATATTATTTAAAACATCTTGAAGTCGGCTTCACTTTAAGCATCCGGAACTCCGTCTTTTTATTGATGGTCAAGACTCACTTGATATTTTTTTTAAATCAGCAGGCAAATACTTACATTGTATAATATGTTACACTTTTATTGACGTGACGCTGTTCTCAGGAACTCACAGACCAGAATAAATATCGTAAAGTACGTTTACGAAATAGATCCTACGAGAAATCGAACCCTGAAGTTTTGATTGGTCAGCCTTTGGTGTTACAAACGTACATACGCGATGGTAATCGCTTTCGATCAGGCTCACCAGCCTGTCCGCTGAACTCACGCAATAAAAAAATAACTAAAGCTGGAGAACTCATTTCGAAGCCTGGGGTCCGCCTTCCTGCTGTTTCGTCTCAGGCATTCTTCCTTGTGACGTTGACGGGTGAAAATAGTTGATAGGATAGGATTTGGAAATAAATATTTCTTTCTTACTTTCCAATTGGAACCAGAATGCATGCATTAAGATCTGACGAAGGCAGCATAGAAAAAAATCCCCGAGAGAACTATCTTGTATGAAGACGAGAGATTCCTTTGGAAACTTACTACCATGTGAGAAATCACGGTAGGGGTATAGGTGACTCGCCGGTCTAAATACCGGATACCTACTGAAACTCCCCGGTATTCTATCCAGCGCCTGGTCCCCCAGATAACCAATGTAACATTTGTCTATTATAATATTGTTGTATTTATTCATTATTGGAACACCCTTGTTGAACCATAAAACAAACTTTTTTTATTATACAAGAAGTCACATATATATTTCTCAACTATTTCTACAATCCATCTCTTATCCGTGAACCAAAACTTAGAACAATAAATAGAATTCAATTATTGTTCTGAAATCAAAACAATCATAGGAAAACTGTAATTCCGCCTAATATAAAAAAAATACAAAGTTGAATTCTGAACGAAACCTTAAATTTCAATTCTGCCAGGATCTATATTCTGTATTTGACTTTGACAATTGACATTTCATAAAAAAAATTGAATCAAACCTTCAAATTTCAAAACCAATTATTGGTTAATTAAAGTTAATTTAGAGAAGTGACAGGTGTGATTGTAGAGTCTATACGTGTTTGGCAATTTTCCTTCGGTTTTTTCTGTTTTTCTGTTTTCCTGGTTCTTGTATTGTTTTTTATATATTGGTGGTGGATACTAATTAACATTTATTTACTGGTAAGTACTTTATTTTCTAATTAATGTCGCAGTCTGTAGGTGAAAATGTACCTCCCGATAGGGGAAGAAATACCTTGGAGCTTGAGGTACCGGCAATTACTGCTGTAGCTCAAACCCCTCAAAAAGTAAGCTCTAAGCGTCACAGAGATAGCACAGGAGATATTCCTCCTGAAAAACGGGCCCCGTCTCTGCCCGCATCTACATGAATACAGCATACTTACACCCGGCCCGGCTTTGACTTGAATTCGGACTTAAAATACAATGAAATTGATTCTGGCCCATTTGTGGTATATGTTTCACGTTCTGAAACAGATTCTGCCATCACTTCTGCAAACATGCGCTCACTAAAAATAGCTCAAGCTATTTATAATAGTAATGTTAGTGGCATTAATGAAATAAAACATGAGGGTAGGAACAAAGTTGCAGTTTTTTTCAAAAGTCATACTGAAGCTAACTCTTTTCTTACCAACCCGGCCCTTTCATTGAATAACTTAACTGCTGCTATACCCCGATTTCAAGTGACTCGTATGGGTGTCATTCACCAAATACCCCTTGATTGGACATTGGAAAATCTTGTCTCTTGGATTGAATGCCATCCAACAGCATTGGTTATTAAAGCTCGGAGATTGAATAAAAAAAATAGAGTTGATGGAAAAATTATTTGGGAACCTACAGGAACTATCGTACTCACTTTCCTCGGACAAAAATTACCATCTCATGTTTATTGCTGCCACGTTTCCCTCCCTGTGAATGTATATACACTTCCTACTATTCAGTGTTTGAAATGCTGCCGTTTCGGGCATATTCGCGAACAGTGCCGCTCTAACCCCCGTTGCGCACGCTGTGGTGGCCCACATGAAAGCATGTTTTGTAATGTTTCAGACGATAGAAGTACATGTTTATTTTGTTCTGGAAATCACTTAGCGACTGACTCTCGATGCCCAGAACATAACCGTCAAAGAGACATCAAGCGTATCATGTCAAATGAAAATATTAGCTATTTGGAGGCTGCTCGCAGATATCGTTCAGCTCGTTCTTCCTATGCAGATGTTGCAACCATGTCCCAATCCCAAAAACCCTCCTATTGGAAAGTCCCCCCTTCAAATTCACCCCTCCCGCCTAGCCAATCTCAACCCCAATCTCATCCATCTCTAATACACTCCTCCCCCTTCCCATCCTCGTCATCTTACAAAAAAACATTTTTCTCTGAGAAACGTTCCAGACCAGAACTGAGTAAACCATATGATCGTTATGCCCATTCAAATATCACCGCTACACCCCCCTCATCTCTTCCCAATGGAAGTGCCCTTGGTGAAAATCCTCCAGGTCCATCTCAACCAACTGACAATCTTGCAGAGCTTCTCTCTGTTACTCTAATTAATTTGTTCACCAAATTCGGAGTTACCACACCGAACAATGTCTTGGAAATTATCAGGTCTATTATAACTTCTCTCGTCCTCTCTTTTTTAAAAAATGCTGAATCTAATCCAGTGGAATAGCCGCAGTGTAAACAATAAAAAACACGAAATAATTCATTTAATTAACCAATACAAACCTATCATCTTTGCCATCTCGGAGACATGGCTGAGACCGGGTTCTCTTTTTAGAGTTCCAGGGTTTGCATGTCTCCGGGATGACAGGGAGGATGGTTGGGCTGGCTGTGCCCTTTTGGTTAAAAGAGATATCATATTCACTCATATCCCTATCCCTCATCACTCCGTCAATATTAATATTGTTGCTGTTCGTTCCTCTAACATTACATATGTATCTGTTTATATACCACATCCTAATATTCCTATCATCCAAGAACTTTATTCCCTATTATTTCCTCTCCCTACCCCTATAATCATTCTTGGAGATTTAAATATACACCACTCTTTATGGGGATCAGCTTCTTGCGACTCAAACTCTTCTGCATTTCTTAATATTTTAGATGAACTAGACCTGTGTGTTATCAATGATGGCACACCTACTCGTAGAGTGTCTCCCATACAAAACCCTAGCATTCCTGACCTTACATTATCATCCCCTTCATTAGCAAGTTCTCTCATTTGGCAAGTCCTCTCTGACTCCCACGGTAGTGACCACCTCCCTATCCTTTGTTCATTTACCGACTCTTCTATCCCTCCTACTTGTTTCACCCCACTTATGAAATTTAGGCTCGACCAGGCTAACTGGCAAAAATTTTCTGACTTGGTACAATATAAGCTAGATGCACTTCCTCTTATTACCAATTTAAACCACCCATTACTTTACTCACTGTTCATATTGGCTCTTACTTCTTCAGCAGATGAATCAATCCCACTCAAAAACTGTTCCATAAATAAAATTTCGTCTCCGGCCTGGTGGGACTCTGAGTGTTCCACGATGGTCAAAAAACGCAAGGAAGCCGAGAAGTTGTTTGCCCGGGTCATGTCTTTGGAAAACTTCCTAGAGTACCAAAAAACTGCCGCTGCCTGTAAAAGACTTTTACGGCAAAAAAAGCGTAAAGGCTGGCATACTTTTTGTGAATCTCTGTCCCCTAGAACCCCCTCTACCATTGTGTGGAAGAAAATAAAAGCCTTTCGCAAATCTCAAGTTGATTATAATGTGACCTCTAACAACCCTACCTCTTGGCTCTTTGACTTTCTGAATAAACTTTCTCCTCCATATGTTCCATTGGACCCATCCCCCCCTATCAACTATTCACCTACTTCGAACTCTGGATCCTTTAATTCTCCATTTTCTTTTGAGGAACTTCTTTGTGCTCTTGATCACCTCCAGGATTCTTCTCCTGGAATGGATGGTATCACGTACTCCTTCATCACCAAATTGACAGCATCCTCAAAATCCTTCTTTCTTTCCCTCCTAAATCACATATTTTTATCCAATTCAGTCCCCGACTCTTGGAAACACCAGATTGTAATCCCAATTTTAAAACCTGGTAAAGACTCAACAGACCCCAATTCATATAGACCCATTGCCCTGTCTTCAGTTATTGCCAAAATCATGGAGCACCTAATTAAAAACCGTTTGGAGTGGTTCGTTGAAAGTAGAGGTCTGCTTCCAAGAAGCCAATTTGGCTTCAGAAGAGGCATGGGAACCATGGATAGTTTGAGTCTCCTTACGTCAGATATCCGCCTAGCCTTTTCCCGTAACGAACATGTATTAGGAGTTTTTCTGGATGTCACTGCGGCTTACGACAATGTTGATCTTCATATACTCAGAGAGAAAATGCTCCAGCTGAATATACCTTCGAAGATCATAGACATCATCCATAGTATGTTTATGGAGAGAACAATCTCTGTTCGCTTTATGGGCAAAGTACTTCCTCCCCGCCTGATATGGAAAGGTCTCCCCCAAGGCTCAGTCCTGAGTCCGCTACTCTATAATATATATACTGCCGCAATTGACTCTACAGTTAACTGTTTCTGCAAAATCCTCCAATATGCCGACGATATTGCTCTTTATGCCACCTCTAATTCTTTCTATGATGCCTCGTCCCGTATTAACTCCGCACTTTATTATTTAAACTCATGGTTATTTGAGCACGGTCTGTCCCTTTCCGCCCCTAAAAGTTCGGCAGTTGTTTTCTCGCGTAAAAGAACGGTTCCGGAACTTCATATTCACGTACTCAATCAACCTATCCAAGTTATGGATAGTGTTAAATTTCTGGGTGTATTTCTTGACAGCAAACTTTCAGCAGTTACACACCTAAATTACATTTGTCAAAAAGCAGAGAAGAACATAAATATCATGAGGGCATTATCTGGCATCAGGTGGGGATCTCACCCTTACTGCCAACAACTTCTCTATAATGCAATCGTTAGGAGCCACCTAGATTATGGTTGTTTCCTACTGGAGCCTTGCAACAAGACGGGTCTCTCGAAATTAGACAAAATCCAAGCCAAATGCCTCAGAATTATCACAGGCTCTATGAAATCTTCCCCCATTAAGGCTCTCCAAGTGGAATGTTCTGAACCCCCCTTAGCTCTGCGTAGACAGCTTCTATCTGACAAATTTCTCCTTAAAGCAATGGAACTTTCAACCCACCCCCTATTAGATACTCTTGACCAATTGTCCCATCTCACTGCTTCCCCCTTTTGGGCTCATAAGACACTTCCTCTCCTTATCCATTCCTACAAAAAAGTAATTGACCTCCCTTCAGGTATTTTTCAAACATATATGTTACCTTTATTTGAAACGAAATTTGATTGTCTTATTTTTACTCCTAATGTCATAACTGACTTAGGCATCTCCAAAAATTCTTTCGATGCTGATCAACGGTTCCAGTCTATTGTGCAGAATCGCTGGCCAGACCACATCCAGTTATTCACTGATGCCTCCAAAATTAATCCCAGTGATCATGTTGGAGCCGCAGTGTGGATTCCCAAGTATAAAATCATTTTGAATTTCAAAATCCCCCCGTCCAGTTCCGTTTTCTCAGGTGAATCCATTGCGCTCTTGGAAGCCATACTTTACATTGAGTCTCACAGCATCAGGAAATCTATCATCGCTTCGGATTCCTTAAGTTGTCTCCAGGATGTAATAAAGATGCCCTTCCATTCTAAACACAATTCTCATATCACACTCAAAATTAGAGAAGCTCTCTATAGATGTCTAACTGCTGGCCTTGAAATAATACTAATCTGGATACCTGGCCATTCAGGAATCCGGGGCAATGAGATTGCTGATAGCTGCGCCAGGGAGGCTGTACACACAGGTATTGTTAAACATAGTAAGAATTTCCTTCATGATCTCCGCACACTATCTAGACCCCTAATGCTTCAATCTTGGAACGATATGTGGCAAGTCTCTCGCCAAACTGTGGGAAGACACTATGGCTCCCTACAACCAACAGTCCAACCCAAACCTTGGTTTTTCACCCACCGCACATTACCCAAAAAGGACATTTCATGCATAATACGTCTGCGTCTTGGCCACTGTTCCTCACCGGTTTTTCTTGCTAAAATAAGAATCCGCGATCACTCTTTGTGCGAGTGCGGTATGGCTGAAGGGACATTGCAACATATTTTTTTAGAATGCCCAAATATTGTTTCCCCTCTGTATGAAATCCTTCCCAAAGACTTCCCCCGTCCTGTCAATCTGAACTACCTTCTAACCCTATCTAATAAAGAACACGTATATATATTAAGCAAATTTCTATCTATTAATAATATCTATCTATAATATCTATCTATAATATATATTTATACTCTAACATATATCTGTATTGTTCACAGGTTAACCGAAACACTATGAATACCGACCAAATTTCTTCTATATAAGCATAATAATGCCTCTTTACTCACCTGTCGTTTCTAACCTAACTGTGACGTTGGCAAAATCAATGCTGAATGCGTTGAAGCCATAAACTAAAAAAAAAAAAAAAAAAAAAAAAAAGTTAATTTAATTGAGAAGCACATAAAATCTGTAATTTTATAAGAAAAATGCTATGTAAAACATAGCTATGACTTCTCAATACAAGAAATTTATTAAACTAATCGCTAAGTGGCCGCTAGACGCTTCTAAAGGAGAAAGGTTAGCACTTTAGGTTATATTACATTTCGTACACTTCATTTCAATTTTATAGCTCCAACTTGCAATAACTTATTTTAAATTTCAAACCTATTTACAGAGATCTTGGTAAATTCATTAGAAACCAAGTAAAGATAGCATTCGAGTCATCCGAAAGACAAAATCTTGATTCGGAACTTTGTAACCGGCAGTACGCTGCGCTTAACAGATTGGCAGATAATCACCACAAAAATAAATATAAAAGGACTAAAACTAGCACATCCACTGGCCTAAGCACGGAGGAGTGTAATCTGATTTTGTCAAACGAAATTTTGGACTATTTGAAAGAGGAAAACAAAGGTTTCTTCAGACAAATATTTAACAGGGATAAAGAATGATTTTAAGAAGAATCCATAACTTGAAGCAGTGTTTGCATCATTGTAAATACTCTACAGAGTATGTCAAGTATAAAGACCACACACCAGTTATGTTACAAGAATCCTTAAAGTATTTAAATCCTAAAGAGAATGAGTTATATATAGATATGACGTTTGGAGCTGGTGGACATTCAAGGAAGATACTAGATGCTGCTGATTGTAGGCTCATAACCTTAGATAGAGACCCTGTAGCCTATAATAAAGCAAAGCTACTTGCTAAAGAATATCCAGGAAGAGTTACACCACTCTTAGGTAGGTTTAGTGAACTTCCTATCCTTTTAAATGAGCAGGGAATATGTCAAGCCTCAATTGATGGAATGATATTCGATTTTGGCTGTTCATCAATGCAACTTGATGTCGGTGAAAGAGGTTTTTCTATAAGTAAAAATGGTTATTTAGATATGAGAATGGATGCTGGCAGAGATCCTGATCAAATAACAGCTAGAGAGATATTAGCTACTGCAAATGAACATGAATTGTATAAAATTTTCAAAGTTTATGGAGAAGAGAAGAAAGCTGCAAAAATTGCCCGTACAATTGTTGAGGCAAGATATATGATTAAAAATATTGAAACCACACATGAATTGGTGGATGTTGTCAATTCCTGTTGTCCTGATGAATTTCGGTTAGACAAACTACAGAGGCCACAATCAAATGCGACTAAAATATTTCAAGCATTACGTATCTTTGTCAATAATGAGTTGAATGAGCTCAACTATGCAATGCTGTTAGCGAAATATTACTTAAAGCTCAATGGACGACTGGTGACAATATGTTTTCATTCTTTAGAAGATACAATAGTAAAAAGGCATATCGCTGGGAACATAATGAATGAGGTTGCTAATCCTATCCCATTGAAATATCTCAGTCCAATGTTGGTTCAGGATCAAGACACTATTAACCACTTTTTCGATACTCCATGGAAAGCCATCAATAAACATGTTGATGTGCCGACTGATGAAGAAGTTGAACAGAATCCAAGAAGTCGAAGTGCTAGATTACGAGCTGCAATAAAGGTTAAGTAGTTTTTGCTGAACAATTTTTGGTAATAGTCACTTGTAGATACTAGTGTAGCTTTTGTACATAATCAGGTTATTTATGTATTAAATCAAATGTAGTACAAAATTGAATCTAGATATTTTTTGTGAAACTAATCTATGCATGTAGGTATCCAGAATTATTAAAACAGGAATATTCAAGCTTATAACAAATAAATAATAACAGCCCAATAAATATCCTACTGCTGGGCTCAGGCCTCCCATTATAGGAGAAGCGATAGCATACCAACCACGCTTGTCCAAGGCGGTGTGGCAGGTTTGATGTATCTGCTATCTCGATATGCAGGTTGCATCACGATGTTTGCCTTCACCGTTGTTAGTATTTGATAATTGTAACAATATGCACATTACTGCCTAAGTGGTGCATGTGTTCTGGCCATGATTGAAGCCGCGAACTTTGAGTTTGGTATGCATGCGCTAACCATTACGCTACCACGAATTATTCAAGCTTCTGCTGGTGGAATCCAGGTATTAAACGAGGTTGTAAATGGAAGGTATTAGCTAAAAATTGGATGAAGCACCTTGTCAGGTGTGGGGACAGATATTGCCCTAAATGAAAACACCTCTGAGCAAGTTGACTGTATTTATTTGTATATAGACGCCGCAACAGCAACAGGTATATTCAGCCACGATGATTAAATACAAGTGGCACTGGTCACGATGTACTGATGGCTTCACAAGATCCACGTAGTCACGTTGGCTGAAGTCTTCTTAATACTTGTTGATTTTCTTAGTCTTCCTTGTATTGCTTCTTCTTATGTGTGTATTATTCGACTGACGAACGCATTGAATGCAATGAACGCATGCTCTAGGCTCGCTCCGCGCTTACTAAAGTACTACAAAAATGCAGACGCTTAGCAGCTAACGGAGCGAGCTACGTTTCCGCGGTAGGCGGGGCGTGGGCGCACGGGCTTTACGGGGGTGAGGTCAGCGGGGTGATTCTGTCCGCAACACACCTCTAAGAAAATATAGCTCAAGTCTGGTTAGCAGTCAACTGTAGAGGTGGGTAGGTGGCAATACAATGCAGAACTTGATCCTGAGATGTGTCTTAAGACACTCATCCAGGACATGTGTTAAGACTCGAATGGATACAGTTGCATACCATGTGCAAAGGTCTATGGTGAATAGTGATCCATTAATCCAAATTTATTTAGGTTAGTACTTTAATTATAGTCTTCAATGCTATGATCGGATCGTTCATTCTGCACTCGGATATATGTGGACGTGGATCTTGTGATCTCGGGCAAGGTTGCCAGTACTATCGAACCAGTATCCAAATTGGTGTTGCTTGTACATCCACCATTACTGCAACAAATGCAGGCCCAAAGATTATTACTTATTAAATTTAAATTTAAATAGTCAGTTTTAAACCTTTCATATGTTATAATTAGTGCCATTTAAAGATGTGTAACTCAGGAGTGATTGATTTAAAATATGTATACTCTTTCAAAATTCGAAATCACTCTTTAAATCTTTGGTTTGGAAAATACATCTTTAACTCACTACGTTAAGATTGATTTTAGTCACATGGAATGATGAAAAGTAACAAATCAGATACTTAGATGTAGTATGAGACAATAGATACAGGATATTGTGAATTGAAAAGAGATAACATGCGCACTCTAAGAAATACAATGATGATACACAGTAAATTAAACTCTCTGGCGTTACTGTAAAGCTTAAAACCGGTCAACTGAATAAATTATATCATTCGAAACCAGATTTAAAAGAGTGATTTGCATCTTTTAAGGAAAAAGATTTATAAATCACTGATCTCATTGGTGATTTAGTTTGCGCTAGTGCCATTTAATTGTGGTTTTTTTTAAACACAGCCTAGAATAATACTAATGTTGTATTCTTCCATGGATATTATTTTCAACATAAATTCCGCAAATATCTGATTAAGAATGTCGGTGTTTAGGTTTAGGTGAAATATATTAAAATACAACAAATATTATGCAGAATTATTTATTGGTTTTCCTATTTTTAATATAATATGGTAACTAATACTAACTTACATTATATTTCGTACTCTTCCAGCCTTACTTTTATATCTATGTCAGTAACAAATTTATATTTTTGTTCCAAGTTTAAGGCTGTTCACTAGAATATTTGTATTAGGTACACCTAAAATATAATTTAAATAATAATATTATTTAAAAACCAGTAATTTAAAGGAATTCTTTATATGTGCGTGCAGCACTGAAAAATTGCCTAAAAATTTACATTTGCAGAAAATGCCAAAAGTCTCTCCTCTTGTGTTTTGATATCTATAATATTATAAAATCCCAAATAAAATGTTAATTCATTTCTTTATTGTTATTATTGCCAATCTGGCAATCTGGCAAATGGCCCACCTGATGGAAAGTGGTTGCCTATAGACATTTACAACACCAGAGGCAAAGCCAACTTTTGGGACGAGATATAGGCCATATGATAAAGGGAGAGGGAAGTGTTAACTAATTCGGTCTAAAAAATATATTCATATTTTCTAACTTTTCAGAATTAGTATACATAATAAAACTACGTTTTAACGGTTCTAAGCGCGGTAGTTTATTCGATTTTCATTATGCCGTCGTTTCGGCCACTTTTCAGTAGCCGGTGATCACGGAAGACAAGGAAAAATATATTTCTTAAATAATAAAACAATCATTAAAAGCCTAGTTGTTTCTTTTTTCTATATTAAAAAGCAAAGTAAGAAATACTCGTGGTTATCGCGCCCCCTAGAAATGTTTTAGGGGATTACCTGTGTAATATATTTTTTTTAAACATTATTATTTTCAGTTATCTTCCACATTAATGTAATAGCATGATATTATTATAGACGGCTGGATTCAAATGACAAACGGATCGAGTCATTATCGCCAACGTATCGAAGGGTTCACTAGACGAATGTTCTCAAGTCCCTAACATATGGAATTCACTTTCTGTAGACCAGTGTTTTTCAACCTGTGGGTCGCGACCCTAGGGGGTCGCCGTGAAAAGGGAAAAACCAATTTAAGTTTATGTCATATACTTAGCTAGTTTCGAAGCTTGCAGATTTTTGCAGTATATAGATCGTAATAATGAATATAGGTAACACAATGAAGAAAGACATAAATGCAGTCATTTAATTCACTAACTTTTGTCTATGGCCCGAGGGGGTCGCCAACATTCTTCAACCTCTAAAAGGGTCGCATTTTCAAAAAGATTTAAAAGTACTGCTGCAGACAATTAAAGTTATATGAATATTTAACAAGTCACTTTACTGACAATTTTGTAACTACCTGCAAATTTTTTGTTGTATTTTTGTCTTGTTGAATATTTACTTTGTTGGAAAACTTTAGTTATTAATTCACTGGAAGCAACTAACACCTAAGGATACAAGGCTTGGCCCAGTCTAGGTGTTAGTATCCAGTCATAATTTCAAGGCAAAGTTTGTACATATTTTTGGTGACAATAAAATCCTTTTTGTTTCATTATTTTTTAGTTATATCTGGCTAAGTATTATAGTATTTTACTTACTGTAGATATTTCAAACTATTGTTTCACTATGGTTTAGTATATCAAAAATTAAAAGGTTTTAAAACGAGATAATACTTTAAAATAGCATTTACAGGCAAAAAAATATTCACATAGAAACGGTTCACGATAAGTCGACGATAATGTCTTAAAATGCCGAAGGCAAACATAAAAAGAACGAACAAGCTAGACTTATTTAAAATATTTATTTCACAATTTATTTGTACATAAATAAAATTTACAAATCTGACATAGTTATTTTTTTTAATATTTAATTTTTCACTTTTTTAACTGCAAGTACGTTTTATTGTTTGAACTTTGCAGTAAGTAGCGTTTCTAATTCACGACAAACAGACAGCGCCAACTGTACACTGTGAACGACATCATAGTATGAGTCGAGCCTAATTTTGTCAGTATCTGATGGTCTAAAATTCCGCAGCTGCGCCAATAAAGTCAAGTTAAAAGTATTTTTTTAATCAACCCACACTAGATAATATCATTTCTATCAGCTGCGAGGCATTATCTCATAATAATTAGCCACCCTAGAGCGCTGTTACAACATGTGCATCGGACCAAAGACGGAGTGAAATCTTGTCAGTCCGTCCGTGATAGGGAAATATCCATTACCATCACCAATGTTGACGAGAATTGTACAACAATCTCACAGAATTGAAGACATGAGTGGATGAAGGTGATAAGTCGCATAATTCCAATTCTGAGTAAATCGAAATAAAAGTTTTCTTTTATTTTAAACTGAACTGAACTTAACACCTTTTTCAACTTTTTATTTTTTAAATATGCCTTACATCTATGGTCTAAGGTCTGTAGTCATTTGGTATCGACTTATAACCTTCATCTACGAAAAAAAAGCAAAAAACCAAATATGCGACATATCACCTTCATCCACTCACGTCTTCAATTATGCCTTTATAGAACATAAAAGTTTAAGGGCCGCTTGCATAACGTTCCTTAAATTTATTTAAGAAATACTAAACGCATTTATATATATTTGCGTCTTGCACAGCGCAAAATTTCTAGCTAAATATGTTTAAGGAACTGTCAATACATGTTGTATTAAACGTATTTAGGCAGCTTAATATGATTAACTAATTTTATTTAAAGGCGATCGTTATGCAAGCGGGCCTAAGTGTATTACTTACTACTGACATAACCAATTATTTTTTCTTCTTAATAAGTCTATCTCTTTGTGCCTATCATCTGAGGACGAATAAATTTTGATATATAATATTTATAACATACAACAATATAATATTTTATTTAAAAAGCTAGCAAACCAGCCATCATCTCGTAATAAGAAGAATGAGGATAAACCTAGTATAAAAAGTTTAAAGAATTGCTTCAATAACTGCTCATCAGTGCAGTCTAGACCTTAATTTATAGACCTGGTCTAAATCTAATATGTATTACATCATACGTACACACTTTACTTTGATTATTATTTACCTTGACCAAAATCGACTTATTTATGTTGCAACCTTGAAGCATAGTGTTTAAGTGAGTTGTGTGAGTCGTTGATTCAATTCTCAATAGTGAGTGTAGAGTGAATAATGTAATAATAATAATCGTCAGACAAACACACATATTGTATATCCCCAAATTAACCAAGTTACACTTGCGTTATGGGTAATATACAACGGACTATGGGGTCGATCCCAGACACCCAGACCATAGTAATTAGCGGAGAAAATACGTTTCCGAAATTATACCAGGAATCGAACCCAGAGCCTCTGCGTTGCAGTGAGGTAGGCCGGCAAAAGCTTAGCCCGATCAACCACGGAGGCCGTCAAAATGAATCATATAGAATTCGGTAGTTGACAATTTTCGAGACAGACAGGTTTATTTTGAGCTTATGGTCTATTTTAGCCAAAATATTAATATTTCAGCAAAAAAACAACATTAACATATTTAATTTCGCAATTTTATAAATATTTTGACATTTCGTCACAAAAACGCGTCAAGCTGTCATGGCGTCTCGCATGACGTCACAGTGTGCAAAACAAACATCTGTTTCGTTGAAGTGTTATCTGCGAAGTCATCGATAACTTGTTGTGTTTTGCACACTCTGACGTCACGCCCTCTGATCGGCGTTCATTGTCACGTCGCTAATGGCTGCAATATAACAAATTTACTTCTCAAAAATATCAATTAATATTTAATATTTTAGTTAAAACAATTTATTTTTGTCATATTTAGATCGTAATCTACGATATATATTAAAATCAGCCTATATTTTACTCGCACAATTGATTTATGTATGAGCCATATACAACACTACGCTCCAAGTTTGTGCTACATAAAAATTGACAATCGCAGCTGTCATTATAGTCCAGATAATCAAAAATCAAAGTGTAAAGAAAGATAATTTGGTATGTATTGACTAATAGCCAACGCCAAAGTGTAATCGCAAAGAATACCTACTCAATATCACCATAAAAGCTCTAAAAGGAATATTTTACTACTGGGTCAATAATCAAACTTTTTAATATTATAAAACATTGCCCTTTAAAAATATAGTACTTGCAGATAAAAGTTCATTATTATTGAAATTTGAGACTATATTTAGATAATAATTTATTTCATTCCTAGAAAATAGATAATATTCGTCCCAGCAATAATTCACAATTTCTCATCCCACAGATCGGAATGTGGTTGAAGGTACAAGTAGCATTTTATAAACAAACTTCAAATTATTTTAAACTAAAATTACACCAAATCTGTTATTTAAAATCCACAGATATATTCAACATTTTGTAAATTTCACAGCCCATGTCACACTGGTGAGTCGACGGCGACGCGACAGCGCATACGATAAAACAAACACAGTGTAAACTCCATATAACGTCACTCGATTTAACGACAAACTCTCTTAAGCATCGAAATCGCCTGGATCTGCTTGGTTTAGCTTGTCTTCCATAAACCTCTATTATATAAGAAATTCCGAAATCTCTAAGTACTTTATTTATCGCCAAGATGCCTCAATATAGCAAGATATGAATAAAATAATTAAAAAAAGACACAACAAAATTACTGCAGCAAATGACTTCAGAAAACAATAACAAACTTTTCTCCTTCTCCATTTAACGACAACTGTCTATAACTCCATAAAATGCACAGTCCCTTCAGTGTCGTTATAGAGTTTACATGGTACTTAGAGGACAGGCATGACATTTAAAAAAATGAAACGGTAAGAGTAATAACGCAAGCTCAGTACTTAATTGAAAGTAATTTGAAAAATTAATAAAATTACGAATCAAAGAAATTTAATCCAATTTTTCTTTATCTTCTGATCATAAATAAAATATTGACACCATCAACATGTACTAATAAAATACTGTAAAGATATATACACTATCATGATTATATAGACAAACAAATGTATATACAGTAGGGTGGTCGTTAAAAATTAAATTTCTTGCGACGCCCCCTAAAAAGCTTCCTTTTAATGAAAAAACACTGGGACTTTTTTAATAATTTTTTTCAAGTCAAGACATCACGTTGCCTCAAGACGATTCAAGTTAAAACTAAAAATATAAGAAAAATTGAAAGATAAGCTTGAATCACGAAGAATTTTAAACTTTTTCTGAAACTATAATTTGAAATTCATCACTGAGAATGATAATACGGAAGGTATTTCATTGTTAAAACTTTTCCAATCTTAAAATAATTATTACTTCTAAGTATGAAGAAGTTTCCTGAAAAAACATGATATTACCCAAAAATTAACTTGAATCGTCTTGAGGCACGTGTTGTCTTGACTTGAAAAAATTATTAAAAAATCCCAGTGTTTTTTCATTAAAAGGAAGCTTTTTAGGGGGCGTCGCAAGAAATTTAATTTTTAACGACCACCCTAATATACAGGTACATAAATGCATGTAGAGATATGTATATACATGTACAATAATTGTACATGATATTCTTGGAAGGTAGTGACATCGCTATAGCGCTGCCGTCGTCTTACCAGTGTGGAATAGCCTAAAAATCTATATTCCATTGAAATTCAATCAAGTTGATGTAAAAATTTATTTAAAAAAAATTAAGTGAATAATAAATGACTGTAGGGCAGTGCACAATTATATAGATTTCAAATTGCATTTTGTAATATGAATAAAAAGGATAAAAATTCATGATTTGTTTTTTAAACTGATACTAAGTCATCAGGATCATGTTAAAGGTTTTAAAATGACTAAAAATGAAAATCTACATCAATTATCCCAAACAAAATTGAAGATATAGACAGTAATTATTATTAAAACGTTATATTTAATTAATAACATGTATTTGATCCATAGACCTATAACGTTGAAGACATGAGCAAGATAAAAATATTTTAAAGATAATATTATTTTTTGAAAAAGATATATTTATTTTAGTGTGATTCATTACAAATGTAGATGTGCATTGGAATATTTTCTAGATTTTAAGTGATTTAATACTGAAGGTTTAGTCAAATCCATTCAAAGGTAATAGCTCATTACACCATTATTTTAATAAAAATTGGTCTTAATAGTGTTTCTCTCAATTACCAATCAATACAAAACTCATAAGACATCAAAAATATAGGTTACAGCAATGATTACACACTCGAAATCTCGTCTACTCTGAGACGTTAGAACTTTTAAATGTTAAATCGTTCTAATTATCATAGCATGTAAATTTAAAAAAGAAATGTACTGTGAGTACCAAAAGTACTGGATTTTAGTTCAAAATCTTGGTACTTATTAGTAATTACTAGAGATGTGCCAACTATCCGGCTTCTTACTTTGTAATGTATAATCTATTCTTTACTAATACATTGTAACCCATACACGAGACTTTATTTTTGACATGATTAAATTTAATTGAGCTGTTTCACTTTAATGAACAATAACAGTATTATCTTTAAATAATTTTATTTTAATTTTTACACAAAAACACCGTCCTGAGACTCGTACAAAAGTTAAAATCAAGAAACAATGCGAAGTAAACGAAACATGTTCCAACTTACGCTCGAATCGGCTATAAACGAAGGGTCACGGAAATACCCGAAGCCGTAATCGGCTTGGCCGACTAATCGGGCGACTAGTCGGCCTCTTTACAACCGACTAATCGGTCAACCGAATAGTCGGCCAAAGCCATAATCGGCACATCTCTAGTGATTACTAAACACTCGTCACGAAACTAGTTAATTGTAATTACTGTGACAAATCAAAACATATGCAAGGTTTATTTAAAATTTATTTAAAAATCTTGTATTTAAAATTTTTTTAAAGTAACAATAACTACGAGTTACTTCTTTACTGGAACCTAATTTACTATGAATTACGACCATACTCAAATAACTTATTCAACACAGTTACCATTATTCAATGTTCTTTCTATAACTTCATATATCTAACGTGTACGTAAAATCTAAAATGCTCAATATTCGGCTAAATAACAACTGTAAATTACAAAAATATTTTGTTATTGACTAATAAAATTATTATGTTAAAACATACACACTATTAAGTATTGTATGTGAGGAAAACATATGTCTAATTACATTTGAAACATGCAGTTGTTACTTAACAAGTGTAATTGAGCCTTAACACTCAATTGTGAACATATTGACAGTATTTACGTTTAATTACATTCGATGAAGTTTTCAAAGATACTTGCTAAGGAATATTTAACATGCCTCGTATGCCTGTTTTACAACTGAATATACTACTGTACTGATAATATTGTATACTCAGTATATGCAGTGTATACACAAAACACAATGTATATATAGTGTGTACACAAGGCATGTGGCAGTACATAATATATAATGCAAAATATATTCAGTATCATGTGTATAACCAGTATACAACACACTTCATATTCAGTATGTGCTGTGGAGTATACACATACTGCATGCAGTACACAGTCGATACTCAATATATACACGGTGTGGATATCCAGTATGTACAATGTGTAAATTTAGTGCACATTCAGAACATATTCAGAGTATAATTCTACACAGTATACAACGCAATGCATATTCAGTATATACACAGCACTGTGTACATACTGAACATGCACTGGAGTATACATATATTGCAGTACACAGTGGTTATTTAATATGTAAACAGTGACGATATCCAGTAGATACGTGTATAATTTAGTGCATATTCAGTACATACTCAGTGTATAATTCTGTACACAGTGGACATTCAGTACACAGAGGACATTCAGTCCACAGTGGGCATTCAGTACACAGTGGACATTCAGTATACAGTGGACATTCAGTACACAGTGGGCATTCAATATACACATCGAGTAGGTATATATACACAGTGCATAATGCAATGTTTGCGTGTGTGTGTGTGTTTGTAAACCTTCAGTCCTTGTCGTGTTATGTCCTGTTGACCGAGGAGAGCACGTTGGCCTTGGCGCGGCCGGTGGCGGCGGCCGCGGCCTCCCTCATCTCCTTCAGGGTGTGGCTCATGGGGGCGCTGACCGAGTGCTGGGACGGCACCTGCCGGGGGAACATGCTGTGGAGGACGTCGTTGAAACCGTTCACCTGGAAAAAGAAACATTCGGATATACCAATAATATACTATTAATATTATAAACGCGAAAGTTTGTAAGAATGTATGGATGAATATGTTTTATTCTTTCACGCGAATCCATAGCTCGCTGGTTCAAATCCGGCTCGAAGGACCAAAATGATAGGGACTGTGTGAATTTAGTAAGGATATTGAGAACTATACGCTGGACATCGATGGTGAAATTACTATCTATATATTTAGTAACTCAGTAAACAGAAACGTCATTCTCTTATCTATCAAAATAAATTTAAAACAAAGATACGAAAAAGTTCATAACAAAACTACTGAATAGATTTTGATAAAACTTTACAATAATATAGCTTAAACATTAGAATAACACAACATATAGGCTATAATTTATAAAGATATAGTGTGAATTATCTAAAATACGAGTATAACGATTTTCCATCATCACGCGGGTGAAACCACGGGCACAGCTAGTCTGTTATATCAGTAGCAAGGTTTCGGATTCAGTTGTTAAACTTTGGTTATGTTAATACTTTGACTGTCTTATTAGAACGTGGTAGAGCAATCCTGAAAACAATATCTTAATTACAGCTGTTAGGGCCGGTGTGATACCACGCTCTCACAGAACATCGACATGAAACAGATTGGGAATTAATTATGTTTCGTATGATAGGTGAGAGTTCAGTTGGCCTACTTCCCCTACGTCTTACTCATTCTTCTTGCCTGATTCATCTATATCATCCCCCTATTTCGCAATAAAAATAAATGAGATTATCGATATCGACCCCTTAGGGTTGTAATCGGTGTGTCAGGGGTCGACATAAACGAAAAGTTATTTTGGGAGTCGACGAGGTCTAAATAGAGACCCCTATTAATTATCACAAGTTCTTATTTGAAATTTTCAAGATAATAAGTCGTGTTACATGTACCAACTTATTATAAGAACGACTAATATTTTAGTAGGAAGCATCACTGTAGTAAAAGAATTACCTACTTAAGTGTTTTTTAAGTAATTTGCATTTATAATTATTAATTACAGTTGATATTTACTTCATTTTATGTCTATCTGTTTCATTATGTGTATATGTTATATGTATATGTTTGATGTGAGAATGATGTCAAGTTTACCCACTTAACTAACCACAAAGTTTTTAATTTGATACGTATTTTGATCAATACGAAAAAAAACTAGAGATTGTATTTTCAAAGTTATGTGCCTATGGAGGTCTGAGGTATCAATTCATTACGGAATAGGGGTCTCGTGTCCAAAATAGTTTGGGAATCCCTGGTCTAAATCATGAAAAGGTTTTCTATCAAGAAATAAATAATTCTCTCACCATTTGCGAGCAATTCTTCTTAAACCTATCGACACCGAATGCTCTGATAGCCCTTGAGAAGCCGAAGACCTGGGAGTCGATCCAGGCGGACCTCTTCGCCACCGTCTGGCCGGCGCCAGCCGACCTATACTCGACGCGCTCCACGACACTCTGAAATTAAATAGCCCCTGAAGATGGAACGAAAAAAATTACAAAACTAAATATCTCTTTTTTTCATTCCCCTACTCTCCAGTCATTTGAGGTGGGCACAACTTGTTTCCTACTATACTCCATAATACCACAAACCATCATGTCTTCACACAATCCACCGTCTCCTTTGGGGCCTTCCACAAATTACGTTCCACGTCAAGGCGTCAGCGAAGTGTGACATTACGTGACAAAAGTCGTAAATTTCATGACGTCATTACAAGATGTAACGTATTAAAGCTTTAAAACACTTTTTTTGAACTATTCACGAAAAACTTCAAAATATTTCCAACTCTAATAAAACTACGTTTTAACGGTTTTAAGCGCGGTAATTTATTTTATTTAGGTTTATCCGACGTTTCGGCCGCTTTTCAGCTTTGCTTCAAACCATTACATCAGATTTGATAACCCACAAATCCTCGCGAAAGAGAATCGTTTCATACCAAGAATGATGCGTGAGGCTATTGAAATCAAAAAACACCCAAATTTCAATAGAGAAGATGGTTGGCAGGTACCACCTGTTTGGGATCCAATCATCAAAACTATTAAGACCCAAACCCAGCAAAAACTAACTGCCAGACCTCAAGACACTGTGAGCTCTTTCTGCGTGCAACGAAACAAACCAACTTGACTGATAATTTCTTTTATTTTTTCCTTCCACTCATTTTAATATTATATAAAAAATTTTAGAACTAGGCATGTTTGCTGAAGAGTTTCTTGCGCCGCTTCTTCTCTTCAAGCCACAACATGTTGTGAAGCGGTGGTAAATTAGATTAGGCTCCCATAGAGTAAATAATATCCATAAACAAAATTAAAACTAAATAATTAAAATGAACAAGTTGGCGGTAGGCTGAATAAAAACTTTGACAATACACGTTCGACAAATGTCATCTTTGTCTTCCGTGGCCACGGCAACTGAAAAGCGGCCGAAACGTCGGATAAACCTAAATAAAATAAATTACCGCGCTTAAAACCGTTAAAACGTAGTTTTATTATGTGTACAAGTCGCGAAAACTTAAGAAAATATTTCCAACTCTACTATATGAGCATACATAAACTAATTATGGAACTGTTATTTTAATTTAACAATTGGTTGAAAAAAGACTGCAGAATATGTGATGTCAGTTGTCACACTAGGGAGTAATGACTGATGAGTCTTACATGTGACCAGCTGTGACAAGGACTCCTCAATTCCTGTGACGTAATTTGTGGATCGCCTCTTTTTGAACTGCTCTCAGTATTTTTTTTTAAATTGCATAAGTTCAACAGACAGGCCATGATGGAAAGCGGTTACCATCGCCTATGGACAATTCGTAACGCCAATGGTACTAACAGGAGTGGCAGCCTTCCAGACTGGGTAAACACCCGACAGATACAAAATAGAAATAATACCCTCACAGATCGTGCTTGTCAGGAAGGGGAAGACATATATAAAAAAGTACAGTCAGCTAAAATATAGTACAGTTGGGAACCCTAATACCACTCACCATGACTTTCGTATATCCTAAATTCCTAGTGTACGTAACAAGAACTTTGTTATGTGGGTCGACGATACTCTCCTCGATGATTTTCACTGATTTCGCGTTGAAAAATCTGCAAAACAAACAAATGAAACATTCGTTAATTTCATATTATACATAACTTGTTACCCTCGTACAAAATGTAGGCGGCTTATAACATGATATGACAGTCAACATTACAGTCAGTGATATTTTTGGAACAATATAGCCCTTAGTATCAATATTGATGAATCTAAGGCATCATCTTAATTGGCAAGGATCGTACGATGCATTACGTTACACGATGCGTTCTAGTCGTGCGATGATTCCACAGGGGTATCACAATAGATCGCACGATGCTCATCGTGTGATGCGCATCGTGCGATGACGGCGCGGCGTTGCGTCGCTATCAACTATACAGCGCTATTTTAACAATGGCTTTGTACGGAGATGTAAAGTTTTTGCTGTCGGGCAATATTGCTTTAAAAAGGAAACGTATACCACATCATACAATTTTTAAGTTCAGAAATATGCGTAATGAATTTTTCAACCATTATTTTGATGTAGGAAATAACAAAGTCATGTCAATCTACTGATGTTGCCCTTCGTCCTGCTCGTCCCATGCCCCTCGCTTTTCTTTGCTTATGCGAAGACGGGTGACCTATTTAGACACTCAAAAGAGATTGGTATATTTGATTACATAATAGGATGATCAAATCCATCGTACGACCATTATTAAACATAGCCTGTGCTCGCTCGAGGGCTTACGAGTTTCAAATAGAACACTGAAGAAATTTGTATGTTTGAACTCATCGTGTGAGGAGTACGCATCGTGTCATCGTACGATCCTTGCTAATTAGGACGACGCTTAATACTTTCGTAATCGTCGTAATGTTGAAATTTATTAGACGAAATATCTATAACTTGAAATTAATATAGATACTAGATCAGAACAACTATATATAACCTGAACGATTTAATCAAAAAGATTTATCATGTTTTCAGATATTAGATAACTTTGTAATACCAATGTCTACTTTTGTGTTTATACAATTGTCTTAAACTGTAGATAAGAATTTCGTAGAGCCGATTTGTCTTTTCAATTTCACGGATGTGCCTCTATTAATAAAACATAGTATAGGAATTGCAAAAAAAAACTACACAGCCGAATGGAGTACCTCGTTTTTTAAGTCGGCTAATTAAATATTATTTTTTACTGAGATTAAGAAAGAAAGAAAAAACATTTATTCAGAACTACAACACATGAAAACACAATATACAAGCATAAATAAATAAATGTACAATGTGATATATTAAATATTAAAACACTTGGGGGATTAAATAATACTGCAGAGGTCTGTTTAGGAAAAAAAGATTCTTATATAATGTTGTCACATTTAAAAATTATTCTTGCCAATCTAATCAGGCCATATAATGCGGCATATTTATTAATAGACTAACCTAACACAATATTTTTTTAATAACTTTATTATGTGATTCAATATGGGGATACATATTATTTTTGGTATTCGTGATATGTACGCCTTCTAAATGTTTTTATATAATTAATTGACATACGTAAAAGGCCAAAATAATCTAACACCGGTGCATTGAACTCTACAGCGGCCTTTCGACCAACCTTATGATTATATCTAAATACAAACTATAATTAAAAATATTTAAATAATATACAATTTATTATAATTATAAGAATGCTTTGTCTTAATAGAGGTCAAATTCAAACAAATACAACATTAAGTAACTAAAATGCGTCTACATACGAACACTACATATTCATTCTCAAAAACACCTTTGCAAATAAATTAATTATCCAAAGCACATTATCAATCATGTTGTGTAAATCCGCGCTGATAACACGCTCTTAACAGGCACTTATCAACAATAAACCCTGCTATCATATTGTACACCGACCCAGAGAAGTTTGTTTACAAAACTATATTTAATATTTTTTAATAATATCGTCTATCTATTAGGGTAGATGCAAGTTCGTTTGTTAGTAGACTTATGGCCAGTTCTTATATCTTGAATTTTGATATTGGATGTATTGAGCTTATGTCGAATGTTAACCGATAGTAAGGCAAATGAACGGCCGGTAAAATATAGGAACCGAGCCTTATTGGACTATACATAAGTTACAAACATTTCATTCCCAATGTAGGATCGAGTCCCTGTAATTCAGGTACCTTGGTTCATTGCAGCAGAATAATGGTGATATAGAAAAGGACGTAAGCAGAAAAATAAATATAGCATAACTAACATGGAGATAGGTAACCGAAGTGATATGTTACAAACTAACCTTGTTTTGGAAACCCATAAGTTTCACAATAAAACAAAAATATAAATTGAATGACTTAAAATTGAAGAATGAAAAATACTTTATTTAGGACAAAAATTAAGTTAATTATAAGTACAAATAGAAACAAAATAAGTCTTAAATTGGACCCAGTCCCAGCATAATGCTATATATATATATATGTCGGAGGGAAGCTATATTGGATGGATTATTGTTTGGATATATAACGCACAATATTATTTGTTTACATTTTAATTACTTCTAACATTGTTAATTTAACTTCATTTGATGTCTTAAATGTTTCTATAACTTAAAGATCGTTCTAACCTAATAAATGTTATGAATGTTGTAATTTAATAAACGACCAATGAGAGCAGAGCATGTCTTGAGCGGTGCCCTGAACCCGCTGCTCGGTCTAAACTATGTCATAATGTTGATCAAATCTAAATTAAAAGTGTATAAATCGTGGCTATTGTGTTTTATGCCCGCATTTTAGCCTGATGACGCCCACTAAATCTGCAATAACTAAAGGAGATGTCGTGAGAATGAGGCCGTTCTGCGACATATATATATATATATATATATATATATATATATATATATATATATATATATATATATATATATATATATATATATATATATATAATTGTTGTAACAACACACACAACGAAAAAAATAAAATATATCTAAATTAAAATAAATAATTCCTAGTCATATAGCACTTGTGTCATCGCATTGTGCGTTTTGATGAGCATGAAAAAATTTCTTGGGTTTAATCCTAAATAATGAAATTGAATGTACATTTCTAAAAGGTTTCAAGCATAAAAATACATTTAAAACTATCTAAGTCAGATTTCATAGGGCAAGGTGACATTATGTCACGGAGAAACCTGTTTTTTCTGTGCTATGCTACTTTCTCAATATATGCGATTTTTCAACCATCATGATTCCGTAAGATTAATTCGTGTTTTACCCGGTTCGGTTTATTATCGTATAGTACCGCAATTCTCTACAAAATCGCATTCACAGATTAGTTCGAAGAAAATAGTGACGAGTTCCTATTTTTCGCTCGCAACGACCCATGTCAAGATGTGGGTCGAATAACCATTCCACTTGGGTTTACGATTGTAACGCCGGCAAGGCAAAATCGCGGTCGTAAACGTGATCGTCGTGAGTCTCTAATGGAACGTAGTATATCGTCAGTCCGATCATGTCAAAACATAATCTACCTTAATTACTTTTTTAATAAGGTCAATAGTTTGCGAGATTAGCTCCCAAAGTCGTCAAAATCGTATCCATTTTTGATAATGATGAAAAAAGCATTCATACAATGTGATGTATGTTATTTTTCTCGATCCTTATTATTGATCCAAGGGCATTGGCTTTAATGACGTCGACCAAACGTATTTACCATTTTAGAATGCGAATGAACTGCAAAAAAATTTTGTTACCGAAAGTAAACGTATTTGTTGGTTCAAAGCACTTATTTGAGTACATTGACATCTATGTTAGGTGTTTCACTTATGGATAAAATTAGAAATGAGGATATCCGTAAGAACCAAGGTAACCGACATAGCTCGCAAAATTAGCAAGTTGAAGTGGCCGATAGAGCAGACGAGCCCTGGAAACGTGGTTTCGGACGTCTTGCAGCCCAAAGGACCGACGACCTATAAGCAAGGTCGCCGATAAGCGCTGGATGAGGAAAACAGAGGACGGGGATGAGTGGCGCCGTCTTGGGGAGGCCTACGTCCAACAGTAGACTATGAATGGCTGACGAGACATTTATGTTTACGTTATTTAACTGTCTCATTTTTTTTTCTTCTTCTCTCAACTGTTTCGGGTCGGGATAATATGTCTTCTCCTTTCATACTCCTTTATTCTGACATACGTCTTCTGCCACACCACAAATTATCATGGGCGCGTTCTTTTAGTATCTCACAACACCCAAAATCCTCCGTCTGCGGTTCCACAAGGCGACCGCGGTCGTTGTGGTCGTGGCGAAAACGTCACTAATGACGTCATTATTTTGGACCACACAGTGCACACAACGACCCGTGTCAAGAGGTGGGTCGAAGTGGGCGTTGACTACAGAGCATTAATTCTCTTTATCTCTTGACATTGAAAAAGGCGCGATTTTCAAATCGACCGACGACGATATTTCGTCATTTATGTCGCACGCCCCATAATACGTTCCACTACAGTTCATGATTGTAACGTCTGCAAGCTAGGGGAACGAAGCAAGCAAGGCATGCAGACGGGCAAATACCCTACCACCTGGCTGTGAATTTATTTGTTTTGTTGTTTGTCAACCTCTTACGATATAGGAAATTGTATTCTTTCTCCGTTCCTGCATGGATTCAATTACCACGTGCTAACGGTGAAGACAGATATTGCGATGAATTTTGTATTCCGAAATAACGGATGTGTGAAATCCTCCGTAAGCCAGCGTGGAGGGTATACTGTCCATTTCCCCCTAATAACTGGGAGGCCCGAGTTCAGCATTGGGAGTTTAAGGCCGGTTACGGTACTCCGCCGAACACGCGCTTACACTGCTGGGTTGACCTTCCCACGCATGTACGCTGCGTACGAGGACCGTAGATCAAACGCGTCCGCATGCATGTCTTCGGCGTCGTTATCTTAATATATATAACTTACGTGTCACGTTGTTTGTCCGCCATGGACTCCTAAACTACTTAACCCATTTTAATCAAATTTGCACACTGTGTGCAGTTTGATCTAACTTGAATGATAGGATACTTTTTATACCGTTGGAACTGGTAGGTGGCGTTGAGATCGGGTTCTAGAATCCTCCTAATCACCGGGAGCGATTTTGGTGATTTTGTTTTTGTGTCATGAAACAAAGTCTTTTAGGAATTCAGAAAATATGGCGATACGACGTTTCGCCGGGTCAGCTAGTATAATATAAGTTGATATTATTATAGACCTTGAAACATTGTATGAAGAATAAATTTGTGTTATGTTAAAGCCAGAAACATCTCCATGGAAGATTGTTTATTGCTGCAATACAGCAGACACTTAATGGACAGTGGTTACCATCGCCTATAAATATTTCCATTAACACACTACATTCGATACACGTTCATAGTGAAAGGAATTTTATTAAAGAAAATTTATGCACTCTCGAATAAATAACTACATTGATACCATATCAAACATTAATGACATGATAAAATATTAAGCTTGTACAATGTCACAAGTAAGTACCTAACAAAACGAGCCAACCTTGATTGGTTGTTTAAGGCGACCTCCAGAGGCGCACGCTTCTCTTGAGAAATGTTGTTTGTTTTTTTTTTATATGATCGATCATTTATTTTGATAGGACTGTTGTTTATTCTGCCCCCAAACTACCTCTAATAATAGCGTTTGAGGTACATAATGATGTGAGGCTTTTAACAATTTGACATATCATCAATTTTCCTGTAGTAAGAGGCGACAAAATCACAGCCAGGTGTTTAGGGTATTTGCCTGTCTGCATGCACACCACTCCTGGTCTAGAGTATGCCGCCATAACAACCTTGAGTAGAATTCCGTCATTAGTGGCCAGGCGTATTGAACGAGTTCAGCAGACAGGCAGGTGACCCACTTGATGGAATGCGGTTACCATCCCCTATGGACATTTGCAACACCAAAGGTGCTAAAAATGCGCTGGCTCTCTTAATGGAGAGTGGAACCGAGTTACTGATGCCAGAACACAACTTAAGTTTGTTATGGTGATACACATTAGACCAGGGGTGGTAGCAATCGGACAAATTCCCTACCACCTGGATGTGGGTTGTTTTGTCTCCTCTTATAACATATCACCCAGCCACAGGAATTTGTACTCTTTCTTCATTCCTGCACTGATAAAACATAGTGATTTGGATGTTAATCATCAATCATACAGAGAACATGGGAAAAACTAATGCGAGTTTAGAAGTTCCCAAAGTAACCTGTTCAGCGCTAAGACACATATATAATTTTATAAAAAGCTGCTAATAATTAAATAATAATAATTGGCAACAGCACCGAAAAGTTTTAAGAAATCACAAAATCCAAATCACTGCCCATTTTCAATAAACTTGTGAAGGATTATTATAGCTCAAATAGCTCAAATTAAAGATGCAGCAGTCATTGTCATATTTTTCTTGTCTTATATTTATTTATGAAGTGTATTTTATAATATTTTATTTACATATATCGTGTTAGTATAATATTTATATTTTTTTATTATTAATGTATGTATCATGTATGTATTTATAAGACATGTATATTTATAAGATACTGATTCGATAGTGAGAATAATGCAACATACCCCTGTTCTTATCAAATTTTTTGTCCATCCAAAGGTTGTCTGGAAGAAATCACTAATAGCGATAAGACCGCCTATTGTATTGTAAAATTTTGTTTCTGTTAACTGTATCTTTAAAACACAATAAAGCATATTCATTCATTCTTTCATTCATTCATTCAATGGAATATAAAACCAGTTGCACAAAACATCTTTAATAATAACTATTATTTACTGAGCAAAACACAGTTGTCTCTTAACTACTCAACTGCAGCAATCCAAATAAAGCAAAGAGGAAATGGCACAAAGTTTTCGCATGACATCTTACCTTTCCCCCCACTTGGGCACTCTGTTGGTTTTTGTGAGCAGCCTCTTCGTGTAGAGGCATCCATCCTTCACTTGTCTGCTGCAAGTGTCCTCCGAGAGCACATGGGTGCTGAAACAAGCAAGATTTCAAGTAGCAAATAGTATGTAGTAATTAATAAACATATTGCAAAAACCACAATCAACAAGAGACATTATGTCCGTTGAATCCCTTTTGAAGTGATAAATCTAAAAATCTTTCATCAGTCTGTCTGTCTGGCTTCCCTTTCTTCTCACAAATATGGTAGCGGCAGGGAGGCTCCTCCTCTCTCACCCTAACCCACAGCACTAACCCCATTTCATTAATTAGATTAAATAATTACACTAATAATGTACATTCACGAAATTCTAATACATATATACAAGAATTGTAACTAAGAATAAAATATATTTTATAATCAATAAAAGATTTTATTAATAAATAACCACTTCTTACATTATCATATTAATATACATAAAATTTAAGTAATAACCAAGTTTTTCTCAAGTTAAACAATTTCAATATTAAATAGTGAATGTAGATTAACTTAAGTTATCACTTAGACAGCATGAACTTTATTGTTTTATAAGATACAGTGATTAATGAATTAAAATTCATTGATTCATGAATGAATGAATATTCATTTCATTTTTATTATGAACTTAATTAACATTATATAAGTTCTAGAATGTAAAAATTAGACCTAACCTTACCTTTGTGGATTTGGATATCTCTTCCAATATCCGCAAGCAACTTGTTCCCAACTGAAGTTAAAGCTCGTTGTGTTTTCATAATATCTTGCCATTTTTTAAATTATTCACTATTTTATATACTTCTTATTGGAATGATTTATAAATGTTTGGCCACAGTCACTGTTGCATTTCTTGATTGTCCTGTTAGTTTGAAATATAAAATGAATTGGATAAATAATTGAGTTAAATATAACATAAGCATGTTCCTGGTTAATAAACATGCACATTGTACACACATTGTATACTTATACATACATACATAACTTTACGCCAGGTCCCTCGTGGGGTAGGCACAAACAACAGAGCACCATTCTTATTCTTACACACCTCACTTGCTTCTTTGCCATTCATAGCTCTTGTCATGCACGCTCGTCTGTTCTTAAGGCTCCTGACATCACCTTCTGCTAGTACACAATCAATTTGATCATGGAAGGTGTATTGTATTCTTCTGTTATGAATAACATAAATATATGAGTGGAGTCCATCTCGAAACTTGTAAGTCAATTTTTTTTGTAGCTCCACTCCAAAAAACCTATTAAAAATATCCTTTTTTTTTGTAAAGGTTACCACAATTTTTTTTTCATTTTTAGTTTTTATGGCAACTTTTGATATTTTCGAAATTTCCTTCATATTCAAAAGATATATTTTCAAAATGCAAGCACAACTTAGGTTTTTTAAGTATCCAAGACAACATCACAAGGAAACTTCCATTTGAAGATTATAATTGTATTTTAGGTGTCAAATGTACAAATCCATCTGTGACAAACATGGCAACATTATCCAAACTGATACAGTGCGAGTTTTTGGCAGGAACTGAAAGGAGACGTTGTGCTGTGCAGTTTTATTTCCTAAAAATGTGTATAATTACTCTAAAATGAACAATAGTTGCAGGATATTGATAGTTTTTGAGTAGAAATTATGTGTTTTTGTGAGAAATGTGAACTGTATAGTCAGATGTGATCTTTAGAGTGTTCACAAGAACTCCATTGAATGGCGTTGGTTGTAGACTGCAATACAACTGCGCTATTATACAAAGACCTATTAATTAACATGTTTCCGACTGAAAGACTTTGATTCTATGGTCATGAATAAATTAATTTAAAAAAATGATACAGTGCTACATATGTTTTAGCCTTTTCTAATATGTTAGTATTTTAAATTATATACAGTTAATACAATATGTTTATAATCATTCAAATAGGGTATAATTTATGCAATTTTATTTATTATTTGAGATGTAAAGTGAATTTTTGGTAATTTACAAAAATAACCACAAAGGCTATGGGGAACTCTGCTTCACTTCACTCCCGTCATAGCCTTCTAACTTGTATTTAAAAAAAACATATTAATTAAATTAATTCATTTATAAATTAATTAAAAAGCTCGGATCTATAATAAATAAATGCCATATAACTATACCCCATCCCACAGCAAAGGCCGCCATGGCTTAGGACATAATAACTTTACATAATAACAAAGAAACTCTCAGTATCCTTGAATACTAATTTAAAGCCAATGTTTATTTACCTTTGTTAATAACATTCTATGACAAAAAATGTATTTAATAAACTGCACACAAATTAGTAAACACGCGTAACACATATAGCACCATATCAAGTTACATAAACCTATCCAACTAGGTCAAAGTGTGTAAACGAATTTAATGGTTATCCAAATCACGGTGTAATTGACAGAAAAGGGTTTGTGATGAACGTCACGTAGCACACAACTGGTAATGAGTACTATACTATCAACATTCACACAACTGCATATGAATAGTGTACACAAACAACTGACTAATTTCAATTGCTACAAATGATTAAATAACCTTAGAATGTTATAAATTAAAACTGCACATGAAAAAAACTTAAAAACCACGTCTATAACCAACCACAAGTGTAATGAAACGCGGTAAAAATTACAATCTATTAATTTACCGGAGGATTTTGTGTATCACAATTTTTTCAACACTTGACGGCCCAGCAACTTTATTTCACTCAAATAAACGACCGCCGCCAGCTATTTCAAAAGATCCAAGAGCAGCACAATCTCTAAGCGCATGTTATCAGTCATATTTTCAGGTGTTTTTGATAAAATTTTGATAAATTATTGACAGTTTTGGCAGATAACTCCAGAATCCATTACTTACCAAAGACCAGAGATATTTGTTTTATTTACAACAATAACAGGCCAGGGAACTGGGTTTACAGAGCTTTGTTTTATTTTATTTTTAGTTCCACTTTTTCGAAGATATTCTGACCAGTAGAAAATTACCACATAAAAAAATTAGATTGATTGAATTATAACGTATGAATGTAGTTAACAATAGAAAGGTTTTGGAAGGCAGGTAATTAATTTCTTCCTAACCAGTACGATAGGAAATAAAATATTAGTTGTCTATGGCGGAGTGGCGTCAAATTCAAATTAGCTTCAAAAAGTAATTTCATAATCGATTTATGCTCGGGCTCTATCTGAGATAATATTATTGTTAGTGACTATGGCCAAATGCTCTCATTTATAGCGTTAAGATACCGCCGTAAAAGAATAACTTCATTATTATATATTAACAATTAATTGCAACGTCGCATTACAAATAACGCATTAAACCCATTTACAACATCTATGCGAAGTGGCCTTTAACTATAACATTATCCCAGATGAAGCAGTAAGGTAACAATGTCGCATCACAAATAACGCATTAAACTCATCGCTCATCGAGATGTCTCCATGGCAGTCACTAACACTAACATTATCCCAAGTGGAGCAGTGACATAAAAAATATTTTGTAATTTGCAAAGCGTATATTGAATATTTGGGTCCTTTTTGTTCACAGAGTAATTAATATAATAGGGAATAGATTTTTCTCTTTAATTAATTATGGACTTAACAATAAATAAACTACTGGAAACGAATAGTAAACGAAGAAATATAGATTTGTACAAAAACTTTATTCAACTTTTTAGACGATTAAGCCTAGAAGATCATCATCTTCTTTTAGGAGAAGCAGTTACTCCAAAATTGAATGAATACGTCAGAAACTTAATAAATATAAAATTCGAAGATGGCAAATACCACGCTTACTACGGTGAAATAAAAAAAGTTATTAATAGTTTCATGAATTACATATTTCATACGACAGACGAAATAATAGTCGAGGCTGATAGATATAGCCAAGTTGCAACTAGAGAGGAATTACTAGACTTAGCAGATAAAACAATAAACGTTTATCAAGTTTTACAAATTGATTTTGGAAAGGAATATCTACCAGTCACTACCGCCGATGAAAAACAGAATTATGATGAGATATCAGATCTACATAATGTGTATATGAAGAATATACATGATCTCAGAGAAATGATAGAGAAATTGGATAAACAGGACAAAATTAACGCTTTCATTAAAGACCATTTCAAAACAACAGTCAAAAAGACTTATGAGAAATTTCAATTTAGCCATGCCTATTTAGCCATGATGCTCAGTGAACACGTATGTTACTCGTTGATATAAGTCTAAGCAACCACAGTAAGCTTACAGCAGCCCAGCCTAGACCAATCCGGGTGAAACGCCATCCTTGTCTGCTACAAAGTCTTTTATCTATAGAAGATACTGATTCTTGCAACCGGACGGCGCGCCGTAAGAGGCGACTAAACAACCGAAACAGTTAGATGGTAGAACATTTGCACGTCTGGATGGCCACGACCTCTGCTCTATATTATGCCGCCATAATAGCCTTGAGCTATATTCCGACATTAATTGTATGGTTCTAGTCCACTCTTCAAGGCTGGCAGCATTTTGCTAAAAGTCACGTGACAAAAATAATGTTAAACTACAAGATGGATGGGGTACAAATGTAAAGATAGACCTGATATGATAATTTGTAGCGTGACAGAAGATGTATGTCAGAACAGAGGAATGTGGAAGGAAAAGAGATATTGTGTGGATCCCAAATAATTGGAAATGATGAAAGAAAAGAGATACAGAGGGATACCTTCTCAAACACGCTGACATGTACAGACTAGTTGACGGGTCTCTAGATTCAACTCTCCTCACTAGCAATAAGACTTTCGAGTTAGGTCGCACATGTGTCTCTGATGTATGCAGCTGCCTTCCTTAAATACAACATGGGTAGTGTCAGAGGCACTAATCATCTAGCATTACTTTTCGTTGAATATCATACGACTCTGTACTGTCCATCTCCTTAAAATTCATAGACATACATAGACGATGGAAAGTGTTCCATCAGGTTGGCCATTGGCTTTTCTGGTGGTCTCTACCGATAAAAAGAATCTTATTTATTTACCGGAAAAGTAACTTACCTTTAACTTTACATAGATATAGACAACACTTTATTGTTCACCAAAACAAAAAATACAAAAAAATGTACAAGACAATACTTGGTAAAACAAGACGGCTTTATCGCTAAAAGTGATCTCTTCCAGGCAAACTGACTTAAATGAAATTATTAAATTATCTATAATAATTATTATTTTACATGTTTGATAAGAAAAAAACACATGTCTGGTCTGTCTTAAAATGTTCTTCTATTAGATCATTTGTTTCTTTCAGTTAACCAAAATAAAAATAAGCCTTGAAGAGATATTGCTGCGTATGCGTAACAATTTGCGCAGTATGCAGCAAGCATCAGACGATACCTTAAGTACGCTTCGTAATGAGCTGTATGACAAAAATAAGGAACACCTGCAAATAACCAGACGTAATAAGAGAAGTTCTATCGATGAGGCTGAAGTAAGTTTATTTTAAAATAATCAGCACTTTAGGAATAGTAGACATAATAATAGAAATGACAGTTCTACCCGGTAACGGGAATATGGAACAGGTTCTCGCGTTACTGCGGTACTTTCACGAGAATGTTAAGTCAAGAGCCCTTTATTTTGAAAAGTTCGTATATCACACATGAACATAGGATGGTCCTACCAGGGGTCGGCAACCTGCGGCTCGCGAGCCACATGTGGCTCTTTGAATGTAGAGCTGCAACTCTTTAGTTATATACATGGCTTGGGCATGGCATACTATGGGCTTCATACCAAATGGGCGTATAGACAAAAGTGCAGTTTTACAAGGGACAAAATTGTGAATAAAGCAACACTAGTTGATCGTATAAGGCTGAAATCCGGAATACCCTTCTTCTTAGGTACACTTGCATACCGGTAAGACCTCCTAAATTGTAACATGCATATTATTTGTAAACAAAAAATTGCGTTTTCGCATATACCCCTATATGTTATGAAGCTCTCGATATGTAAAAAAAGACATGGCTTTCATTGAGTGTTTGCCCAATTGTTTATTATTGAAGCACAAGTTAGTCTTGTAAGTTAATTGTTTTCATTTTTTTATTTAATAATATGTAATTATCTAATAATCTTACATAAATATTATCTTTTTGTTGTTTGTTATTATCAAACACTTAATTTATGCAAGTAATATTTGTTGTAGGCAAGAAAAAATTGTGGCTCTTTAAAAATTTTGATATTTCGTAAATTATATTTTTCTCTTCCGACTCAAAAGGTTGCCAACCCCTGGTACAGGAGGATGGCTACCAGCCCTGGTCTAGAGAATGCCACCATAATAACCTTGATTTGGGTTCCGGCATTAGTGACCAGGTTCCAGTCTCCCATAAGAGAGCGGTAGCACATTTGTAGCACCTTGAGTGTTGCAAATGCCCATAGGTGATGGTAACCGCTTTCCATCAAGTGGGCCGTCTGCCTGTCAGCTGAACTCAGCAGAGTATGCTTCTCTGTCTACGTTACAAATTCTGAATGGCTGGATAAATCGGAATGAAGTTTGGCACAGAGATAAATTATAGTTTCGAATAGCACATAGGCCACTATTTATTTCGGAAAATGTACGGTTCCCGTGGATTAACGCAAGTGAAGCCGCAGCGAAAAACAATTCATTCCTATTTAAAAAAGAAACTTAATATTTGAAATGTTTGTATTTAGTAATTAAAAATCATGTTACATTTTACTAGGCGATCGATGTTCCTAGTAAACTATAATTATAGTTCAGTTTCCTTTAATAAAAACTAGACCGACACATAAAATCCTCTTGGTGAGGGACAGTTTCCTCTTTAAAAGTTGAAAATAATAAACCAGATGAAATGGTGTGTGGTTGAAAGGAAACTGGCAAAATAAGTGCTTTATTTTCCATCCGGCTCGAAGGACAACTGAGTTAGTTTGGTCCTTCGAGCCAGATTCGAAAGTTACCTATTAAGCTACATGATACATCTCATTATTCATTCAATTGCCTTATCATCGATTGGGTTTTATACTGCTTGTATGAAACTTATGTCAAATGTTAACTGATAGTAGTGCATATGAACTGTCGGTAATATACTATAAGAAACAGCCAAGGATTAGAAATATAGATCAGGCTTTTATTATAATGTTACATGCCGACAAAAATGAATGCACACCTGCCTGCCATAAGCACACTTTATATTACCTTTACGAATTGGGACTTCTTTTATTTACTTTGTGTTTAAAATTTGTAATTAGAAAGACAGGCCATTGTGTATTGTAATGCTTATGATGGTCATTAACCAGGTGTGATTTTTAGAAACTATTGTTATGCGGTCTACTATTTTGTCGGGACATATTGTATAGTTTAGCGACGATTACGATATGAGCAAAACGTGAGTACATTCGAAAAGCTATATAGTGATAGACTGCGCATGTTATTGAATCGTACATCACGTTTGTACTGGTTGCGTCCAGTTAAATTTGTATATGTGTTTGTATATTTTTAATATACTTACAAACAAGCCTTAAGAGCAGACGAGCGTGCACGACAAGAGCTATGAATGTCAAAGAAGAAAGTGAGGTGTGTAAGAATAAGCCTGAATGGCGCTCTGTTGTTCGTGCCTACCCCACAAGGGACCTGGCGTGAAGTTATAATAATAATAATAAATATTTCTAATAAATTCTATAGTAATTCCAACGGCATTTTAATTTGAGACCCGTAACTCGTCACAATAATATTATGAATTTATTTAAGGTAACATGTGATATAGAAAAAATAAGAAAAAAAATAGAGAATCATGACACAAATACTTATCTGATTCGTGTACAAGAAGAAGTCGAATACTGGGAAGGCAGATTGCGGGAGTTCGAAGCGATTACTCAAAATCTGGCCAAATTAAAGGCGGAGGAAGATAACTGCATTAGACAAGAAAAGATTTACAATGATATGAAGTAAGTTGAGAAACTTGGTATTACGTCACGTTACATCCACCAATGTATTGATGTATGTATGTAGCACAGTTTATGATCAATGCATAAACGTGATGCTGAAGTAAATACAGATAATAGATATCGGTGTTAGATCTGTCGATAAGACAGAGGCCAGCTCTGTCTGTATCAGTAAGAATATCCAATCTCATAAACGTGTAAGTATAATATTTAATGTTGATTAGATTAATGGTGTGCGCAACACGTAAACCAGTGCTTTCCAATCTTTTTTAATACGCGACCCCTTTACAGGTTGAAAAATTTTGGCGAGCCCCTTCGACCATAGACAGACAAAAAGTTAGTAATTTAAATTACTACGTTTATGTCTTTCCCTATTTTGTTACCTATATTCATTATTAAGGCTTTACTCTGCAAAAAGAAAGTACCTAACTATGAGGTATAAACTTAAATTGCCTTTTCCCTTTTGCCGACCCCCTGCGACCCCCTTAGGGGAGGCGACCCAAAGGTTGAAAATCACTGACGTAAGCAATAATAGTCCAGTCATTTAAGCTTAAATTAGGTAAGAATCTCGGAATTCGAGATACCCAGCTGTAAGTCTGCAAATACTTGTATATTGACACCCTAAAGGTTGTCTCAAAAGTTACATATGGCGCGCTCTCCGCCCTCTATGTCGAAAACGGTTCACCGTATAAAAAAAAATTTAAACATAATTTGTAGAGAATTTTGTATTCTACAATATTGATAATAAATACAAATAGCAAAAAACCAATAGGAAATGAGATATTTACAAAGAAAGCACAAAAAAAAACCGATTTTTGTGACCTTTGACCTTGAAATTTAATAGTTGCTTACACCCTACCATATGTAACTTTTGAGACAACCTTTAGGGTGTCAATATACAAGTATTTGCACACTTACAGCTGGGTATCTTGAATTCCGAGGTGAACTTACTATAATGACTGGACTATAAGGTTTTTGTATATTATACTCCAAGTTAAATTAGGAACAATAAGTAATTAATATACTGCAATCGTCGTGCATGTACAATCGCCGTCTTATTTTGTACTCCCCTCTCGGGCGATTAGGCCATGGGCTCTCGCCAGTGGTGCGTCACTCGGGTACCATCATAAATGCGCCACTCAACAATAATAAACTCCCACAATTGGTTAATTGTTGACTACTTTAAGTATGTGAACTCTCTGAGACCTTGAGTCAGAATACCTCTTAAAACACCCTGATGTTCCTTCCTTTCCTTTTATAGAGACGCGGAGAAACAACATGACCAAAAACGTCCCACAGACCTCATCGTGGACGAGGAGCCCCGGTATCCAAATTGGGGAAATGAATAACAGCCTTTAATGCCTGCTGGGCTCGGGCCTCTCGTTATAGGGGACAGACAGTATACCCGCCACGCCTGTTCAAGGCGGCTTGGCAGGTTTGACACGTCGGCTATCTCTATGTGCAGGTTGCATCGCGATGTTTTCCTTCACCGGCACGCGTCCCAAACTCAACGGACTCGGCGGGTTCGATTCTGGCCGGAACAGATGCACCACTTAGTCAGTTTTCTGATATAATTTGCATATTGTTGTTCGGGAAATATTCTTCAAAAACTCAATTTGTTGATAAAAAAAGGGTTTAAGTATACATCTATATATATATATATATATATATATATAAGCAAAGTTTGTTTTCTTTGACCGAGGTAAACTCGAAAACTACTGGACCGATCAGCATGAAACCACAACCATTCGACGCGGAATTAATCGTAGATGGTTATAGGCTATGTATTTTTCCATGTTTTCTCAATTTGTTTGTTTGTTTGTCATTCGCCGGGCGAGGCGGGCGGGAACGGCTAGTATAGGTATAATTTTGTTTATAGAATATAAAAATTCGAGCCAAGCACTTAAATAAGTCTAATAATGACACCATTCATTAAACTGGAGCAATGCCCAAAATTGAATCTGGACAGCCTCTTATCATCTCCAGCTTTTTATCATCTTACAAAACACCGCGGCCTCCTTGCTTTTATATGTGTACCTATAGCAAGTTATGACGTCATATCTTTAACGAATCGAACGAGCCCACATCCAGATAACAAAAAGGTGCGGGCGAAGACGGTCTCCTCGAAAGAGAACACCCGTACGCTCACGGCCCTCAAGAGCTCTTCCTTTTCCTCTCACCCAGCTAAGGTTTGAAACAACGTCTTAGAATGGGACACGGATGCCTTTGATCCATCATGACACATCTTTATTACATAATTAGGATATGCCCACGACTATTCGTCTACGCTTGATTTGAAATTTCCTCGCAATTCCCGGGACACAAGGTTCCGCAGCGTTTAAAAAAAGATTGGTTTGAACTCTAAGAATTTGCTGTCGATCAGCGAAAACCGCATCAAAATCGGTCCAGTAGTTTTTATGTGAATCCCGAACAAAGAGACAAACAGACAAGAAATCTAAAAGAATTGCATCATGTTCTCCGTCGTTTATGTAGTGTACTCCAGATGTTTTTTTTAATAGCTTCAATTTACAAACAGGGCGCATGTTTAAAATTTTATAATATTATTATAGATAGATATTTAATTATCCTTGTAGTATATGTGGCGGTAGAAACAAATCTTATTTACTATATAAGACAAACTCGAAAGTACAGACGATCAATCAACGCACGACCGCCAGGGCAGTAATAAGTAATAATGGCACACTGGCGCGATGCCAATGGGCAGAATGGGTATTGTAATAACGTTCTGACGTTTTAACGATAGAATGGCATTCACTACAATCCTTATTATAAAAAACCAGATTTTTCTACTGACCTACAAAAAACTATTATTTATTGTATTTTATTGATTTTGCCTTCCAGTTCCACAGAACTGCCAGGGAGAAAGTTACAATGTTGGGAAACGCTCGGCGGCAATTTCAAACAGCGTAAAGAGTACATAAAACAGAAATATATGGAGGAGAGTAGATCGTTGATTTCTTTCTTTTGTATACGAGGTAATTGGTTTTTATGAAAGTTTTAAAGTAATAGAATGATTAATATTTCTTCTTGCCATACCACCATGGAAAAATGCGTGAAACAAAAACACATTGTTACGAGTCGCAAGACTCGAATTAAAATGCCGTTAGAATTACTATAGAGTTTATTAGAACTATACAAACACGTATAACACAGTTACAAATATAACCGAACACAACATGTCCAAACGTAATGCAGGAGGTCGTAATTCAATACCACGCGCAAAGTCAATCTCTAAATAGATTACCGAATACCAATACCAAGTCTTGCTTCGCTCGTGGTCATCGCTCGCCTGCCGCGTCCCTCAACCTGGGCATTGCTTTATATTGCACAGATGCAATATGTCTGCCCGGCCGCGTGGACTGAATTTCTTAGAATCAGTTTGTACTTTAAATCCAACACACCTGGCTAATTACTGCCATAAAAGATTTAAACACAAAGTAAACAAAAGAAGTCTAAATGCCCAAAGATAATAGAATATGTTTTTTTGTCGTCGACTTGGTCGTAACAATATACTCAATTGATTACTAATTCCAGGACCTATCTTAACTTTTAGGCACCCCGAGCGAGTCGTGTATTTGACACCCCTTTATATCTTACTAATATTACGAATGTGAAAGTTTGTGTCGATGTATGTGTGCATGTTAATCACTCTCCCAAAAACGATCGAATGGATTTTGATAAAACGGCGCCCTGTAGGCCATGACGCCTCCAAAGTCGGCCCATCTGATTGTATTTTTAGGCCAAAAAGGGCCAAGGATGGCATATGGTGCTAACTAATTGTTTATCATTCGGGTATATGGTGCCATCAAATTATGTAGGTCTGAGCGATTCTTATTCTTCTTTAATCATGAAGACCAAGTTACATTCGGACTCTCGCATTATTTCATATATATTTTAGGAACTGATCGAATTATCTACAAGAATGATATTGGCTCGTACCAAGTCGACGAGTTGAACCACCAGATTTATCAGTTCGATCACGGCACGGACATATTCCATGTGAACTGCGACGGACGATTCATGGAGGTAAATCACGTTGTTGAATCTTCACAATTTTTCTAATGTGGGTAGTTTTATAAGTGCCGCTAGCTTTCGGTTTCGCCGCCATTGCGTGGTGGCGAAACAGTCTCCAACGCATGTGAGGCCTGTCCGGACGTTCCGTTTTCTCCGTGCATGTGAACGTTTCACATCCCATTCTTGGAGCTTTTTATTGAACTTTACATACAAGCCGTGCTTGCCTTTTTTGTGTGAGTGTGCCATACGTAACCAACCCGAAGTGCCATTCGAGGACCTGTTCGTTCCGTGCACTTTCAGGAGCTGTCTAGCTGCCCCATTGGAGGTGGATTCCGAGGTTAGTGGTGCTTATTACCCCATTGGTTTTGTGCAGGATTTGGCATACCTCTCACTCTCTCAAATCAAACCTATACAGTCCACATATTACTAGAACCGACCAGACTGTGTGATGGATCCGTGATCCAGCATTGCACAGTTTTTTTGGCCTTACGAGCCGTGATTACTCTAAATTCCTTCCTTTTATATCATATACTTTATTGGCCGTGCCAAAATATCATTATTTTATGTAAAAAGTCCTATATTCATAGTTCATTATATTTTATGTAGGTACTTTTTCATTTTCAAATATTACATATTTTACGTATTTCTTGTCGTACAAGGTCATAAATACGTATTTTTACGTAAAAACACTTTATATTTTTTTGTTTCAAAGCAAGTAGGTAGGGTTTCAAAATGTCGAAAAAACGCGTAGATGAATATTCTTCTCCTACTTCACCTGAGCTTAAATTACTAGTTATTCAAAAGGAAAGGTTATTTGAAGATTTGCAAAAAATATATGATTTATCAAAAAAGCTAATTGATAACGATTCTGAGCAATTATTTTTGTTACAATGTTCAGAAATCGACGATATACGTCAATCTTTTAAAAAACAAGTATTTAAAATCTTTGAATATGAACTTAACTTAAATCCTAATGCTTTACTTAATAACCAAGAACTCAACAGTTTTGATGAGATTTATTATAAAATAAAAATGTGTTCTACAAAATTATTGCCTACAACTAGTGGCAATAAGGTTGAAACTCCTTCGGAATTTTCTCATTCTCGACCACGTTTACCGAAACTAGAATTACCTATATTTGATGGTAATATTGAAGACTTTGTGACGTTCTACGAGACATTCTGTTCGTTGGTGCATAATCAACCTAATATACCTAAGATTGACAAGTTTCATTATCTATTATCATGCACAAGGGGTTCAGCTTTGAACATTGTAAAAAGTGTGCCGATAACTGCCAGTAATTACGATGTTGTTTGGCAATCTTTATTAGATAAATATCAAGATAATCGCATGCTTGTCGGTAGGTATCTTGATAAAATGTTGAACTTTTCACCTCTTTATAAGGAGTCTTCCTTTAATTTAAATTCATTTTTAGAAACTTTTGAACACTCCTATAAAGCTATTCAAGCTTTAAAAATTGATAATTTAGAAAGTCACATACTTTGTCATATCGCCTTAAGAGCTTTAAATATCGAAACTCGAAAATCGTTTGAACAAACTTTAAATCAAAAATGTTTACCCGACTTTTTAGAACTTATTTCTTTCATACATAATCAAATAAAAATTTTGGATCATAGCGAATCTTATAACATTAATTTAAATACAAAACAAAGTAAAACTCCACATAATTATCATTTAAATAAAAATAACAAAATTACTAATAAAAGGGTTTCGCATTCATCCTCACTACGTACAAATGTTTTGCATTGTTTACATTGCAATGGAAAAAATCATATGATTTATCGTTGTGATAAATTTAAAAACCTATTAAACAAAGATCGGGTCAGCCGTGCTGACGCGCTTAAATTGTGTCACAACTGTTTAAAACAAAACCATAGTGTAAACAATTGTCCTAGTGAATATAGATGCATAGTGTGTAAACAGCCGCATCACTTATTACTGCACATTGATGTCGGCGATTCGGCTGATAAGAAAACCGGTTTCGCGCGTCGCAGCCGCACGCCTCCCTTGCCAACCGCGTCGCCCGCAGCGCCCGCGCCTTTGACGCCTGCCACCGGCTTGAGTTCCTGCCATGCGTCATCCGTTCAAAACTATAATAATATTGTCGTATTAGGGACTGCGCTCGTTAACGTTTTAGATGCGAATAATGATTTTCAATCATGCCGTGTTTTGATTGATTCCGGCGCACAATCCAATTTTATTTCGTTGTCTTGTTTACAACGGCTTGGGTTGTCACAACGAAAATGTCCCTTTAGCATTTATGGTTTAGCCGGGGAAAATGTAAAAAACTATGGCATGACGTCATGCATAGTACAACCTCGCGACAATAGCGAGCCATCGTTTAATATTGATTTAGTTATATTAAATAAATTAACTTCGGATTTACCTACCGTCCAAATTCCAGACGAAGTCATTAATCAATATAAAAATTTAAATTTAGCGGATCCATATTTTAATGTTAAGTCACCGGTTGACATAATTTTAGGTAGTGACGTATTTCCCTATATTTATGACGGCAGAAAATTTATAGTCAGCCGCGACATTCCGTTAGCATTAGGAAGTGTTTTCGGTTATATTGTCACAGGAAATTTGACCGTGTCTCATTCCAGTGACAATGTAGATTGCCAGACAGTTGCATCTACATCCCTAGTGTCGTATACTACTGAAGACAATCTTATCAATGATACACTAAAACAATTTTTTGAGTTGGAATCATCGCCGTGCGATATTCCTTTAAGTCCAGATAATGAAATAGCTGAAAGATTATTTGTAGAAAGACATTATCGAGACCAAACAGGTCGTTATGTATCGCCTTTATTGATTAATCCCAGTCACCAGCCATTAGGTGACTCTTATAATATGGCCCATAAACGGCTTATGCAGGTTGAGCGACGTCTCGCTCGGTCACCAGATTTGAAGGCATCCTATGTCGAATTTATGAAGGAGTATGAATCCTTAGGCCACATGGAACCCTATCAGGGTACTGAACCCTCAAAATATTTAATTCCACACCATTGTGTGCTTCGTCCTTCATCAACCACAACGCCTTTACGTGTAGTTTTTGACGGTTCTGCTAAGACTACCACTGGAAGGTCACTCAATGATACACTTTTAACAGGTCGTAAGTTACATCAGGATATTGTCAAAATTGTCACACAGTTTCGACTGTATGATATATGTTTTACTGCAGATGTATCAAAAATGTATCGAGCCGTACTTATTGACCCGTCAGAGCGAGTGTATCAACATATACTTTGGCGTGATTCTCCGGAACAGCCTGTGCGGGTCTATGAACTTAAAACCAACACATACGGCCTTCGTAGCGCTCCATTTATCGCTGTTCGCACACTGCATCAGCTCGCCCTTGATTCGCTGCCTTCAGAAGCATCGCGTGTTCTTACACAAGGCTTTTATGTTGATGATTTGTTGTGGTCATGTTCTTCAGTTCCTGAAGCATGCTCCCTCCAAGATGAATTGATTGCACTTCTAAAGACTGCAGGATTTGAATTGCGTAAGTGGGCAAGCAATAAACCTGAGTTGCTTGACAGAATACCTGAAGGTCAAACTTCAATTATGAATTTTCAAGATGATGCGTCATCATCTTCATTGAAGGTTTTAGGATTAACCTGGTTATCCTCTTCAGATCATCTTTCTTTTAATTATAACATGACCGACACCAAATATACTAAACGTTCTGTACTTAAACTTTTAGCAAGCATTTTTGACCCTATAGGCCTCATATCACCATGCACATTTGTTGCAAAATGTATAATGCAAGATTTGTGGAAACTAAGCCTGGGCTGGGATGATCCGATACCCCTTGAATTGTGTCAGAAGTGGATGAAATTTCTTTCAAGATTGCCTTGTTTATCAGAACTTCATATTGAGCGACATATTCTTATCACAAAATTTGTTGATGTTCAGCTAATTGGATTTTGTGACGCATCCTCTCAAGGATATGCAGCCTGTTTATATTTTAGGAGTGTCGATGTACATGGGCATGTGAAAGTTCGATTACTTATGAGTAAGACCAGAGTAGCTCCAATCAAACCATTACTTTCAATACCAAAATTAGAACTACAAGCAGCCGTGCTGCTTTCGAAGCTTGTTAGTTTTGTCGTACAAAACGTCAAGGACTTTACCTTTTCTATAATCACTCTCAGTGATTCAACAATAGTTTTATCATGGCTTCAAACGCCTGCTTATAAATTAAAAACTTACGTTGCTAACCGTGTTAGTAATATAATTGAACTAGTTCCGCCGAGTTGTTGGCATCATGTTCGAAGTGAAAATAATATTGCAGACATCTGCTCTCGTGGTCTTCTTCCTGATCAACTTGTAGATCAGGCCAAGCAGTGGATTCATGGCCCCGTGTGGCTATTAGACGATTTCAAAAGGTGGCCCATAAGTGCATTTATTATTTCGGAGAAGGCAGAAGTTCCCGAAACAAAAGGCGTTGTTGATACCTTTTGTTTTAGTTCGATGAATGAACAAATCATAAGTAACGACTTAGAATTAATTTTTAACAACTTTTCTTCGTTTGCTAAACTACGGCGAGTAATGGCGTGGTGTGTTCGATTCGTAAACAATGTAAAACAAAAGCACAAGGAACGTACATTGGGACCATTGAATACACGCGAGCTGGTACAAGCCCATGATTTAATTATATGCGTAATTCAAACAAATTATTTTCATTTAGAAGTGAAAACTTTAATCAAAACGGGCTACGTAGCATCTTTGCGCAAACTTTCTCCCTTTCTGGATTCAATGAAGTTCCTCAGGGTGGGAGGCAGAATTTTAAATTCTAGCCTTCCATTTAACACAAGACACCCACTTTTACTTCCAAAAAAATGCTATACCACTAATTTAATAATAGAATATTATCATAAACTATATTTACATGTCGGGCCACGCACATTGCATGGCATCTTAAGTAAACAATATTGGATAATCAATGCCCGAAATGTTATACGTTCAGTTATTTCAAAGTGCTCTAATTGTTTTAGATTTAACCCCAGAGGTTCTCAACCTTTGATGGGTCCCTTACCCGCCTCCCGCCTTAAACCTGGTAAGGTTTTCAGTCACGTTGGTTGTGACATAGGCGGTCCTTTCATTGTTAAAGAAAGTACAAGGCGCAATGCTAAGAGACACAAAGCCTACTTGTGTCTTTTTATTTGTTTCACAACTAAGGCTGTACACTTAGAGGTTCTTACAGACTTATCCTGTGATTGTTTTTTAGCCACATTTGACAGGTTCGTAGCCCGTCGTGGACTTTGTGAATTTCTATACTCTGACTGTGGATCAAATTTTCTCGCAGCGGGTAAACATTTAAAGGAAGTTACTTACTTCTTCCATAATAAAGTAAATAAAGATAAAATCCTTGATGGATTATCCTCTCGTCATATAATTTGGCATTACAATCCTCCAAATGCTGCTTCCATGGGGGGATTATGGGAAGCAGGAATAAAATCTGCAAAGCATATTCTTTACCGTACTATTGGTGACAGATCATTGACCTTCGAAGAATTAACCACAATCTTTTGCAAAATTGAAGCCATAATGAATTCTCGCCCATTATGCGCTATTTCAGATAATCCTAATGAGTTTGAGATCTTAACCGCTGGACATTTCTTAGTAGGTCAAGAATTGTTGGCTGTACCAGAATACGACATGACAGATGTGCCTTCGAATAGATTGTCTCGGTGGCAATTGTTACAGAAGGTATCGCAGAGCTTCTGGAGACGTTGGTCAGAAGATTACATTCATACTCTTCAGCAAAGAGTGAAATGGTTTTCTTCTACTGCAAATATAAAAATTGGCGATCTTGTCTTATTAAAATCAAACTTAACTCGGCCTTTGCAATGGCCCTTGGGAAGAGTAGAGGAGATTCATCCAGGTGTTGATAATGTTGTAAGAGTTGTAACCATACGCACGAATACTGGTCTATTTAAAAGACCTGTCAATAAAATCTGTCCTTTGCCCTATGTTAATTAACTTTTTCATGTATTTCTAGTTTTTATTTTTATTTATGTATAAGGCATAGGAATATTATTTGTTTTAATTATATTATTATATTTTACATTACTACACTTATAACACTCCCACATCCTACCTACGTTCCATTTTGTTTTCTGGAAATCATCATAGTGATTTCGGCGTGGGGTATGTTGAATCTTCACAATTTTTCTAATGTGGGTAGTTTTATAAGTGCCGCTAGCTTTCGGTTTCGCCGCCATTGCGTGGTGGCGAAACAGTCTCCAACGCATGTGAGGCCTGTCCGGACGTTCCGTTTTCTCCGTGCATGTGAACGTTTCACATCCCATTCTTGGAGCTTTTTATTGAACTTTACATACAAGCCGTGCTTGCCTTTTTTGTGTGAGTGTGCCATACGTAACCAACCCGAAGTGCCATTCGAGGACCTGTTCGTTCCGTGCACTTTCAGGAGCTGTCTAGCTGCCCCATTGGAGGTGGATTCCGAGGTTAGTGGTGCTTATTACCCCATTGGTTTTGTGCAGGATTTGGCATACCTCTCACTCTCTCAAATCAAACCTATACAGTCCACATATTACTAGAACCGACCAGACTGTGTGATGGATCCGTGATCCAGCATTGCACACACGTACTTTAATATTTCAAGATATAAGATACAGATATAACATAAACAAAATCTGCCAAATGCCTGACAGACCATGTGTAATCAATGTTTTTTTTTTTATTCTTCATAGACTGGTAAACAAGTGCCTTTTGGACCAGCTTTTTTCAGCAGTCTCCGAAATTTATAAATGAGGTGTCATTCGATTCTTGCAAATATCTCAAAAAGTAATAATTATTTTTCAAATTTGAAAAAAGATTCGAAAAGAGGAGGAAAAGATCAATATTTATAATTTTCCCAGAGAGATGAAAATACGGCCGAAACGGGTACTCTGGCTTACGCAAGCCACACCCACATCGGCCCTTTAATGAATAAATATTATTTAAACATACTAAATATGAAAATAAAAAATTGAAAAAATTTAGGTACTAACTGAATAGATGAATGAACAATAATCTGCTAGAAAAAAATTTTTATAACAATTTTTCATTTAGTTATTCAATAGTTAATTAATAAAAAAAAAATTTGCTTGAACATGAACATTGCAAGTGTGATAATTGTTAAACTATAAATTTAAGATTTTTTTCCTTCCTTGGAGCAATTCTTGAAAGGCTTTGGAATAGAACGCCGTTGGAAAAATTAGAAAATGTATATTTTTTATTTTTTTATTAATAATTTTCGTTGAAATTTGTTTTTCAAATTTGCAATATTTCTATTACTTTTGAGATATTTGCAAAAAACTAAACCCCCTTTTTTTAGTTTATAGTTAATAACTTTTACAATTTTTGCAAGCGGAACTTCATTTTTTTTCAAAAATCATCTAAATGTCATTCCGAATCGAATGACACCTCATTTCTAATTTTCGGAGACTGCTGAAAAAATTTAGTCCAAAAGGCACTTGTTTACCAGTCTATCAATGGCTTCCGCGTTTAGCGTTAAGCCAACGGCAATATGCTGTGTTTATTCAAGGTATTCAATTTCATAACATAGACGACGAGGCAGTTTTAGATATACTTTTGGGCAATATTAAAAAGAGGAAACATTTATACAAATTTATAAGCGACATTTTTTTTGTTTTTATATTAATTAAGTATTACTTGAGTTTCGCTGACAGGCTCTTTTTTGGTTTACTTCACAATTATTGCCAGTAACAATAATAACTAAAGACTGATTTTTAAACCGAGTAAATTAATTCTCGGTTACCGTTGGTTGTAATTTGACATTGCTTGTATTCTTTTAGTGAATTCAGCAGACAGGTAGACAGCCCACCTGATGGAAAGCGGTTACCATTGCTTATAGATATTTGTAACACCAAAGATGCTACTAATGCGCTGCTGGTCTCTAAACGGAGACTGGAACCACACAACTCAAAGTTATTATGGCGGTATACTTTAGACCAGGGGTGGTAATCATCTAGACGGGCAAATGCCCTACTACCTGGCTGTGGGTTATTTGAAGCCTCTAATGACAGGCCAACTAGCCGCAGGAATTTGTATTTTTTCTCTGTTCCTGCACAGTTTAATGCGTACTACCGTTTTTGTCAGATACCAAACCCAAATATGGTGATGGAGATGCATCATCTCCATCGAAATTGAGCTGAAATCACCGTGATTTTCTTCAGAATTTGTATTGCTTACTACAGCAAACAGGCTGACGGCCCATCTGATGGAAAGTTGTTACCCTTGCCTACGGGGTACTGTAACCAATGCGCTCCTTGTTTTTAAGGGCGTGACATTATTTACCAACCAACGTGCAGGTAGCAACCTGAAGACTTCTGAAACAAGGCAGGACTTATGGCGGCATGCCCTAGACTACGGATGGCAGCCATTCAGACAGACAAATCTCCTATGACCTCCCTATTTTCCAGTTTATAGTTCAAAAGTTATAGGTAATATATCGAGTATCGACGCAATGTTGCCGGCTTATTGGTTTTCCTATCGGATTCACTTTGGAAAATGTGCAGCTGAGCTCTTCAATCTGATCCCGTCATCCCCTTTCCATCATCGAACAACCAGACGCACCGGCATGCGACACCGATATATGGTGGATATTCCACCTATAACCCACCGCAAAGGAATGGAACTCGTTGCCGGAGTGTCTTTCCTCATACTTCTTACCTGGGCGTTATCAAGCCCCGTGTGAATAAGTACCTTCAAGGTAAGCGTGTTCCATCCTGGACCTCATCTTCGCTCCATCTAAGGCGAGATCGTGGTCAAACACGAACTTATACTACAATAAAAACAAATATATCAACAAACCTAAAGACCGAAGGAGATAACGATTTCATGAGGGTGCCTCAATTATTATTTTATTAATTTTCAGATCTCAGACAAAGAGATATATTACTACGACGAGAACGGTAGATATATTTACGAGAATGGTGAGAAATTGTACCAAAGTATGCCATGTGCCAGTAAATATAAACTGGACAGCGATACCTTACTCGTGAAGGTCACGGCAGACTGTGGCCATGCTGACAGGGGCAACGAGAAATGCAAGATGGCGATCAACGATTTGACAGATGTGGAAATGTTGCCAACAGTTGAACCCATAGATATAAGTAGTAAGTTGAAAATTGGTAGCCCTATCGGACTAACGTCAACAATTGAAGACGTGAGTGGATGATGGTGATATATCGCAAATTCGGTTTTTTGCTTTTTCTTGCATAGATGAAGGTTATAAGTCGATACCAAATGACTACAGACCTTAGACGTAAGGCATTTCAGTTTCAGTTCAGTTTAAAGTAAAACTTTGATCTCCATTTACTCAGAATTGGAATTATGCGACTTATCACCTTCATCCACTCATGTCTTCAATTATGGCGTTCCATTAGTAGCTCACAACGCTCCGCTAGCCGTTCCACAAGACCACCGCGGTTGTTGTGGTCGTGGTGATGACGTCACTAATGATGTCATCATTTTCGATCACACAACGCTCACAACGACCCCATGTCAATAGGTTGAGTTAAATAACCGTTCCACATGCCAAGAGGTGTGTTGGATAGCCGTTCCACTTGGGTTTACGATTGTAATGCCGGCAAGCAAGTGGAACGGGAAAAATCGCGAGCGTTGTGAGTCCCTAATGGAACGTAGCCTAAGATGGTAAGTAGAAGATTCTAGTTTCATTTCTATGGCCTGGAGCAAGTAAATAGACGGCATATTTAAAGAAAACTTTTGCTTATAGACCTTTGTCAGACCATTGTTGAAGTCCATTTATTACGTGGCTATTGCAGTTCTGAAGCGATTTTGGTGAAACGAGCGGTCCATGTTGTCAACAAACCGCCAGATTGTCTCAAAAAATCTCATTTATTAAGTGTTCCATTTTCAGAAATGAATGGTGGTATTGCCAGTATAAAAAAACACGTGTTTAAAAAGTATCTTACTTCTTTTGATACAACCTGTAATTACGTATTTCATACAAAATACATTGCGCAGGCTTCTGCAAGCTTAGCAGCTAATACGCACTTTTTATAGGAACTCTCAATTCGGAGACGGTGAATTACTTGTGGAAATCTTTTGGCGCTCTCCTTCCGGAAGCATTGCACGATGTGGGGGTCTCAAAATCGAAGAACCCAATCCACGTCCTGGCCCATAATCTTTTGGCGCATAAGTTAGTTCTTATCCTTATTTATTAAGGCTTCATTTAGGGCTCGAGCTAGAGAGAAATATAAAGCCTTCAACTCGAAAAACTCCTAATCCTACATAACTAGTAGGAGCCACATGTCATTTTTGGAAATTACTCTTGGATATAAAGGAAAGCAGATTTTAAGGCTAAGAATTAGCTGTCGATCAGCGAAAACCGCATCGAAATCAGCCCAGTAGTTTTTAAGTGAATAAACAGACAATAAATCTAAAAAATGCATCATGTTCTCCATCGTTTATTGTGTATTCCAGTATTTTTTTTAAAATAGCTTCAATGTATAGACGCGGCATTTTTAGAATTTTATAAAACTATAGATTTCGAATTTTAATGCAATTAAATAAGATCTAAAATAGATGCAAAAAATACATCTGTGTAAGATACGATATTTTAAAATTAGGTTTTGCAACCGCCTTTATACGCCCAAACCATTGCATATTCAAAGACAATCGTACGTAAGGTGTAAACTTCAGTCGTGCGTCGGAGCTGATATACAATTTTTCTCTCGCCTTTTGACATTTGTTATTTATTCTTATGACTGATTTGGTCTACCAAATTATCTTTAATAATAATACGGTAAAAAGCGAGTCTGAGGTAGAGAAAAATGTCAGCATCGAAGAAAATAATATAATCAAGCTTTTAATTTGTTGAATTAGATACAGCAGAACTCTTGGTGAGCTTCGTAAGAAGAATAAAGAAGCTGATGATTTCAAAACGGAATTATATAGAGAACGCCGAGAGGCAAGTATACTTCTACGTGTTTTATACATCCGAGAGCCTGAAGCGGTCACCATTGGAGGATTTCTTATTGAAATTCACACATATCTTGTCCAGATATACTGGTAGTTATGAAACAGCATAAAATCCCACTATGTTGAAACTTGTCATGTTCATCATGCAGTTCTACGTAAACGACCTTTTTAAGCACTGGTTTAAAAACATAACTAGATAACTTTAGTGTTCACAATTCAAATTAATTGGTTACCTAGCTAAAACTACAAATTAACAGACAATATTTTAGCAGTGTTCTTAAAAAGTAAAGTCTCACACACATGTGTTAAAAGTACAATAAAACAAAACTATTATCAAATATCTATATATTATCAGCTACCTAAAGTTACTAACGTAACTGTCCATCGCGAATCCAGTCTGCTAGATAGGTGGGTTTACCTATAATAGTAACATGTTAATCCCTATTAATATTATAAATGCGAAAGTAACTCTGTCTGTCTGTCCCGTTTTCACGTAAAAACTACTGGACCGATTTGGCTGAAACTCAGTATATATATATATATTTTCGATACCGAGGATGAACATAGGATACTTTTTATCCCGAAAAATGGGATAGTTTCCGGGATAAAATGATATTTGTCTGTTTGTTTGTTATGGTTTTACGGAAAAACTACTGGACCGATTTGGCTGAAATTCGGTACGTATGTAAATTAAATACTGAGGATGGACAAGGGGTAATTTTCATTTTGGCTTTTTTGGTAATTTTGGCCTTTTTGGTCATTTTGTCCTATTTGGTAATTTTGGCCTTTTTGATCATTTTGACCTTTTTGGTTATTTTGGCCTATTTGGTCATTTTGGCCTTTTTGATCATTTTGACCTTTTTGGTCATTTTGGCCTATTTGGTCATTTTGGCCTATCTGGTCATTTTGACCTTTTTGGTCATATTGGCCTTTTTGGTCATTTTGGCCTTTTTGATCATTTTGAGCTTCTTGGTCATTTTGGCCTATTTGGTCATTTTGGCTTTTTTGGACTTTTCGGTCATTTTGGCCTATTTGGTCATTTTGGCCTTTTTGGTCATTTTAGCCTATTTGGTCACTGTTTCCTTTTCGGTCATTTTGGCAATGTCGGTCAGTTTGGCCTCTTTGGTCATTTTGATTATTTTGGCCATTTTGGTCGTTTTTGCCTACTCCGTCATTTTGGCCATGTCGGTCACTGTGGTCTTTTGGTCATTTAGACCATTTTGGCCTTTTTGACAGATAGACGGGGGATGGTATAATTAGCGATATAAAATGAAGTGAATCTTCCGTGGGCAAATACATAAAAAATGTAATATAATATTGGTAACCTTTAGCACTTGCTCTATAAACAAGAGACAAGCACTAGAGGTTAACCCGCAGCGCAGCCGCGGGGTAAACTCTAGTTTAATTATAAATATTTAATATCATATTATCCGTGCAGGAACGGAGAAAGCATAGAAATTCTTGCTTTGGGGCGGCCAGTCGTAAGAGGCGACAAAACAACCCACAGCCAGGTGGTAGGGCATTTGCCCGGCTGGATGCCTACCACCCTGGTCTAGAGTATGTCACCATAGCAACCTTGAATTGTGTTCCAGCATTAGTGACCAAGTTCCAGTCTCCTAAAACAAAAGAGAGCAAACAGCAGCGCATTTTTATCACCTTTGGTGTCGCAAATGTCCATAGGCGATGGTAACCGCGTTCCAACAAGTGGGGCCGCCTGCTTGTCTGCTGAATTCGTGCAAAAAAAACCACCTAATTTGATTTCAACTCAAATATGCTGATAATAGACGGATCAACCAATTTACAAGAATTTAGTTGAGACACAGAACTGATGTTGCTTACGCATCCGAATTGGTGTTGCTTACGCGTCCATCAATAATGCGACCCACCTCTTCTTATGGCATCTCTAATAGGCACATTGAGCTTTACAACACAAAACCGACTTGCAGACTTATAAGGCCTAGGCCGCACTACGGTTTTTTCCCGGGAGCGGTTAACCGCTATAACCGCGAAACCGCTCGAGACGTACACTCTACGATTATAAACCGCGAAACCATACGTGATATTTTTCAGTTTGAAAATGGATTTCAAAAGAGCAGTATGTGTTTTGGTGCTCTGGTACTAAAAAATAGAACAAAAACACGTCAACGAAAATTTCGCAAATATTGGGTCCATCCACTTACTACCCGTAGATTTGAGAAACGTATCTTTCAGAAAAAATATAAAATTTTAAGAGAACATCCAGAGAAATTTTCCAACTACTTTCGAATGTCAGTAGCCAGCTTTGGTAAAATTTTAATTTAATTGTAACGGGACGACAACACAACTATACTTCGCGGCGGTCGGCCGAATACTAGCCAAAAACCGCCCGCGGTTAACGCATAGTGCGTGTGCGCCCACTTAGTTCTATTGATTACAAATTTTGCTACGGTTTTTTACCGCGACAACTTTATAACATTTCGCGGTTTTAAAATCAGTCGCGGGTAAAAACCGCAAGTGCGGCCGCTTGTATTCGTTTTCGTTTTTCATAAACTCACACGATTAATAACCACTGCGGTTTCACCGTAGTGCGGCCTAGTCCTTAAGAACGGACTGTTTAAAAATTGCTCCTGTATAAATTTTACGGAGCCTAAATTAGTCAAACCGTAAAAACAATTGCAGAAAGCAGTCGCTGCCAGCAAAGCGTGGAAAGCGAAGCAGGTGAAACGACGCAAGCCCGAGGAATCTGACGACACTCTGCACTGGGCAAAACTCAACGCGTACAACGCTGAAAGAGAATTCATCATTTCCCAAGATTTTTTCAATACATGATTCTTTTTCCCGTTTTCAAACACTATTTCCCGTTATCGATACTACATAATTGTCCTCTAAATAGCAAATTCAAAAAATATTTTACGTTCATTTATTAGTGTAGATCATAAATTCGAATTTAATAAATTATATTTTCGGCACATTTTATTCTTTGAGCTATTTCCAAACCAAAATGGTAATGGTAATGATAATGGTCGATGATGTTATGCTGGAACAAGTGAATGAGTTTGTATATCTCGGATGTGCTTTTAGCAGGGATGGAAGGTACACCGCTGATATAAAAAGAAGAGTGAATTTGGGGAATAGTGTGAATGGAGCGTTAGGTAAACTTCTAGGCGCTAAGAACCTCAGCCAGAAAGCCCAGCTTGCCATAAACAACGCGGTGCTGGTACCTACGCTCACGTATGGAAGCGAGAGTTGGGTATTGAAGACAGAGCATGAAAGTAGAGTAAACGCGGTCGAGATGCGAGCACTGTGCAAAATCTACGGAGTGACGCTCGCGAACCGCGTTCGTAATAGCGAAGTAAGAAAGAGAGTTGGTCTGAAAGAGAGTATCGGGGTGAGGGTAAGGAAAGGAATGCTCCGGTGGTTCGGGCATGTGGAACGAATGTATGATGAAAGAATGACTAAACAGATATACAATGCAAAAGTGGATGGATGCAGAAGTCGCGGAAGGCCACGACACACCTTCCATGATCAAATTGATCGTGTACTAGGTGATGTCAGGAGCCTTAAGAACAGACGAGCGTGCATGACAAGAACTATGAATGTCAAAGAAGCAAGTGAGGTGTGTAAGAATAAGCCTAAATGGCGCTCTGTTGTTCGTGCCTACCCCGCAAGGGACCTGGCGCGAAGTTATGTATGTATGTATTTCCAAACCACAAAACCAGTTCTTTTTTTTAAGAAATATGGTTTCATAACAAAATCCTGGCGTGACCCAAGCTCGATTCATTCGTTACCTCACTAAAGCGTGATTAACGTTTGCGTTATACTAAATTTATTCGGCAACTTATTACCTTCTGGAAAATTACTTTCCAAATTCGAATCGAAGACTAATTCGTCAGTTTCGTTAAATGTATAACAGGCTTTAGCCACAGCTAAATATTGTTTATGGTTTCTAAAAATTACTTAAGTTAGAATTTAAAAAAGTCAATATACTACTTACAATACCACCTATATAAAGAGAATATAAACTCTGTAAAATTCTATTGTGGCGACATTAATGCCAACATCTAAAACAAGGACGTAAGCGCGAACTAATATTAATCTGTATCAAGTAAAACAGCGCGCCGTTTTGTGACAGTGCGGGGCTCGCAACGTTCGCGCCAATTCTCTTAGCGCGTAATGCTAAAAAAAATAAGCTGACACTTCCCACAGATATTTTTTTTCTATGAACGATCCTCAACTTATAATAGATGTAATACCCAAATTAAAATTAAATTATTAATATATTTGAACCAATTTTCAATAAATATTGTAAAATTTTAAAAATAATCCTCGATACTTAGTAAATTTATAAAATAGATAATAGTATTTATATTCAAATAAAGATACATAAATATATTTAAAGATAAACCTGACTAAAACAATTATAATGTTTAGTCATAAGTAAGTAATTTTCAGTCTCGTTATACTATTTTTATCTATGCATTTATTTGGAGATTGCAATCCAGATTTTTGTTTATATTTTAGTTGACAGGGTTTGTATTGATTGTAATTTGTTTTGTGCATCAATAAATTTAAAATAAAAATTGACCCCGTATATATTGAACAGAATATCTCCGGACCAGACCTCCAGGTGCATTAAATCAAATAACAGACATTTTGATGACCGGCGAACTGTTATAGAGGGGGATGTTAATGCTAAAGAATCATTAATCGATTATTTAGCGCAGTAATAGCAATCTCAATAATTCGATCACTCGAAACTTTATTAACAAAAAAACAAGATACAAATTTTGAAAAATAAAAACTAAAATTCAGAAATCCATTTCCAATCCCTTTTAATAAGTTTAAATTGCTAATAAAATAGGTCAAACACCGACATTTTGGACAATGACTACGCAGTTGTAATAAAGAAAAAATATATGTACAAAAAGAAAAAAAAAATCTAGACAATCATATTGAGGGAAATCCTATTATTTTCGTATGCTTTGAACATCTGAAAAAAAATTATTAATGTTTTTGTAATTATGTTAAGATTTACACTAAATGACTGGCCATTTTGAATCATAGACTACAGAGTCGTCATGTCACAAAACAAAGAACATTTTTTTATTGTAGAAGATATTTTTTTATTCATATCCATTCGAATCTATATTACATAGTAATCTAGTATTATTATGACATTCATCAATGGCCAATGTTAACACGAAACAAATTCTAAAACTACCAAAGAAATAATAAAAAAAGATGTTATACGACCAAATCAAAAACGTGTGTACCGCTATACAATACTATTGTTGATACCATTTTGAATCTTTCGGGTTATTTCTACGTTTGTGCCACACATTCTCAAATTCAAATTTGGTTTACAACATAGACAAAAAGTTGGAGGAAGGCAAAACGAAACAAAATATTTGTACACAAAAATGAAAGTTAAATCGAGTTCTTCTATAGACACATACGTTTTAGCCAATTAGGCCATAGAAACTTTAGTAATTTCAAAAACCAAAAATTGCCGCACTAGAAAAATGCCATAACGAATCAATCGTTTTTTTTTAAATATCATCAATGTCAATTTTGAAAACTCACATTTTGAAAACCCAAATACTAATAACAAATATAGGATAAAATTTCAAAAGATAGACAGCTGATAATAACAAGTCATCACAAACTTTAAATCAACGTAGGTACATAAAATGTGGCATTAAACCGACTGAGTCAATAAAAGAACTCGCCTTATAAAAACACAAAATAATGTAAAATAACGGCCACTTGTCGCAGCGTTGAAAAGAGTATTACATTATGTAGCTTTACACCTATTTTCCGGTCCAATCTTCACACCATAGAGAAAGAGCATAGACACGAACAGGCGCCATAGAGTACATCAATTAAACTAAAGCACTCCAATGATTACATTGAACGTAGTCGATTATTTAACTGACTCAATGTCTTGGGCATTTTAATTATTGGAGCATTTTTAGATTTTATACACAGATCAGGTACAAACTTTTGAGATATTTCACTTTTCAATCACAAAATGCATGTAACAAGTGTTCGCGTCAAATAAACGAACCATAGACAACACGACGGTTGACTGTTTCTCATTTTATTGTTATTAAAATTAAAATTGGCGTTACGCTGATGAAGGTCATGTCTAGGAGAGCTCGCTTTTTAGCGATAAGACAGCCCATTGTGCACATGTAAAATAAGTTTAGGCTACTAGGTACAACCAAGTTCTCAGGACAATAAAGAAATATATATCTATCTATCTATGTATATATAAAAACTAGCTGATACCCGCCCGCTTCGCGTGCCTTAAAATCCGTTCTTAGCTGACCTCTACTTGGCGAAAGGAAGATCCATGCCAAATTATCATATTATATATATATAATATGATAATTGAAATCCACGTATATAGTTACTCATCACGATATCACGATATTTCATGAACTTATAGATTTGAAATTTGGCATGGATCTTCCTTTCGCCAAGTAGAGGTCAGCTAAGAACGGATTTTAAGGCACGCGAAGATGATCGTAATATATATTATATATATGTGTATATATGTATATGTGTATGTATATATGTATATATATGTGTAGATATATGTATATGTATATATATATATATATATATATATATATATATATATTACGATCCGACATATTTTTGTTGGTTGTAATGCTTTTTATTAAGAGTAACAGAACATAAGAGTCAGCGTAACATGACGATAGAGCAACAAATCAAAGTAAATTAATTAAAATACAATGTACAATCAAAGATAATAATAACTACTTCATTTTCAGATCTTTGTTAGTAGATGGCTCCAATACTTTCCGGTGATTATGTAAAAGTGACCGATTTAGTAAGATCAGAAATCAATATATAAATCTGGAAGGTGGGCACGTTTTCTAAATCAGCTCGAAACTACATGTCACATACTACATAATGGAAGATATAATTGTAAAAATATATATTGAGTATATTGTCTATGCTCTTAGTCTATCGAATTACTTCCGTCAAGTTGATAATTTCGATTTTAAACGAGTTCAAATTCAACTTGATAAACTCAAATTTGCTAGACAAAAATTCAAACACATTCAGAATAATAAAATCTAATCACTTCAGGGAAAACAGGTCACGAATAAAACTTTTTTTATATGAAAGGAAACAAAAGAAAAACAATCTGTCATACATTCAACAAGACGGAAGTGTAAAATATAGCAGATTTTAATATAATTTCAATCAAACAAAATTACACATACATTACCTACTCGTGTTATTTACAAGAGAACGCAAACAAACTTAAGTCAGTGTTGCCAACTTTCGAATCGATATCTGTAATAGTAATGTAACTGCAATTCCATTCGATTTGTACTAATTCTGTATTCAGCTAATTTAAGAGACCGCGACGTGCACTGCGCCTCTCCAGTCGATACAAGGGGAATCCCCAAAAATACACTCTATGGGGTTGCCATATACAAAAATCTTTAACAATTTTAGTAGAAAGTGAAAGTCACAGATAATCTATACAAAGAATTAGACGTATGATATGCTACGTTTAGACAAACCGATTATATTAACATTACCATTCTCTTTGACTTTTTCGAATACCAATTTTACTTGGGACGATTCTCAAAACTGTCAAAATGAAAATTATGATTGTGTTTGGATACTGAAATAGTAAATGTCATATGGTCTTTTTTAGGTTATAATTTTTTTTTTGAGTATAGGCTTCTAGAAAAATTTGTGTACTGAAAAACAAGTGGGACACTGTGTTATATATTATTTAGACTGGACTTGAAAGAAAGAAACTTAACATGTTTTTCTTCTTTTATTTGGGATTATGACTCCAACACTTTCAGTGGTGATTTTGCGAATGTCACAGTGACGACAAATAATATTTATCAATAAATATAAGAGACTGCTAAACTTTCTTTTCCTTCGTGCGTACTTTCTATTTTACTCTTTCTTAAGAGTAAACTGACCGACTGCCAGAGTCAAGTGTAAAAGTAAACACGGTATCTCGTAAAATAACCAGTACTATGAGATAATTTTCTGTATATTTTTCGATTTTTTTTTATCAACGCCACCTATAGATAACACAAAATTCCAGATTCAATTTTTAATTCTAACTTTATATCATCTGTACGTTTAAATTCAATGCCCTCTATCGATTTATTTGTCTTCCTGGTTCAAAACTGACATATACTTGACATGACAAAACAAGTAATTTCATTTTAAATTTTCTATCACATGAAACTGTTACCGCCGACTTATAGTAAGTAACGTGTTTTGTACCTAATTTTTTTTAAATTTCAATCGATATTTTAAACTGTTAATAGACACGTTTTTTGTTGTACTAAAATATAGAAGAACATAAATTTAGACTTAATAAAAAATAATCATTTTTATACTCTTTACAATAGGAAAAACTATTTAGGCACAAATGTTCACTTACGATAAGTCGGTAGTGAAAGCTCGATACAGTGACTTTCCTTCAAGAGATAATATCGAGCCATTACAGCTATTCTATCTTAAACTACATTCGTACCTAAATATATTTGTTGCTGTAAAAGTGATTTCAAATTATTACTCTGTTTTAACATTTAAAATTTCAGACGACCCAACTGAACAAAAAATTGAAAATCTTGAAATAAAATTATAGTCCAAAGTATGTTTTGTAAAAATAAATTGTATAGAAATTTTCGTCTACAATAAAATAGCGGTGAAGGCTCAAAGATCTCATTTAGCCATGTCATATATTATTTTAAGAGACATTTGCAACTATTATTATATGTTATGTTTTTCAATATATACTCAACTGAAAATGTGAAAAGGCTCGACGCGCAGGGAGCGACTCCGCGGCGAGCGAGTGTATGCGCGGGCGCAGTGCAGGCGCGCGCTCGCGGGCGCGGCTAGTTGGCGCCGAACGCGTCGGCCAGCTCCGCCTGGCAGTCGAACGTCTCCGAACTGTCCGCGTGCTCCGGATAGAACTCCCTGTACACTCTGTCCAGTAGCGCTTGCCTGGAAACGTTCCACACAGTAACCATCATTATATGAAGGAATATTTGAAGACATGAGTGGATGAAGGTGATAAGTCGCACAATTCCAATTCTGAGTAAATCGAGATAAAAGTTTTACTTTTATTTTAAACTGAACTGAACTTAACACCTTTTTCAACTCTTTATTTTTTTAAATATGCCTTATATCTATAGTCTAAGGTTTGTAGTCATTTGATATCGACTTATAACCTTCATCTACGCAAAAAAAAGCAAAATACCGAATATGCGACATATCACCTTCATCCACTCACGTCTTCATTTAAATTTATACAAAACAACTAGGGCCTTACATATAATAATCTCGTTAAGAAAGGATTAGCCATCTCTTAAATAAGAGACTTCAAGCCTTAAACTTGCCATCTTGCCTCTTAGGAGTCACTTAAACTACCTCTCGATGTTGGTTATTTTTGACAGTTATTTATGAGTTACTTAACACCACCTCTTATCCTTAAGAGGAGTTTATGGGTAAGATTTTCCTTAATCAGTTGCTGAGCAGTTTCTTAAAATTTAACAAACGATTGTAAGTAAGACCACTAGTATATATGCACGTGACTTCGTCAACGCTTGACTTGGAATACTCGCGGGATTCCCGGGATACAAAATACCGCATCATTTAAATAAGGAATGTATAGCTGTCGTTTTAGTGAAAACTATATCGGAATAAGCTAATTTTTATGAACCCGACAAACTACAAACCGCTCCCGGGAAATTTCACTTGGGATTCCCAAGATAAAAGTAGCGCAGATTCTATGTGTAAGAATTTACTATCGACCGGCAAAAATCGGATCGAAATCGGTCCAGTGGTTTTTACGTGAATCCCGCAGACAAGAAGTATCCAAAACATGACATCGTATCCTCCGTCGTTTATATAGTCTATTCCAGTTTTTTTTTTAATAGCTTCAATGTATGGACACGGCATGTTTAGAATTTTATAATATTACTAGCTGTCCCGGCAGACCTTGTCCGGCCCTGAAGAAGTAAAATTTAGAACCCGGCTGCAAGGCCATCTGCCGGGCTTATTTGTGAATCTGAACCATCCTCGAATCCACTTGAATACACACAAAAAAATAATTCAAATCGGTCCAGCCGTTTAGGAGTTCACTGTCAACACACGTACCTACAGAAGAATTATATATATAACGATAGATTAATGCAATGAAGTGGCAATGGGCCGCTCTTGAGCCTTGTACTCATCTGAGAGCTGAACGATTTATGTCGCACTGAAGTATAGAAAGAAGTACTAAAGTATAAATTTAGACTTAATAAAAAACAATAGATTTTAACACACTTGACAATAAGCAAAACTGAGAGGTCACTACCTCCAGTAACGTGCTCTAATCTTCAACGTCGACGTCAAATGACTCAGTAAAGATGGAGAGAGAAAATGAAACCTAGTACATCTACATCCCAACGTATGTATTAGCAAGGACGTTACTCACTTGGCCGCGAGTCCACCCCCCGGCGGCAGGCCAGGGATGTTCTCCTCGAGAAGCTGCCGCAGCACCCACGAGAAGTGGGTGCACGCGTCCTCGCGCTCCTCGTTGCCGCCGCCCCCTCCGCCGCCGCCGCCCATGCCGCCGCCCGCCGCGCTTCGCTCGATCAATGCTGCTCGCACAAACATAAACTGAGTAAGTACTCGGCAGAACCCACACAAGGTAGGGTTCCGTGCAAGGGGCCCAACTCTGCTCACAATATCACGTCGAAAAAAAATTATATTTAAACATTTATTTCGTGGTGATGTCAGGAGCCTTAAGAACAGACGAGCGTGCATGACAAGAGCTATGAATGTCAAAGAAGCAAGTGAGGTTTGAAGAATAAGCCTGAACGGCGCTCTGTTGCTCGTGCCTACCCCGCAAGGGACCTGGCGTGAAGTTATGTATGTATGTATGTATTTATTTCGTGAGTTTTCGCATTATAAAGTAACAATTACACCGTATACGCCATTGGAATAAGCAGAGTACCGAAATCTCAAACCTACGATGGAAAAGATTGCGATTTTAACAAGATAGTATTAGAATTGGGCCTCAGGTGACTACACTTCCACTGTATTTGTTGTTTGGCATTTGGTTCTTTCAAAAGAGCGTTATAAAAACGATACCCCTGGTGTTGCAACGCAGGTGAGTCGTGTGCTTGTTTGCCTGCCCTAGGCGATAAAAAGCAAAGAATACTGTTCAAAACAATTTTCGTTGAAGGTATTTTTTCAACTCTGCCACCTTGATTTTTGTAGTATTTTCCACTTCATAGTCTGAAAGTTAGGGAGGATACAATTTTGTCATTTTTACTACACAATTGTAAAACGCCATATAGACTACATCTTCTTGTCATTGTTGGTAACACCTCAATATGCAATGCCTTAAATCTAGTAGAATGAAGAAAATCATTTTATTTAGGACTATTTACGTTAACTAATCTACACTAAATAAAATTAAGAATAAACAAACTTGTCCTAAAAGGGGCATCAGTCTCAGCACAATGGTGGTCTATTAAAACCAAGGCTTATCTTCCGGTGTCGTCGCGGCGAACATGACATTATTAGCATAAAAACTAGAATCGCAATCAATAATGCACTGTAAGTAACGGTATATATAAGATAAATGTAGATAGGAAACTAATCATCATAAATAAAAGAAGCAAAATTATACTAGCGTGTAAAATAAACAAAAATCAAAGATTGTAAACTTAATAAAGGTATGATCCCTAGTATTAAAAATACCTGTGTCTAATTTCATCCATAGATCCCATGACAGATAAATAGAGATAAAGTGTGGAAGTACAATACAAAGTAAAGTATACACAAGGTACAAAATGGAAGCAAGGAGATGGAAGGGAAGACCAAGACGAGCATTCATGGATAACATAAAAGAAAAAGTGGGTGTCGTGTCTTACATAGAAGTAAAACATACTAGAGAAGATTGGAGGAGGCTCCACCGACCAGAGCATAACTCTTAAATGATAGATAGATAGACCCCATAGTTTCCGAAAGAAATGACTGTGACCAATGAAAACGGACAACGTACTTACATGACACAAAACAAAGATTCTGGTTTTGCCAAAGTCGCTACGGAACCCTAAAAGCTACGTTGTTTTTCCTAGTCAAATTCATCATCACATTTCGCGTCCAATACTGTTAAATGCATTTACAAAGCATTTTCGTAAGTCGCGTATTAATTTAACCTGATTAAGCTCTCAGAATCTTCTACGACCTTATTTGTTGGTCCATAAGGTTTCATGTTCTCGGCGTCCAACAATCACTTTTGAGTAACAAGGTCTTGTTCTAAAGAGCGATATGTCGAGGCATCTTCCATTGAGGACCATCCACCACCTCTGTCATAAATTTACTAATCTCCCGTTCATAAAATCGATAGCCCGAGTTGTCTGAACGAGATCGCTCTAACGTGATAAGGCCATTGCTCCTACTTTTACCGTTTAATGTGACTAAAGTAAATTGTTTATATTATATATGTGGTGAACAATAAAGTGTTTTCTATTCTACTAAGGTAGTCCTCAAGCGAAATAACATAACCGCATAACCTCAATGCTCCTGGAGTTGATTTATAACGTAAGGGATATCAACATTCGCTCGGATGGAGGTGTTGAGAGCTGCGGTTAGCCTATAATAGACCGCGTATTCATTTCAGCAATTGATTTCCACACTAAAGATGTGATGCGTTACTTAATTGATACAAGACTGGTAATTTACCAGTGATCAATTTGTTGATTATGTGGAGCGATTTGAAAAGAAGGTATTTATTTATCTAAATCGAAATGATATTACGATAAACCTTATCAAAACTGGTTACTATCGGCTTTGGAAATTTTCAACACTAGTAATATTATCAAAGTTTACCGACCTCGAAGAAATTGAATGATATTGAATAACGCAGTGTTCAGTGAAGACCTCAACTGAAAGCTATTTCCAAATCCTTTATAGCCCTTTGAAACAAACCAAAGAAAACAGCGCTGGTCGCACCATTCTCGTGAATACATTAACGTAAAGCATTATTCATTTTATGATCTGAATCGAGGGAAGCAAGTGAAACTGTGGGCACGCACGCAACCCTTGGCTTACAGCACCAGACACGTTAAACTGATTGGCATTCGACCTTATCCTTCAAGGTCAGTCAAACTTTCTCTTGACCTTTTCGATGCATCAAAATATAAGTCATTCGTATTGATATATAATAATAACAATCACATTGTATATCCTCAAACTAAAGACGACAATAGCCGATCCCAAAGGTCCAGACCATAGTAAATAACGGAGAATTAGTTTACGAAATTTACCATACCAGGAATTGAACCCGGGATCTTGGCATTCCTGTAAGCTAGGTATGTAAAAGATTGACCAATCAACCATAGATGCAGTCAAATCTTTCTGGCTTAAGGATGAATAAAAATGGTCAAATACAGTACTAATCGCCAATTTGCACAGAAAAGTATGTAAAACACAAATTATATTCGACTAGCTATTATACGCGACTTCCTACGCACTTTTTTACTCTGTAAATAAAACGTGCATACGCATACCACCATCGCCATTATCATCTCAATTAATTTCTGGGGTTGTCTGGAAGAGATCGCTTTTTAGCGATAAGACCGCCCTTTGTGCATAATAAGATATAGATATAGACAATATGTGTGTGTGTCAAGGTGTACAATAAAATGTTATCTATCTATCTAAAGAACGCCTCATAATTTAAATCCCTACTTTACCTTCTTCAGGAATGATTTCTAAAAAAGTATTCCTTACATTAAGGTTTTTCATGGACCTAACTTTAAGAATTATGAATTTCCCGTACCAATTTCTTTCTCTTAATTCAAGGTTGTTATTTAACACCAAAAGGTAACGCATACTTCTTCAGAATAGAACCTATCTCCTTGTCAAAATTATTTACTCATAATTCCATAGATATTAAATAAATTTGATGATCTTCTTAATGACACTGGTAGTGTCTGTTCAATTGAAACATTGTTTTGAACAATTTTAATATTCATGATTTACGTAATTTTTGTGTATAATTTTCAAATTGCCCTAAGAGATACCAAGAGTATTCTCATTTAAATATCTCATTATAGAAAATAACGTAAGAACTCCCTCAGAGTGGATTGGGTATTATTTATACATTATGTGAAAATCGATACTGACGAGATGGCCATTAGTAAGGCTTCTTGTATTATTAGCTAAGAGTGTCGGCCAGAACACCTGCACACGGCCTTACGTGCAGTCGCTTCATTGCTTTAATCCTTCCTTTAAAAACACTTCTTTTTCGTATTAAAAAACATCAATAAAAAATTTAAAGGGTCGGGGACTAAAGCAATGAAACTAACTTGCAATTTTTTGAATAATATTTAATACAAGCAAACAGGATAACAACATTTTTTCGAAAAATCTTAAGTCTCACAATATTACAGAATAGACAAAAAGGGGCTAGAAAGGTTTTTTATAATTAATATCACAAAGGTCATCATTTACAAGGAGATGTAACAGCTCTGTTTCGTGAGATAAAGTCTCTTGCCATAGACAAATATTGTATCAAGACTATTTTGAATTCTGGGCACTTTACCTAATGAAAATTGTTAGCTAGGGTTAGTATTCTCCAGACATTGTCAAGGAGTTATAGCGAAATTAATTTCTATGGCATCAGTTTAGATCTTTCTATATCTTTAAAATCAAATTATAAATCTACGCAAATATGATATGGGAACGTACCCATACTACGTGACCACGCGTTGTATATTGCAAGAACTCCCCACTGCCGCTTTAGCTTCACGTAGTAATTCATAAATATAAATAAATAATCGACAGATATCGTATATCCCCAAAATAAACAAGTTTCGCTTGTGTTATGGGTGATATACAACGGACTACTCTGGGGCGGTCCCAGACACCCAGAACAACAATCTACTCTGCGTGCAGTGAGCTAGGCCGGCAAAAGCTTGGCCCGCTCAGCCACAGAGGCCGTGTATAGTTTTCAATCATTTTTTTTGCAAACAGAAAATTTATTCAAATAATTTGGTTCATTGACCGTTTAAAACGCGCTAAACATTGCGCACTATATTGGAATATAGCTCTAAACGTGACGAAAACCTAACAACCCCTTCGTCCCTACCACGGTTTTATAACCTAACCTGGTATTTTATATACCTCCCCCCAGAACGTGTCACGTTGTATGGGTACGTTCCCTATCTAACATAGTTTATAAGTTTCTATATTCAAAGACTATATCTATGAAGAATGCATTAAAGTCAGATTTAGATGTGCAGATTCAGATTAGTCAAAGGCGAATAATTTGCGAAACTGACGAGTTAGGCCCTATCATCATTAGGACAGAAATCTGCCAGCTAATTAATTTGTCAATTAAATAAATGTCCGCCCAAACGATAATAAGTGCTTACCCTCACTTGTTTTGCGAATAAGCTCGCTTCCTAACTAATGGAAATCAGGTTTAAGGTTCCACAAATTTCTTGAAAGTAAAATTGTATATTAAAGTTAGCGTTTTGATAAAGAACATCTTCAAAGCTAAAAGTTCCCGTCAAAAGGATTGAACGCCTATATTGAAAAAGATCAGTATCCTAGAAATAAAATTATATAGTAGTCAGGTCATAAGCGTTCCACTGCTGGGCTTGAATCTTCGTTTATATTGGGCAAGGACGTTATACCCACTACCCTTGATCAATGCGGATAATCGGAATTAAGCCATCAATAAACTCGATATATGCGATTTTCCTTATATAATATATTTAATATTATACTTACAGGATGTTAACCGGTGGCCTGAAGCATACGAAAAGTTATCAAATTCTTTTATACAATTTTGTAGTACAATAAACCAGTGGAAAGCTAAGTGATCGGTCTAACTAATATACTCGATTTGTTAGTATCTTACTTAGAATGACTGATTCTCGATGCTCTAAAGTTATAACAAAAACTACCTTCGACTCTATCTCATGTAACAGGGCGTTAAGAATAATAAATATTACATCACTAATTACGTAATAGACTTATTGTAGAAAAAAATGAAATTAAAGATAACATTATTTATTAGATATAAAATTTTGAAGAAGGATTTTAAAAAGTCCATAATATTAATTAATAATTTGTAAAAGCTATAACTACCTTCTATGTTTGGTTTCTCATTAAAAAGAGATATAAATTATTTATAAAGTTTTACAGAAAATTTTGAAGCACAAAAATCTTAGGTTTTGTCTAATATTCTAAGGAGATATTAGATGGCATGAATCTCCAGTCCATTGCTGTAGGTATCGGCGATGGACTGAAAGTATATTAATCGTATACGGCTTACACTAGTAACTAACTACGCTAAAAAAACAGGTCACGTTTTGGTGGATAAGGCTGCACTGTAATATATTTTGTTTAAAAAAAACCGTCAACCCCGAAACCATTTTATAGCAAGTACGAGAGACCATTGCTAACTACATATTTGTTTTTAAACAGTTTTTATATAAATAATTTCAATCGATAGTAAAAAATCGAGTTGCAAAGAAACACTTAACGAAATACTATACATAAAACAACAACGTAATACTATTTTAACAAATCTATATTTTTTATACTCATATAACAAAAGCAACAATTTTAAAAAATTATATTACTAATCTTAAACCTAATAAAATATCGAATGTAGGCGAAATAGATCGAAAACAACAAATAATCGGTTTGTTAATAGTTGCCTTTTAAAAATCGATAAATTGAAAATATAATCGATATGTTTTACATCAATATTTATTATCTATGGTTAAAGACAAGATAATTAGAATCACTTAATTTAGCCATATATTAGGCTAAACTAAAAATATAGGCACACTTTTTTAATCGATACGTTCGACGTGTCTACTTAGTCTCTAGTTAAAAGGAATTATATTGTATATGCACTGTAAGAAGACTACGTCAGCAGGGTTTTATCTAGAACATTACACGTGGTCGAACTTGAGTAGGCAGATGATAATCTTTAGACATTAAAAAGGATTGTTACATCATGGACAGGTCCATATTTACCCGAGGGTGTGGCTGAGGGGCGCGAGTCGAGCCCCTTACTATACATGCCATGCATAATCTGCTAGCTTTTAAGACTGCTTAACAAATATTCATGTCTTAAAATATTGACTAGCAATATTGTCTACAAATATGTCTCATGCTGTTTATGAACATTAATTAAGTCTTGCTCAATTGCTCCTTAGGATATGTAAGTCGTTAGGTCTTAGTTCTCCAAGAATTAATACTGATGAAATAACAAAAACGCACGACAAATTCAAAGAAACACTATTGTTTATGAGCTATTCATTAATTGATCCCCCGCGCCCATGCAGTAAAGACGGCCCTGATCATGGATGTGGAACAAACAGTAGCTATGACAAATGTAATTGCCACGCCTATATTTTCCTTTTATGCAAAAGTAGAACCTCTAAGTCAAACCTGAATAAGTCGAAAACCTCCCAAACTCGAAAAAAAATTACATTCCCTACCCTTTAACCCCCAAAACTTCCGTTGCTCGAAATCTGAACCCTCTATAAGTCGAAATAACTAGTAAATCCTTATAAGCAAATTCAGTACTTATTTTCCCTCGATGACTCGAAAAATAATTTGGACCTCTGTATCTGCAATCTGTGCAATATTTTACAACCTCTATAAATATAAATCTTAACCTCGACAAGTCGAATGTTTCCTTACAAAATTCGCTTAAATCGTAATGGATTTCGATTTAGAGTTTTTAACTTATGGAGGACCAGAAGTTAAAAACTCTATGAATCGAGATTTTTGAGGTCTCTTTTCTAGTTTGACTTACAGAGGTTTTACTATATCGTAATTTTAATTAGAAGTCATTGGAGGCATTAGAATCCTACGCCATAACCTGTTACACTCATACAAAATCAAGAAGGCCATGACTTTGTACGATAAGAAGAATCTCAGTTGATATGTTCAAATATTCAAGTATTGTACTCAAATCTTTACACTGTTTTAGAATACGGTCCTAAAACCAACAAGCTTTCCTGACTATATAGCATAAAGAACTGATGTCGTGAAAAACATGACATAAGGGAACGTTAATTAATCATTAACCTGGACATGGTAATTATAATATAGAGTTACCAACCGTCGTGTTTTCCCAGGACGTGTCCTTGTTTATGTAGTGTCCTGGATAGTTTATAAGCAGTGCCCTGATATGGTCAAGTATTTTAAAATTTGCGCTACTTTCGACAGTGGTCAAAAGAAAGGAATCGATTGCCAACAACAGTAGCTGCTATTATCAGAACTATCTATAACATAGATATGAAGTATGAGCAATTATTTGTTAAATCAATCACAGATACTCAAGGAAATTGGTGGAGTTTAAAAGTATAGTAAAAATAAATATGTTTGTAATATTTGATATTTATATACTAATTTTAATAAATGATTTTTTTATTTAAACATATTTTTTAAACAACAAAACTGAATATCCGGTACCGATAAAAACATCGATAGTCTAACATTATGCCGCTTTTCACCAGGGCCGAACGCTTTTTCGTGACAGATTAAATCGTAATAACCCCGTCTATTTAGAAGTTTTACTTCAAAAGCGATTGAGCAGTTCTCGGATTTCGAAGCAGAACTATAATAGACAACCGGCGTATACAAACGTAAATTATCATCTCTCTATCTAAAGACTAGATTTCTTTAAGTACATTATATATAAACAAAATAACGATGGGGGCAATAAATACTAAATTAATAACAATCCCTAACTAATTAAGTTAATTTTAATTCACAACGCAAAAGCATCGATTGAACTGTTAGTTATACTTGCCAATCTGTCTACACCGCACGTGTCCTACGACTATTGGTATATAAATAAAGAACCATCGTACACAGTGCGCTTGCGCAACCGAACTGAATGCTAATGTAAAGCATACGACGTTAATAAATTTGAATATTTAAATCTAATAAAACATGTCCGATAGATTGGTCTCTAGCAATGAGAACATTGAGCACGACGGAATAAATATATTTAAATTCGAATAGATACCATCTGGTCTATGGATTTGTATTAGGACCATGATTATAATAATAATCGACACCCTGGTCATAGTAAATAATGGAGCAAATACGTTTCCGAAATTTACTATACCAGGAATCGAACCCGAAGTGCAGTGAGGAAGGCCGGCAAAGGTTAAGGATCGGATTCGTGCGTGCAATATTGATCTTGATTTATTCATAGAATAGAACTAGCAATATTTTTTATTTACTTTGTTTGGGAAGTTTGATTTTTTTTTATTTGTTTACTAATTAAATATTACATAAGTAGAATTAGTTTTATTAATTATTATTATTTAACAAAATTGGGTCGTTTCGGTCTTACGCCAAAAGAAAGGGTTGCACTGAAAATCAGCGTTGTGTCGGATATAATTCCGGCACAGAAATACGGTGAGTGCAAACCTTGTTTGCTGCAAATGCGGCGTACAAATTCTTAAATTATGCTCTGCGAATAATAATGTATAAATTATATAATTACGTCACTATTTCTTCAAATAAAGTTTTTTCTTTTTTCTTTCTTTCAATCAGTGCCTCGTTTAAGGCTAACGATCATTCTATTCGAAGTGCTTAATATAAATTCTGTAACATACTTCTGTATAAAACTTTAAAAGGAAGAACTTGAAATGTAAATAGAACAAGAAATCTACAGAAAAACAATTTTTAGATAGACGTGTTGCTGGGGAGTTTCTTGCCGCTTCTTCTCCTAAACACAATAACGCGTTGCGAAACGGTGTACATAGACTAGGGAGTAAAATTAAATTTTAACCTATGTGTAAGTGTCCTCCAGTGGAACTTATTTTGAATAAAAACATTTGAATTTGAGTGTTAAAGTAATTTCATATTGTCAGTGTTATAATTTCGTACACATATTAAATCTATCCACATTATTACTTCTGCATCACGTCACGAATATTCAGTTATAGTTAGTCATTCAATCAGGTATTCATATGATCATCACAAACAATAAATTATCGACTATTTCTCGAATCGGCTATAATTCAATGTTTTTATCGTTGATAAGAAAATTATGCAGGGTTGATTTAATTGATAGTCAATTATGATTTACTCAGGCTTTGTAAATCAACTACGGTTAGAATCAAATAGGTTTTGCCTTCTATTTTCACGCCAGTACCGTATGTGGTGTACATTGAAAGGAAAGCAAACTTACCATAGTGCGTCTCGCTCCCGATCTGAAGTCGGTTGCGTGTGAAAGGTTCCTGAAGTTGTTAACTTTAACAAACTTACTAAATCGTTTCATTTAAAGCCCCCAAAAAGTGGACATGACAAATGTGATATTAATACGTGAAGTAAAAATTTTGTAACCATTTTTACGAAAATTGCGCTGACGGAGTATGAAATTTCGTACACTTATAGTGTTGCGGCGGCGCTGGATTTAGCGTTAAGCGAACTATGTCAACTTTGCGGAAAAAGAAGTGTGGACAATTTGGAATGGGAATCGGAACGAGCACGCACTTACCTGGTTAATGAGAATGAAACGCGGCTCCTCTTCTCCACTCTCCACTATCACACACACTTTATTGTATTTTATGTTTATAGTAGTTTGTATTATATGTGTATATTTTTAAGTATTTTATATGTTTATTGTATATTACAAATGCGGCGCGGAACGGGTTATTTATAATATATTTGTGTATGCGGGGCGATGTATTTTACATTTTATTTATTTACAGAGCGGAGCGATTTATTTAATTTAATGATATGACAATGAGTGACTGAAGTGACGTGCGAAAGAGGAACGCGCCGTCACATTTAAGAATTTAAATATTCGAAGAAAAGTATGAATAGGTCGGAAGGAGGTTTACATGGCGGTACCATATAGTTTATATATAGGAGTGCAGAATGCTATTTTTTTATATGCATAAAAAACAGATTAAATCAATAAAAAAACAATACATAAACTACCATGTATTTGACACACACACGCATATATATACTCTTTTGTTTAATTGTTGTGTGTAATTGTTCTACCCTAAATTTTGTCATCGAGCTAAAACAGTTGTAACCAATTTTAGTGTCGGAACTTTAACGCGATTTTAAAGTATCAAAATTAACCCTCGCCCCATACGCTGAATCATGTAGCCTTTAAAATAGACTCCAAACATGCATTGCTGTTGCTACGTAAATAAAAGAATCGATACAATGCCATCGTTTATGTAATACCTATACTGGTTTGCTCATATCACTAGATCGTAAAGATTGGATTCTAAGCGTTGTACTTTCTAGTCATAAACGACTCTTTAGATATGAGCTAAAATCATTTATAGCGTCTACATAACAACAACCACTCTTTATCACAATTTATTAAACTATTTTTAAGTGGTAACCAATTGAATATAGTCCTAGTCAGTCAGACGGGACTCACGAAAACCACATTGGAATCTGATTACTTATAGACGGTCTTGAGTCTACCACCGCTTCCAAAGCCATTTTAGTCATTGTTAAAGGAAAAGAAGCGGTGCAACAAACTCCCGACCACCATATGTTTACTTCATAAATATTATGTATACACATTCTTGGTAAAGAAAAATAAATTGATCAAATTGATCATGTGTTAGCAGAAGGTAATGTTAGGAGCCTTAAGAACAGACGAGCGTGCATGAAAAGAGCTATGAATGTTAAAGAAGCAAGTGAGGTGTGTAAGAATGGGCCTATGTGGCGCTCTGTTGTTCGTGCCCACCCCGAAAGGGACCTGGCGTGAAGTTATGTATGTATGTATGTACATTCTTGGTCTTTTTAAAAGTAATTTGAACTAATACTAGATTTAAAAACAGTAACTTGAATACGTACAAAAAGAGCTTGACAGCGATCGCATTCTTACCATTAAAGAAGGAAACCTTTTTAATATTTTTTTTTCATTTTGTCTTATAAGTCACAATATGTGAACCCCATCAGACAACACTGTGGATAACCAACCCGACTCACTCTCGAAAAGTTTCAAAACTCACATAATTATATCTAAATATTACACTACCATCTAGTCTGCCATTTATTACAGAGAGCCTGAACATGTAACACCATTCTTGACTATGCACACCAACAACTAAACTTTTTACGAATAACAGTTTGAAAAAAAACTAAAAAAACACGCTTTCATAAAAAATCCAACTAAAAAACTGAAAATAAAATTTAATAAATATGGTTTCTGATGAAAGGGCTCTTAAAAAAAGCGTGGGGTGTATTGGTAAAGTGCTTTTTAAGATATTAAAGAAGAAGAAAAAGCGCTTTGAATACACCCCACGTTTTTCTTTAAGACCCCATTCATCAGAAACCATATTTATTAAATTTTATTTTCAGTTTTTTAGTTGGATTTTTTATGAAAGCGTGTTTTTTTAAAAAAAATTCAAACTATTATTTATTCTTCATTTTTTAGTTGATTTTTTTTTAATGTTTTAATACAAGCTTTTGAGATCCTTGATATCATGTAGCAGCAGAGTGCTAGCCAAGACAAGTAAAACGAGCCCAAACACGACGGGTCTATCTTGTTTAGTACAGGAGTTCCTATGGCCACCCTCCGACTCCATCATCAGATCAGCTCCATGGTACCATATTATTGCATTGTCATCGACCTTTGACAGGTGTGCAAAGTTTGAATTAAATCTGATCGTTCAATGTAGGACAAAATCGAGCTCAAAGGGGTCGGTTACAAACATACATACATACATACAGGTGAAGCTAATAAAAACGTGTTAAAAATGGTAAAATTACGAACGTATCCTTGAAATATAACGTTTACATAAGTAGCAATATCAATAGCCGCGAAACTCGTAAACGGTGGGACCGATTTTGATGAAATTTTATTTTTGTTCAAATGGATCCGGGATAAGTTTAGATTTACATTTGGTCCCGGCAGATGGCGCTGCAATCGTTTTCCAGTTTTTTTTATTTTATTAATGCAGGACAACATCTGCTGGGTACAGGAAGTTGTAAATAAAATTGAATATATTTTTACTATAACTCAAACTTACCTAAATCAAATGAAAATTACGAATGTATCCTTGAAATATAATGTTGACACAAGTGGCAATATCAATGTGATTATAATTGAATGATGAAAATAATACCTAAATTTGTACTCTATGGTGAACATTCCCTATTTATTATAAGCGCACTATATTAATGTGTTACATAGTTTAAAATGATTTCGAATTTTGATATCCTATACCACATTGTTTATAAAACCCAAAATTGTAAGTTTTTTTGTTTCAATTGTTCGTGCCTACCCCGCAAGGGACCTGGCGTGAAGTTATGTATGTATGTATGTATGTATGTATGTATGTATGTAAGTTTTTTGATACGCATTATGACGGTTCTATAGATTTTAGTAAGGTTCTCCAAACTGAGTAGATTGCTAATATATTTTAGGAGCTTGATACAATAGTTATGACAATATGTACATTTAAACTAACATCTGAGTCATATAGTCAATCTTGGCCAGTTGTAGGTAAAATCACTTTTGATAAGTGGTCATATTTATATTAAACTAACTTTTTCCTGCAATAGTCTAACCAATACTACAATAGACCTGTTCCAATACTATATCAAAAAGCGATCACAAATGTGTGCATTACAGATTACCGAATCGTAAAATCACGCTGCATAAGCATCAGATTTCATAGCCGTTATATGTATCATGCACATTTCTATGAGAAATTTAAACTTGAACCATATTTTCTGACAGAGATCTTAGATTGTGAGCATTAAACATACTTACGAATATGCAGTCTTTAAAATAAAATCCGGTCTACTAAACAGTCATTAGACCAATTTTGATTTACGGCTGTGAGGCCTGCACGCTGACACTGAAGAAGAAGTTGGTCATAGAGAGTAAGGTTGAACCAAGAAAAATCTTGGTCCAACAATAAAAGGAGACGGCAGCTGGACGGCCCGAACCAACTCCGAAATAGAAGACTTCACGGCCGAGCCCAACATAATTGGGGAGATAAAATCTCACCGTCTCCGCCAGCTCAGTCATGTAGAGTGGAGGAGGATCGAGGAGTGAATAAAGCATACTTGGGGCGGCCGGTTGGTCGTCCCAAGTATCGCTGGAATGATAGAGTGGAAGCTGACCTGAACGCACTATGGCAATATACTGCGCAGGACAAAGGAAAGTGGCGTGTTCTCGTTTCGGAAGCCAAGATTCACTTTGGGTCGCTGAGCCAATGTGGAATATGGAGTCTCAATTAACGATACCAGTGGATTTTAATGATATGATGGCAGTTGGTATTTAATATCCTTTCAAAACAATCTCGAAAAGTCCTAAAGAATTATACCTTAACATTATGTTTATAAATTTAAAATAGTGATGTAACAATGTTACTGCACAAACACGAATTGTTTTCCTCTTCACTAACGGAAGGTATATATGAAAATTCCTATGGCAACCGTTCTTTTAACTTCTGATCAAACATATCTGATATAATCAAATAAAACGTTTATTCCCTGGAATCAGGCACTTATTTTACAACCCGTAATTTCGTATTCCCTCTTTTATTCACTTATCTTTTAGGAGTAATAGAACCTGGACAGAACTGTACTTCGCAGTTGCCTTATGTCCCTTGAAATCCGTCAACTTATTCCATCTCAACAACCACTATGATCACTTTCCTCTCTACAACAGCGAGATATATCATTGTCATCCCTTAAAATTAGATGTTTGTTAACCTCTGGAATCGTTTGACTCTCTACTACACCCCGCCATGCCGTCTTCCTCCCCTACACATCTTGTCTGTCTGTCAGTCTGTCCGTCCCTTTGTTTGTGTGCGCACGCATGCAGTAGTGAATGATAGCAACCTGTGAGCCGTTGCCGCAGTGTTTCGTCGAGCTCGCGGTCCGCGCGCTGCGCTTCGGGACTCGGTCTGGGCGCCGCTGGGAACACTACCAGCACGATGCTCATGTTGTCTTTGCTACCCTGTAATGTTAATTCATGAATTAGTATTATGATCTCATTTACACATGAGATCACCGATGTTGTTAGATGTAAATGCCCATAATGTAATTATTTATGTGAGTCAGTCAGTCAATACACCTGGTTAGGTCAGCAAAGACTGAACAGCGCACATGTCTTACATTTTATATGAAAATTTTACGTAAAAACTACTGAACCGATTTCTATACAGAGTTCACTGATCGATCGCAAATTCCCGGACTCAAAATCTGTGGTAATTAATATCCACGGGAATCCCACAGAATTTTCTTGAAAGCGGTTTAAAGTGGCCCGGTTAATGAAAATTCGGATCCCAATATAATATTTACACTGAGCGAGAGCATATTTTTCTGTAATACAATCTGCGATAATTTATGTACCGGGAATCCCGAGGGATTTTTCCTGGGAGTGGATTTAAGTTGTTAGGAAACATAAAATACATAAATTAGCTTATTCCATCCAACGTAGACGAAGGCGGGTACCAATCTTAGTTTATATATAAAAATGGATTTTAAGCCTGAAGTATATATAGCTTCTCCTATAAAGTAATAGGAGAGGCCCAGGCACCAATTGATTTATTGTAAAAAACAGTATTTTCCAGAGCCATCTCTCTTGCTAAGATCAGCAGTATAGTTACTAAAAGACTTATAACACCACAAAAATGTATGGGCATATACAACATAACAAATGGGCGACTATTTATTTTGGAAATTTTCTAAAAATGTAAAATAGAGTAAATACTAGTAGCTATGCCTAAATGTGCATAGGGGCCGTCCAGAAATTACGCCACACGTTAGGAGCGGGGGGGGGACGTTTGACATTGTGTGACAAAGGGCGGGAGGGGGTCCTACTTTCGTGATTTCGTGACGTGATATTTCAAAATCTTATATATTTTAGCTAATTATGGAACTGTAAAACGGCAATATTTAATGACTTTTTGATGTAGACTAGCAAAATATGTGATGTCACACAAGGGAGGGCGGAGTCTCTTGAATGTGATCAACTGTGGCTAGGCCGAGAGGGGTAAGAAAAATCATGAACTTTGTATCACGACATTTTTGAATGGGCCCATATATAATATAAACGGTAACCAACTCACAACGGAGTATAATTTTTTGACAAAATAAATTCCAATTTATGTATTGAGTTCTGTGTGCAGATTTCATCAGAATATATTCCTTCGGGGTCAGTATATGGTAATTGTAATAATATGCACATTAAATCAGCATTAATATTACTGAAGGAAATCTACCAAAAACAACAGAATTTTATAAAAGGGTTATTTTATACCCCTGCTTCGCCTGTATCAGTGTTAGTGACTGTGGCCAAATGGTATGATGTTGATGATTACATGTGTTAACTATCAATATTTAAATTTTAAAAAATATGCATCTCAAATAATACACCAAACCATAAGTCACCAAAGCAATCCATATTCATTATCGGAAGCAATATCTGAACAAAATCTTAAGGTCCCTGAGCTGACAACAGGGGTCCTCAATAGGACCCATTCCATTTACACTATTTGTGTACATTTTTTTTAAAGTAAGTTTTTCTAACTGTAATCATATCCGTCTATCCCTAGGACCATACTGGACCACAATGGAGAGAGCTGTAGCTAGTTGAGCTGAGCCTACCAAGATTATAAGAAATAAAATCTGTAAAATCAAAAATGTTAAATTGCATGTAGTTCAGAATAAAAGGGCTTTATTATTATTATTTCTGAAATAAACTTTCTCTTGACTTTTGTTGGTCTTTATAAATATCCCACAGGAAAAAATCATTTCAATATTGAAATTATGTTTTTTAAAGAAACACTATTTTAAAATTTGTTGTAATATGTGTCAAATACCCAATTCAATGTCTATAGAAATTCTATAGGACATAGTACAAAATCATCTCCCAAGCTTGCAATATAAAATAAGGTTGATCACATCCTTCATTTTAGTGCAGAAAATTAAAAATCAGAGTTTAATAAGACAATAGCAGTCTTTTGTTTACACCAAGGAAGTATGTGTTGGATTGGTATCAAACATATTGCCCAAGGTCCTTATTACAAAATTACTTCAATGAACATACATTCAGATACATCACTTATAGAAAGGCAGCACTAATTTGAAACTAGCAACAATCCTAGTTAGTATCGTGGCTGGATGTGAAATTTCATAATATGAAAATCATCATAATTGCTATTTAATTGATTCACATTTTAGAAAACATGGGTATACAGGTGTTAGGAGGTTAAATGGAAGCAATACCAAACCAGTACAACATGAAAGACTCCTTTCAAAACAGTAAAACAATGATTTCTTACAACCAGGGTATTCCCCGCAATTCCAAAGCAGGAAGTACCACAAACTTAATGGTTTATAAGGTATAATATCATTTTATTAATGATATACATACAAAGATCATACACATTTAATGTATTAATATAAAGTTTTATAACAATTATGACTCTGCTATACCCATGCTGTCATGGTTTTACTAATTTATATACATATAATAAAACTGTGGAGGTTGAATTTCAATATAATGTACAAAAATAAACCAAGTTAGGAGGATGTAAGAAGTGAAATAGATATAATTTAGATTATTTCAAAAATTTTTATATCTCTGTTTGTCGGTTTGTCTGTCTGTTTTTACTGGCTAATCTCCGAAACGACTGGACCAATTTAAATGAAATATTATATGGTGGTAGCTTATATCCCTGGGATATAAGTTATATATAGCATACTTTTGATCCCGAAAAATTAAAGAGATCCCATGGGATGCTTAAAAAACCGCACCACGCAGATGAAGTCACCGGCATCAGCTAGTACCTACCTATAACTCATATGCTGGGGCCTCATATGTGTTAGTTTAAAAGAATTAAGACATGCCCAAATGTGTCTTATTCAAAATGTCAAAAATTAATGCAGTTAACACACAGCCACATTAGTGTACATCCCCAAATTAAGCAAGTTATGCTTGTGTATGGGTAATATACAACGGGCTACTCTGAGACCACTCCCGGACACCCAGACCATAGTAAATAATAAACAAAATTTGTTTCTGAAATTTACCATATCAGATTTCGAACCCGGGGCAACTGAGTTGCAGTGAGATAGGCTGGTAAAGGCTTAGTCCACTCAACCACAGAGGCCATATATATACAATATATACATTATCAGTCAATATTTAAGATCATTAACATATAACATCTTAATTTCACTTTTTCTTATCATATTTTTTTTTTCAATCTTCATCATCAACTACACACACTGACACACACACACATCTTCATCAATTAACCTGAGCAAGTATCTATGCTAAGGCTTGTAATTAGCAACATTTTTTATTTATCTTGTTACATTATGTCATTATTTGACTGGAAGCCTTGCTAAAATAAATAAATAAAAACCATAGCATACATTCATGCATGAAACAGCCTATATCTTGAATATTATCCCAAATGAAGCCCCACCTATACATATTGAATAATATAGTTAATCATTAATGTGCTACATGTGACACTATAAAAGCTACACATTTGGACAGTCATTAATACTTACATTAATGCAGGTGAAGCAGTGAATTAATAAAATAATTCTAATTCCAATAACTATGTTTTGTAAGAATGGTGGAGTATTTAATAATTGAGAATGACTTTTTGAAAAGAAATACTCATGTTTTAACACAATAATTATATATTTTCTAATAATCAATGATATGCAAGTAGGAATATATAGTTAATTTATTGTTTCAGGAAGAGAAACTATTTTGATAAACAGGTTAATAGCTATAAGGAAATTAGTGAGTATTAGAAATCTACTCATCTATTAATAGTACTAATAATTATTATTTAAAAAATAGATGGTTTTTCATTATTTGCAAGTCCATCACATACACTTAGACTAATGCCTTCTAAATATAGTCATAATCTAAATATCTATTGCATTCCACAGTAACCTTATACTTTGTATGTAGGGCAGACACTCACCTTGTAAAGACAGGTATCAATAACTTGGTTTGTAATAGCCACAAGGTCATCGGTGAGAAGAAGTAGAGAGTGCACATAGGCGCACAATGCCTCATTACTCATCACATCCCATACACCATCACAGGCCAGCACCAGGAACTCATCCTCAGCCTCTGATCGCTCATGGACAGATACCTCAGGTTCAGGAGACACCAGCTGTTCACATGGCCCACGATTCAGCACCTTCTTGTATTCATAATCACCAAGTGCTCTAGACACAGCAAGGCTACCATTCACACGCTGTATCATAACCGATCCTCCCGCTTGCACAATCCTAGACTTCTCGGATGGTAACTCGGGTTTGTGGTCTCGGGTCGCAAAGATCGGCTGCCCATTTCGAGCCAATACTGCCCTTGAATCCCCACAATTTGCTATGTATATTTGCTTTGGTGATACAAACGCGCATACCGCTGTTGAACCTGACTTTTCTTCGCCATTGGACAGTTCAGGAAGCTCGCGCATTTTCTTGTCCAAATCCAGAAAGCCAGCACGGATAGCCTCAGCTACATCCTCTCGCCGGAATTCATCTGTTTGTAAGATACATTCAAGAAGATTGTCCGCGCAATGCGCTGATACCCGCGCCCCCGCATGCCCATCGAAAACGGCGAAATAAGACCAGTCGGATAGTGTACCGTTCAGAGTGAGCTGCGCGTGGTGCGCGTCCTCCATCTCCACGCGCCATCCCTGCATCGACGCCACGCCATAGCGAAGACCGTTGCCTTCCCCGTTCTCGTTGTATTTCCTAGTTTCGGGCTTATTCAAAAACGCCCCCATGCTGAGTCCTCGTTCACTATTAAGTTAATCGCACATAGTTTCCACACCATCAGGCACTCGAATTCACGTCGTAACCGATAACGTAAAAGGCGAGCTGAAGCATTACTGGAAGATACAATCTCGCGGCACGATCACGTCAGACCAACAGTGCACTGCCCTAAAAGCGAAGATGTCTCCAAGGATTTATCCTGTTGATTCTCTTGTTGCGTAGGTTAATTAATTACGCGATGGTGTTGCGTAGTCCCGATGACAAATCGTACTCTTGCAAATCGTAAAACGAAAAAGCAACTCAAAAGAATGAATGGCGGACATAAATAGTAATTGTCTACGATTTCATATTCTATTGGAAATTGTCTATGGATTTCATTCTTGCCTTGCAAGTCGCGTTCACATGAAATACAATTCGACCCAAGTTACAGCCTCATCCTCGACCTTATTCTACGTATACTTCGCTACGCTACGTATATTTCGCTTTCGCTACGTAAATATCGATATTCCAATATCGATATTTTAATAAACCATATTGCATCTCTAATCGTGGCTTCCATGAAAAATTCGATTGATTCTATTGTTCTACCATCTTCGTGCTGCCCACTTTCCGGCTTTCGGTCGTGCCAGTGGGCATAATGCCAACGAGATAGCGTATTAAATTACCGCTATTTGCTAAGTTCTATTGTATTCTTTTTTGCCTGTTTATCTTTCATCCGTCCTGTGGCAGTTAGTCAACTGTCATTTAATTTGCAGAATTGTCAAATTGACAACTGATACGACTTTTAAGGTTATATATTTATGTAAATATTGTACTTTTGAATATATTTCTAGTTTCTAACCAGTAATTAAATTATTAAAAATAGAACAAAAGTAAAAAAATGTAATGTTTACAAGCAGTAAACAGTGACATTTAATTTAATCTCAAATAGGTATAACCTCTTAGATAAAGTTTAAATTTTTGTCAATAAATTAATGTTTTATGAATTAAATTCAATATGTACAGAAGGCTTCTGTTCCGATGGTAAGTTTATCGTCATCGTGTTACTTTATTAATTGTCTGCCATAGACCCTACACTGTAATTCGTACTGAAATACTTAGAATGTTATAACTATTAGCCATATTTTACAATTTTCTTAAAGTTAAAGGATTACTTTGATCATTATATTTCTGGTTCAAATAGTTCAAGTACAATTATTTCTAATTATTTCAAAGATTTATTGAGAGAGAATTTTTGATAATTTTTCATTTATAAGTCAGAATTTAATATATTTTTGCATTTGCCAGGTAATAGATTAATTGCAGCAATGTATTCAATTTTCTAACTTCAATTTTCTTTTGTGCAAATCTGACACAACATAAACTCACAAGTCTTCTATTTAAGTACCAAATTTCAAGATAATCTAATGTGAAACAGACAGATGTTAGTATATAGCAAGACTTTTAATTTAAAGTATGGGTATTGGGAGCTCAGAATAAACTGCATGAATCACTACTGATATACCTAATCTCATGGAAATTCAACAAATATACTGGGCATGCTATAATCTTGTGTGAGGTGAATTTTAAGTAGTGGAAGAATGGGGTTGAGTGGCAAGGGGGACTGCTACTTAGCTACCCGCTGCACAAAGCTTGAGTAGTGGGGAAGGTAAACTTACACTTTCTGCGACACCTAGGGTCTGGAGTTCTTGAAATATTTATTTTTGGTAAACATAGCTTTACCTATTTTTTCACTAACATTATTGTGATGGGTGAGGAAAGTACATGACCAGTGATTAGAACAGTGATTTAGATTTGGTCGCTTAGTATCAGAACAAAGTACATGAGCTTGATGCAACAATGGTTGGCGAGTGCCAGAACCAACTGTAACCTTTTACTATTTGTTTTATACATACAAACAGTCGGTTAGATTATCTTTAGACCAAAGCTCATGAACCAGGAGTGAAGTGAACCAGAACTCCCACCTTAGATTTCTCTCTCTCTCTCCAGTAACTACTGTGAATCATCCATAAACATCTAGGTATTAAAGTAATCTTCGAGCTAATGCCTCATCCAAATTGTAGGTCATTGACTGACACAAACAAAGAATTATTGTAGCATTTTGAAAAGTTATAGCTTGGTGTATAATTAAGAATTTCCACAAAATACACAATTCATTAAAAATGGTGAATATTATCCATTTTTACCCAACACATATAATATTCTTTTTAATATTCCCACCAAAAACTCTTAATTAGCATTTATGATGCTAATTCTGATGTATTTTGTTCAAGGTCACCTATAAGGTCTATTAATAAAGAGCATTTATTGCATTTAACTGGTCATAGCAAGTTACCTATAGACAATAAGCAACAATGGATGAGACATGTATCTCTATCTTTTGTGTATTGTAAGAAGAGAAGATCAGAGGAGGAAAAGGTAAGTTCTGGCTCAAAATTAATTTGTAACATATTGCTGTAACACAATATTAATTATTTATTCAGTAGAGCACATAAAAACAAACCCGATGGATAGATAAACAATACTTTTTATTTAGGGTTATGGCTTGGCATCTAGGCCTTTAAGCCAGATCTTAGTTTACAATATAGTTTCTTCATTTTCTTAAGCCTATATGTAGCACAGCTGAACTGTAGGTTATTAGCTGGTGCCATTCAACGGAGTTCTTGTGACAACTCAAAAGGCCACATTTGACTATACAGTTCAGTCACAGAATATACAGTTTGAGGTACTGTGAGTTGCTCACATGAATGTTCAATATTCTTCGCAAATCTCAATATTACCTCTTTTAAAATGGTTTCTTAAGGCCAATAATTATAACCTAATTACTTACCACAATCAAGTATTTTCAGCAGGTGATAGAAACAAAAGGGAGGCCAGCCATCAGATACTCAGCCAAAGCATCAGAAGTAGTTGACATATGGCGTAATATGACAGTTCAAGATATAGCTAATGTTCTGAAGAAAGATGTAGGTAAGTTGAAACTATTTAATTTGACGGGTCGTTGAAGAAATAAATACCCGTTCATTTATAAAATATGTAATTTCGTACATAATATTTACATATCCGAAAGAGATAAAATTAAATATATAATGAGATTTAAAGGGATGAAAATATATACATTTTGTAGACGACTTTTTCCTCTGTGTCTTATGTCACATCACCATTGACAATTCTTCATTATAAAAATATCGCCTGCCAGGCAGTGGGCGAAAAGGTTTGTTTCGCCACACCACCCCCCCACGGAGACAAAAAGAAGAACTTAAAAATACTAATTATTACAATAGTAAAAAAAAAACTTAGTTACTAACAAGCGCCGCAACAGGTGAAGGGCCTACGAACCAAATGGTAACCTGAACGTGACTGTCCTACCAGACCGGGTGGTGTAGGTTTTCTTGTTGTCTGTGGTGCTCTGTTGTTGGGTGGGAGGTGGAGGTGGAGGTGGAGGTGGAGATGAGACTGTGACCGAAAATGGAGAGTCGTCAACCACTTGGTATGCGGGTTTGACACGGTCCATGCTGACAACCGCATTCCTGTTTCCGATGGCGATTGTTAGGGTTTTGTCCTTCCGGCTAAGAACCTTGTATGGACCTTTATACGGAGGCTGGAGACTATGGCGGATTGTGTCGTCGCGCAACCAAACATGAGAAGCATTGTTTACGTCTCTGAAAACGAAAGATGACTTTTGCCCATGACGTGAACCAGGAACAGGCTTCAGCTGTGCCATGTGGCGGCGAAGCTGGGATACGAAGGCGGAAGCATCTACAGTTGAATTGGGAGTCTGCGAAGGAGCAAGAAATTCTCCGGGTAGGCACAGGGGTTCCCCGTACACTAACTCGGCGGAAGAAGCTTGTAGATCCTCCTTTAGCGCAGAACGCATGCCTAGAAGCACGATGGGTAATGATAAAACCCAGGACTCTTGATGGCACATAATTGCGGCTTTTAGTTGCCGATGCATGCGCTCAACAAGGCCATTCGCACACGGGTGATAACTCGTGGTACGAACGCGCTTGATAGAGCATAGTTGCATTAAAGCTCGAAAAAGAGCAGATTCGAACTGGCGGCCTTGATCGGTGGTAATAATTTGAGGCACGCCATAGCGAGCTATCCACTCTCTGAAGAAGGTTTCAGCCACTTCCTCAGCTGAGATTCCAACCATAGGCCAGGCTTCAGGCCACCTAGTGAACCTATCGACGGCGGTAAGGCAGTATTGAAAGCCCTTGCTATGTGGAAGGGGGCCAACTATGTCCACATGGACATGGCGGAAACGCTGAGTGGGAGTGGTAAAAGTACCAACCGGAGTAGAAATATGCCGGGTAACTTTGCAGCGTTGGCAATCGAGGCAAAAACGCGTCCATTCTCGACAGTTCTTGTTTATCGAAGGCCAAACATAGCGATCAGTAACCAACTTTGTGGTCGCTCGTATGCCCGGATGGCTTAAATTGTGAAGCCTATTGAAAATAGCACGGCGCAAGTCACGAGGAATAAAAGGACGAGCCTTACCTCTCGAGGTGTCGCACACTATTACGAACTTTGTACCAGGAATGTTAACCTTAGATAACTTGAGACTGGAACCTTCAGTCAACAATTTGGCTAACTCTTCATCAGACTCCTGTGACTTGGCTAAAGTGTCATATTCCTCCTCCAAAGTTATAGCTTCAACGCGAGACATTGCATCTGCAACTACATTGTCCTGACCTTTAACATGTAAAATGTCAGTGGTAAATTGAGAGATGAATGAAAGTTGGTTTATCTGTGGAGGAGGTAATTTTTCGCGCCTCTGAAGGAATGCATAAATTAAAGGCTTATGATCAGTATAGATCGTCACATGTTGTGCCTCCAAAACATGTCGAAAATGCTGAACAGCTTCGTACACCGCAAGGAGCTCACGGTAATACGCAGGCCAAGTTGTCTGGCGAGGGGTAAGCTTCTTGCTAAAGAAAGCAAGAGGCTGCCAGGCATCTCCAACACGTTGTTGGAGACAAGCACCGACATGGCTGCAAGATGCGTCTGTGAATAAGCCTAATTTTGCAGTGGGATCTGGATGGGCTAAAAGAGTAATATTGACAAGATGGTCTTTGCAGTTCTGGAAAGCCTGAATAGTGTCAGTAGACCAAGGAACTGGTTTAGGACCCTTTAACTGAGAATCAGCCAGCATGTTGATCAAAGGGGCTTGTAGCTCAGCAGCCTTCGGGATAAAACGGCGGTAAAAATTTAACATGCCGAGGAACCTGCGCAAGCCCTCAACCGTCTTCGGTAAGGGAAACTCCCGCAAAGCTTGTATCCTTTCAGCTGGTGGTCGAATACCATCTTTAGAAATCCAATGTCCAAGAAATTTCACTTCGTCAGCGCCAAAAACACATTTAGATGAATTAATAACTACCCCATAATCTGACAGGCGTTTGAAAAGAACGCGAAGGTGTTCAGCGTGATCCTGTGGAATACGGGAGAACACCAGAATGTCATCTACATAGGGAAAACAAAAATTTAAACCACGCACAACCTCGTCTATGAACCTTTGGAAGGTCTGCCCAGCATTTCGAAGTCCAAATGTCATATACGGGAACTCAAATAACCCGAATGGAGTAGTGATGGCCGTTTTGCAGATGTCATCCGGATGAACGGGGATCTGCTGGTATGCCTTGACCAGGTCTAACACCGAGAAGATGGTAGAACCAGCCAAGTCTTGGCCAAAGTCACCTATATGACGAACTGGATAAGAGTCTGGGACAGTGCGGGCATTTAAAGAGCGATAATCCCCACAGGGTCTCCAACCATTCTCGCCCTTCTTTGCTAGGTGCAAAGGTGAGGACCAAGGGCTCTTGGACGGTCTTGCTGTACCGCAGGCCAGCATGTCCTCGAATTCCTTCTTCGCAACCTGAAGTTTTTGCGCAGCGAGGCGGCGAGGGCGGGACGCAAGAGGTGGACCATCTGTGGTAAGGATGTGGTGTACGGTTGTATGTTTGACAACCCTATTGACACCAGGGGGTCGTGTAATATCTGGGAATTCTTTCAGGAGATCTAAATAAGTAGAATTGCTACTTATAATGGTTTTGATACTTGTTTGAGAAGTGTCCGCGACGATAGCGTGGACAGACAAACGTGTAGTGCCATCTAACAAACGCTGATTGCGGCAGTCTGGCAGTAAATTAAAATATGCCAAAAAGTCAGAGCCGATTATTGGCGTGTTTACGTCGGCTACCACAAAATTCCACCTGAAATCCCGGCGTAACCCTAAATTTAAACAAAGAGATATAGAGCCGTATGTTTTTATGGGACTTCCATTAGCCGCGGAAACATCAAAATTGGAAGAAGTTACATGTCTTCCTTTGAGTAGTGTACGCGGGTAACAACTAATGTCGGAACCAGTGTCAATCAGAAATCGACTATTCGTCCCAGACAAGTCAGTCACAAATAAACGACGGCCGGGTGTAGCACAATCAGTCGCCGTCACTACTGATTGTTGTTCGCGTTTAAATTCTGATTATGATTATATTTGCAGGGCGGAATGCACTTATGAGCCTTGTTCTTAAACTTCTTATGACACCAGCATATACGGTTACTAGAGTTGGAAGAAGAGCGCGGTCTGTTGTTCGTACGGGAACAAGGACTATGCCGCGACTGGAGAACAATTTTGTCAAACAATTTGGTTAGGATATCTAGTTGTTCCTTCATTACCTCGAGATCCGATGGGTTTGTGTACGAGTGTGGATCAGGCACCGCAATCGAAGGGGAAGAATCGATAGGGAGCGGTTCTGCAATCGGAACGTACCCCGGAACGCGTAGCGTCGTTCTTGAATATTGATCCTCTAGATCCCTCACCTGTTGCAGCATAGTTTTTACACAAGTCATAGTGAAGGATTATATGTACAACCGAAACACAAAACAGGATAAAAACAAGAAATTACACACTCGAGAATGAAACGAAAATAATAAATATACAGACAAACGCACTAACCATTAACATAAAATATCATTAAATATTAAATATTACATAAAATTTAAACATAATGTAGATGTGCAAAACCTTATACGTAAAATCCGTATGCGATCGCCCTTATTTTCGAACAATCGGAAAATCGTTGATAATACCGTCGAAATTATCCGCTGCGGGCCGTGAATGTTATGCTGGAGCAATTCCAATCCAGGTGGCCACGCCTGAAGATGGAGTCGGCGCTGCGGGCTGTGATTGCCCGCTGAAGCAGTCCCAGACGTCCATGCCCGGGGATCGCTCGGCTTGAAACTCCAGCCCAAACAGTGTGAGAAGTCGGCAACGACGAATATACAATACCAAATTTTTGTATATTGAAAATTTTGTGCTCAAATTCTAGAGGTCACCATTAATGACGGGTCGTTGAAGAAATAAATACCCGTTCATTTATAAAATATGTAATTTCGTACATATACATATCCGAAAGAGATAAAATTAAATATATTGTTGCGGCGGCGCTGGATTTAGCATTAAGCGAACTGTGTCAACTTGCGGGAAAAGAAGTGTGGGACAATTTAGATGGGAGTTAGAGAACGAGCACGCACTTACCTGGTTAATGGGAATGAAATGCGGCTCCTCTTCTTCCCTATTCGCTTCACACACACTTTATTGTACTTCGTATATTTATAGTAGTTTGTATGATATGTGTATATTTTTAAGTATTTTATATGTTTATTGTATATTACAATGGTGGCGCGGAGCGGGTTATTTATAATATATTTATGTATGCGGGGAGATTTATTTTATAGTATTTTATGATATTTTATTTATTTACAAAGCGAGGCGATTTATTTAATTTAATGATATGACAATGAGTGACTGAAGTGACGTGCGAAAGGGGAACGCGCCGTCACAATTTAAAAGAATTTAAATATGTTAAAGAAAAGTATCAATAGGTCTAAAGGAGGTTTACATGGCGGTACCATTTCCCCCGGCCTTAAAGGGTTGCCTTTAAAAAGAAAGTAAATTAAAATACGAAGGACCAATAAATTAATCAAGCGGGCGAAGGTCCAAAGTTAAATGCGGTGAGCGAAATTAAATTTAATGTTTAATCAGCGAATGGCAACCATTAGTAAAGTGAGCGGACTTTAAACTGTATATGCATGAAGCGAGCGAAAAAGTAATGTATAATGAGCGAGCGGGTATTCATATACAATGAACTTCCAGTACGATACGTCTGATTGTTCAAAGATATTTCCAAATGAGCAGTACAATGGACATGAGCGAAGTAATAAAATAAACTGAGCGGTTATAAATGAATAAAGCTTGAGCGGGGGACTAATAATATGTCCATTCAATTTGAAAAGGTATGCGGAGCAGAAAATATTCAATTAAAATTCAACTTAATTAACATATCTCAAGTAGACGAGAGTCAATATAATAAATTAGCGAGCGAAGAACTTATATAATATAGCGTCCTACGCAGACAAACAAACTCGAGCGAGTAACTTAAATTAATAGAGCGTATTCAATAGTTAAAACATCAAGCGAAGAACCAATTATTTAAGTCCAATATAATTATAGTGAATAAGAATAAAAGTATAACTGTACGAGAGCGTACCCTAATAATAAAGGAGCGAGCGCGGGTGTTGGACTAAATAATGCTCAAATAAATAATTAATGAAGCGAGCGTGAGACTTTAACTAGCAAAGTCCAAATTAATATAAAAAGAGCGGGAGTGGGACCTAAATAAGCAAGGACCGAAATTAGCTAATAAAGAAGCGGGATCGAGATTGGGACCTAAGCACGCATGGTCCAAAATAAATTTATTTGAGCGGGTGCGGGACCAAGACAGCTAGGCCCGAATTAAAATAAAAAGTGCGATAACAGGGCTTATATTTGTTTGGTCCAAAATAAATTTACAAGTGCGGTGGGGGACCAAAACAAATCAAGGCCAAAATAAACTTATAAGAAGGATTCAAGCACGCTTGGTCGAAATATATATTTACAAGAGCGGGTAGGAGACCAAAGCAAGCATAATCCATAATTAAATAAAGAAGCGGAAAACAATTAAGTAAATAAATGCGAGTATTGAAACTAATCTAATCTAAACAGAGTTTCAAATATTGAAATAAAATAAATATTTCTAATTATTTACATTAAAACTAAAGCGGGACGCTGGTAATGTTTAACCCAAACAAAATATACTTCATAGAGAACTTAAAAATAAAATATTAATCTAAGTTCGAGCACTGAACACAACCAAACGAATTAACGCGTGAACTTCATTCATTGTGAATATTCGGATACACGATATACCGTCTCTCGAAGGTTGTGATGCCTATTACCCTAAAACTAACTAACAATTAAGAAACGATACGGTGAAAATTATTTATAATTAAAAACATTAAATTAATAAAATATTAATCACTCGATCCGAGTAAAGACTTCGGATGAGGCGCGATGCGACAAAGTATTTGACGCAAAGAAAAGTTTAAAATTACGCGGGTCGGCTTAAAACAAGAATTGTATTTGAAAACTCTATGATGACCGGGAATCACACGTAAAACAATGTCAATAGAATGCCTTTTAACTATGACATCGTTCGATGTATTTAAGTTATAAAACGAATGTAAAACGTCATTAGAACAGTGCGCGATATTATATTGATAACTCGAACATAAGAGTATGCGAGTTTTCAAAGAGGTTTTATTTTGTACTAATATAGTAATAGTGCGCGGCGTAAAATATATTAAAACGGGAGAAAATATTTTGCTAATGCAAATTTTGCGATGATAACCATCACGCAAATGATAATATTTAATATTAGGCAGCGAAGCGGTATTCTTCCTAGGATTACAAAATGTCCTAAGAAGGGTTAAGCAAACTTGAGCGAAAAGATTGTTATTTATAAACGATCTATGCGGAATCTTAAACGTAGCGGGACAAATTAAATCGTAGCCTAATACGGTGCGGGTAGCGGGAAAACGTATACTAAAATTACTATATACCGTATTAGGGCCAAAAAAGCACGGGAACAAAGAATATTCAAATAAAGTGGGCGGATCAAACATCGTAATATATGCGAGTGGATAAAATTTATCAAAATGCGAAAGTCTTAAAGCAGCAATATCTTCGAATGTTATATTATATCGAGCATTGACTAACACAGCATTTGGCGGGAGTTTATATTCTTTTGATTTAAAACCACAGTGACGTTTAATCAAACGATTTGATGAAACAGATTTTAATAAAGATTCATCAATAGCCACAGGAACTACTGATGGCGTCAATGTGGCGCGAGAGTAAGTAAGAGCGGAAGATGACAAAGACTTGCTTAGTACAGCTAAAGTCGAAGTATCTGAATAAGACGCGATTTGAGTACAATTTTCAACATCGTGACTATAAGAAGCCATTGATGTAGATATATTAATGAGCGGAAGAGGAACATTCTTATAAGAAAGATCAGGTTTTGATGTAGAAGACTGTGGTACATGTGAAGCATCAAACTGCGTAAGCGACTGTAACGACTTGCTTGGTACAGCTAAAGTCGAAGTGAGTGAATATAACGCGGCGTGCCCATGCTTTTTAACATCGAGACTACAAGAAGCCATTGACATCGATATCTCGTCATTGGTGTACGAATAAATGTGTAAATTATTAGGCGAGAGCGGTATAGATTTATAAGGTAAATCGTCATTAATTACTAATGACTGCGGTGAACAAAGAGCATCAGACTGCGTTGAAGACTGCAATATTGAAGTGCTTGATACAGCAATAGGTGATTGTAACGCGGTTGGCCTACTATTTATAACATTATTACAATCTAGTGCGGTGTTATTTGATTGCAGCCTCCTAAGTGCTGCTTTTACCTTGCAAAATAATTGCTCAAAAGGAATCATTGCTTTGTAATCAGGCACGGCGTCTGACACACTCATAAGGAGAACTTCGTTATATTTATTCGCGGTTTCTTTAAATTGTTTGCGAATATCGTCCAAAGTTGCGGCATATGCAAGAAAGTATTGCAGACATTCCGTACTGTTGAAGGCCTGCTGCGATTTTTTATATATTAATTGAAGAACTTGAAATAAGCTATTTTGTCGAGCCTTTAAACCCATTAATTCGACGTTGTCATCAATGTTCAAACTGGACGACATATTGATGACAAACGTAACTCGATTCAAATTAAATGAAAAGAATAAAAAACACATGCGGTTAATTAACAAATATGTCGCGGAAAATCGATAAAATGATATGGCGAAATGACGCGAGATGAAATATGATTTAATTAATGGTAGATTAAAATATATTTATTTCTATAAATAGAAATAACACTCGGCTAAGGGTTGCCTAAACGTGCGGGTGCGAGTAATTAATATAGCTTAGACAAACACCTATAAGACCGAGGGCGGTGAAAAAAAGGATGCGGGGCGGTAATTTTCCTAGCTCTAAAGCTAGGAAACACACGAATGCGAGAATGCGGTATATGATATGCCTATGGTAGGGCTTTAAATTTAGGAAATCCGGCCCGATTACGCCAAAATTACGCGTATCGAGTATCCGGCTCGAAGGACCATTTGTTGCGGCGGCGCTGGATTTAGCATTAAGCGAACTGTGTCAACTTGCGGGAAAAGAAGTGTGGGACAATTTAGATGGGAGTTAGAGAACGAGCACGCACTTACCTGGTTAATGGGAATGAAATGCGGCTCCTCTTCTTCCCTATTCGCTTCACACACACTTTATTGTACTTCGTATATTTATAGTAGTTTGTATGATATGTGTATATTTTTAAGTATTTTATATGTTTATTGTATATTACAATGGTGGCGCGGAGCGGGTTATTTATAATATATTTATGTATGCGGGGAGATTTATTTTATAGTATTTTATGATATTTTATTTATTTACAAAGCGAGGCGATTTATTTAATTTAATGATATGACAATGAGTGACTGAAGTGACGTGCGAAAGGGGAACGCGCCGTCACAATTTAAAAGAATTTAAATATGTTAAAGAAAAGTATCAATAGGTCTAAAGGAGGTTTACATGGCGGTACCATATATAATGAGATTTAAAGGGATGAAAATATATACATTTTGTAGACGACTTTTTCCTCTGTGTCTTATGTCACATCACCATTGACAATTCTTCATTATAAAAATATCGCCTGCCAGGCAGTGGGCGAAAAGGTTTGTTTCGCCACAAATTTATAGTGATTTTCTAATTTTATTTTTTAATTAATTAAGAAAACTGACAAGTCTTTCACTAATACATACATCAGTTTGGATTTAAATTTTGTTTTTAGATTAAGTGCAGAGTTAATTACAGGTTGCCACATGATGCTATCATAACTTAATATTATATTTTTCAATTGTGTTTGACCCACATTTACTCTTACAAAAGTGAGAGTAAATGTGCGTGTACTCTATGGGTGGGTGTGTGGGCAGTGGCAAGTGTGGGTACTTATAAATTTTATGAAACAATAATTTTACTAGATCTATTATCAATTTTTCAATAACGGGTGTGGGGTATTACATGGACAGACAGAACATGATAAAGTTATTATTAATAACTATTATTATTATATTAGTTATTAGATAAGTTTTACTACTAGTCTAAGAATCTGGAAGGTAACAATACTTCCCAAGTTCTAGTCAGTATCCTACTAATGATAATGATGTGTGTTTGTTACTCTTTTACCCAAAAACTACTGAATGGATTTTGATGAAACTTTACAATAATATAGCATACACATCAGAATGATTCATATGCTATATAATTTATAAATAATGTGAATGAGTGAATGAATGAATATGCTTTATTGTGTTTTAAAGATACAGTTAACAGAAACAAAATTTTACAATACAATAGGCGGTCTTATCGCTATTAGTGATTTCTTCCAGGTAACCTTTGGACAAGCTTTATATTAACAGGCAGCGCGTTCCAAAGACGAACTGCTTGAATTGAATTATTTGTTATTGATTGCTGTGAATTATCCAAAATAAAAGATTGGCATTACCACACAGGTGAAACCGCGGTCGCAGCTAGTTCAAACATATATTTTGTTTAAATAAATTGCCACAAATTGGAAACTTTTCCATTTTGACTATGGAAATAATACTACACACTTTTTGCATTTCTCTGTCCTGCAGAATAAATATGATAATATTTAGAATTTAATTTTTAAATTTATACAACATTAAAATCAGTTTGAAAATATGCTTCTAACAACAGAATATAACATGGTTAAATGTAATGCTAGATGATAGACCAATCAACAAATAAAAAAGTTTTGTTTTGATGTATATATAGCCCTTTTGTAAGCATTGAGTCTTATAATATGTGTGAGAAATTTTAATATTTATTATTTCTGTTTCAGATCATGTATTTAAAGCTTTAGAATTCGCAGATAAAACTTCGGACACAGATTATACCAAAGACACAGTTATACACAATCCACAGATAATAAGAGACATAGTCAAAATATCCGGATTTAGGTTTAAAATTGTGCCTAAACCAGATGAATTGGTGGAAGAAGAGGAGGTAATTTTCAATTTTAGTAAATAGCGGCTGATTGGTTAATTATTAAAATTTTGAACTACTATTGTTATTATATTATTACAATTACCGCATGCTGTTGATGAGGGAAAACATCACGTTGAAACCTGCACATTGAGATAATCAAACTTTCAAACCCACCAATACACCTTGGACTGAAGTGTGTCAAGTTACATGCCTCCTCCTTTAAAACGGGGAGGTGCTCAAGTGCCCATGTCCAGCAGTGGGATGATTTCTAACAATATGCCAGTGTCCACGCTTGACTTGAAATTCCTGCAGGATAGCCAGGATACAAAGTATGGCAGAATTTAAAAACAGAATGTTAGCTATAGTTTTAGTGGAAATTGTGCCAGAATAAACTAAATTTTATGCTTCCGGATAACTTCAAACCCCTCCCAAGGAAATTCCCCGGAATTCCCGGGATAACAAATCACACATTTAATTACATTAAATTTGCTATCGATCATTAAAAAAATAACATTGGAATTCGATTTTTTTATCTGGCCTTTTTAATAGTTCCCAGAATAATTACCGGGATAAAAAGTAGCATCGAAATCGGCCCAGTTGTTTTTACATGAATCTCAAACAAACAAACAAAGAAGAAATCTCAAAAAATTTCCATGTGTTCTCAATCGTTGATAAAGTCTATTCCAGTTGTATTTTTTTAAATAGCTTCAATGTCAACAGACACGGCATTTTTAGAATTTTATATTATAGATTATATAAATATTTTTCACCTTTTTGATGTCCAGAGCAAAGACGCATTGCCAGCCCCTCCGGCGCCTTTGGAGGCTCTCCGGCCTCGGCCTCCCGTTGTGTGCGTGATGGGCCACGTGGACCACGGCAAGACCACCTTATTGGACTCGTTGCGAGACACCTCTGTGGTTGACACGGAGTTCGGTGGCATCACGCAGCACATTGGAGCATTTGAAGGTACGAACATTATACTAGATGCCAGGTCGACGATTCATCACGGCTGTCTAACTACGTCATCAATATTCGCATTTGTTAGGCGAGGCACAAACGGGCCACCGACGGCTAGCGACAAGCTATTGATACACTTTTTCATATATTGTGTAGGGATTCGCCGCACACGTGTGACCGGTGGCGCATGCCTGCCATCGGTGACTGTGGTCAGTGGCCCGTTTGCGCGCAGCCTTATGCCCTATTTCTTTTACATTGTCTATATATTTATTTTACTAACCCAACCATGGTAGCTTCGTATTTAGTACACTCGCGATCCAGAATCGAAGAGCTCCTGTTAGAATTCTGACAGGAAAGCATACACCACTTATACTGCTTCCAAACGTTTATTTTACTTTTGACGTTTGCACGTCTATCAAGTCACATAGATCTTGACAATAAAGCCCATATGAATCAAATGACATAACTGTCGTACTTTATTGTTGTGGGTGACCTAATAGTGTTCTGTGAATCATGGAACGCAGAGGCTATTAAATCATCGGCACTATTGTATGCATAAACAAATCGACTTGAAAATATAAAATATTCTACTTTAAAGGAAAATATTGATTAAAACTTATTTATAAATGAAGTCGATTTTTGTAACAAATCGAATCGGTAATGCATTAGGACATAACTAATTGAACTGTCAAAAGTAAAATAAATGCTTGAAAAGGGAATTCGCAGTTCTTTTTTACATAACGGTAATAGAAATCATCGTAATGAAATCTGTACATCGAGATAACAGATGTGAAACATGACTAGCCGCCTTAGGCAAGCATGGTGGGTACATTGTCCGTTCCCTCTAAAATAAACAGGGAGACTTAAGCCCAGCAGTGACATTTATGGGCTGTTATTGTTTTTTAATATTGCTTGCAGTGAAACTCCCCTCTGGTGATAAGGTGACGTTCCTGGACACTCCCGGGCACGCGGCGTTCACGGCTATGCGTTCCCGGGGCGCGCACGCCACAGACATCGTGGTTCTGGTAGTCGCCGCCGACGACGGCGTCATGGAGCAGACTGTCGAGTCCATCCGGATGGCCAGGGAGGCCAATGGTGAGTTTAAATAAATAATAATTACCTATATTAAAGTGTTGAAAGGTCCTCTACTTGTTGCCTTTTATCGCAGTGTTTAAAGTGTACAAACATACTTACATAACTTCACGCCAGGTTCCTTGCGGGGTGGGCACGAACAACAGACTGCCATACAGGTTTATTCTGACACACCTCACTTGCTTCTTTGACATTCATAGTTCTTGTCATGCACGCTCGTCTGTTCTTAAGGCTCCTGAAATCACCATCTGCTAATACATGATCAATTTGATCACGGGCAGTGTGTCGTGGCCTTCCGCGACTTTAATATGTAATCAAAATATATCTATTAAGACTCGAAATGCTTGTTATTAAGGCACAATCTTTATCATAGTAGTCTATACTTTTCCTCTCTTCCCTCTCTTTCTCTGCTCGCCACTTTTGCAGCAACGACGGTGATGCGTGTAATTCGGCCGCGACTGTGTCCCAACAAAATGCATGAAAAATCGTGTCAACCGCTTGGCGCTGACCACCGGTGCCGTAAGGCTTTAGTCGGTGGCCCATTTGTGCGCAGCCTTATTTTCTTAAGGTATAACAAATTGGCGTCTAAGCAAAAGTAGTCTCTTCCAGACAACAACACGTACACTGAGCGAGTTTCGATGTCCCACTCTCCACTCCCTCCTATCCCAATCCCATTTATTTACATGTTGCAGTATAAACTTTCAGTACGTCTCGTCATTATTATAACGAGAATAATATTATCTTTCCTTTTATGTGTATACAACAGGGCATACTCGGTAAGACAAAGAAATAACTTTGTCTTACTGAGTCTGCACTGTTTGCTACGACACAATTCACTCTACGAAAAGTAATTGTGTAATATACTTGTGTATATTTATTTTAAAAAAGTGTTTTATTTAAAAACAAAGAAAGAAAAAAGAGATCTTTGTTTTAGCTAGACGTGTTGCTGGTGAGTTTCTTGCCGTTTCTTCTCCTCAACAGCGATAACGCGTTGCATACATACATACATAACTTCACGCCAGGTCCCTTGCGGGGTAGGCACGAACAACAGAGCGCCATTTAGGCTTATTCTTACACACCTCACTTGCTTCTTTGACATTTGACAACGCGTTGCGAAACGGTATATATATATAAGAAAGTAAAATTATTTTTTAATTTATATGTATGACCTTCAAAGTGTTCTCCAATAGAAGTGATTTTGAATAAAAACTTTTGGATTTGAATTTTAGCCATCCCATGCTAAAATCTGGTAAAATGTTTTTATCATCTCTGTCATTGGCAACGTTTGTAGTCGACAATAAACATTTTGCGTCAGGTGTGCTGTCTGTACGTTGCTTGACATTATATATTCTTGTTTCAGTGCCAATATTGGTGGCGATCAACAAAATCGACAAGCCAGGTGTGAACATTGTAGGTATGCCTCGATTTTATACTTATATATTAATCATACGAGGTTATTTAAGTGACCCATACTAATATACAAAAAAATGAGTATGTGTGTTTGAATGTTGCACATTTTAAACGGTCTTTTTTTTTTTTTTTATTGCACGAGATCAGCTGACAGGCAGACGGCCCACTTGATGGACAGCGGTTACCATCGCCTATGGACATTTGCAACACCAAAGGTGCTACGAATGCGCTGCTGCTCTCTTTAGGGAGCCTGGAACCTGGTCACTAATGCCGGAACACAACACAAGGTTGTTATGGCGACATACTCTAGACCAGGGGTGGTAGCCATCCAGTCGGGCAAATGCCCTACCACCTGGCTGTGGGTTGTTTTGTCGCCTCTTACGACAGGCCGCCCGGCCGCAGGAAATTGTATTCTTTCTCCGTTCCTGCACGGATAAAGGTCTTGCACGACAACTTTTCATTTTTGGTATATTGGTGCTTGTATAATGGAGATGAACACAAGATATTTGTACCTAAGTAAGGCATAAAAGACAGACTATACTATGATTTTTAATTACTTAGACTACACCTGACAGCATGATAAAACTACGTTTTAACGGTTTTAAGCGCGGTAATTTATTTGATTTTGGTTTGTCCGACGTTTCGGCCGCTTTTCAGTGGCCGTGGTCACGGAAGACAAAGATGACATTTGTCAAACGTGTATTGTCAAAGTTTTTATTCAGCCTACCGCCAACTTGTTCATTTTAATTATTTAGTTTTAATTTTGTTTATGGATATTATTTACTCTATGGAGCCTAATCTAATTTACCACCGCTTCACAACATGTTGTGGCTTGAAGAGAAGAAGCGGCGCAAGAAACTCTTCAGCAAACATGCCTAGTTCTAAAATTTTTATATAATATTAAATGGGTGGAAGGTGTACAAGCCGCGAAAACTTAAGAAAATACTAAAATGACAGTTTTTTTTTCTGAACTACAGCTGACAGGCTGACGGCCCAAATGTGATGGAAAATGGTTACTGTTGCCTCTGGACATTAGCCATAGCAGAGGTGCTGCCGGCCTTGAAGGAGAAACTGGAACCTGGCCACTGATGCCGGACCGCAACTCAGTTATACTCTAGGCCTAGATGGTAGCCATCCAATCGCGCAAATACCCTACCACCTGGCTGTGGGTTGCTTTGTCGTCTCACGATAGGCCGCCCGGCCGCAGGAATTGCCATACCATTGACCAGACCCATCTCTATTCTTATGTATTTCGATGCGCTGAATCTGCAAAATTTTGATGTTGTATGGTCGCTGAATCCGGATCTGGGGTCAATTTAGCCCATACACCCTCAAATTTATTTTTTGTGGGTTGGTGTTATTTTTGTTAATTATTTGTATGAGAAGAAGTTGAGTGTAACTAACGTGATCGCGACTTCAACTCCTGTTTCAAATGATGTAGGTTCGAATCCTAGCTCGGAAGCATGCACCGTCTTCTGACTTAATATGCATATCGTTACAATGACCAATACTTTGCTGACTGTAAAGGATTATATCCTTGCCTCAACCTCTAGTGCGTGCCTCTTGTTTGAAAAAGTTACATTATATTAAATTTTTATGTTAGTGGTATTTGTCATATTGGACCAAATCGACAAAATCGGCCAAATCAACTAAGCCGACCAAATCGAAAATTCGACCAAATTAACCAAAATGATGAAAATGGCAAAACACATAAAACCTTGCCTACTTTCTGGGATAACGTTTACATAAATCGAACTCAAAACTTATCCTAGTATCTGGGATGATTAGTATCCCTTGTCCACCCTCGGTATTAAAATTACATATATACGGAATTTCAGTCAAATCGGTCAGTAGTTTTCCGCGAAAACGGAACAGACAGACGGACAGACTGACAGACAGAGCTACTTTCGCATTTATAATATTAATAGGGATTAACCGATCTGTGAAACTTACCTATCTTGGAAAAATGTGGTGATTATAGCCCAGCAGTGGGACATTAATGGGCCGTTATTATTATGCGAAAAATATACTTTTAGGAAAGGACAATGCGTTCTCTATCCCAACACGGTATAGTCTGTGAGGCTTTGGGGGGTGATGTCCAAGCGATACCGGTATCAGCTCTGAAGAAGCAGAACCTGGACACCCTGGTGGAAGCTTTGACGTTGCAAGCCCAGCTGATGGAGTTGAAGGCCGACCCTGGGGGATATGTGGAAGGCGTTGTCATCGAAGCGCAACTGGATCCAAGGACTGGGTGAGACAGCTATTAGTATTGTTACAAATTTGTGGGATGTGAATTTAAAATGCCATTGGAATTATCACAAAAGTACACACAGGTAATTCACAGTTAAAACCACATAAAACAATTCCAAACCGCAAAGAAAAAGATCGTAATGACATAAATCGCGCAGTTTGTCGTTATAAGATACTCGTTCCGAAAGTACACCAGGTGACGTCTCGAACGCAGTAGAAACTCAACTAACTCAGACAGAGATAAAAACATACACACACACACACACCCCCGACTGACCAACCTTATTTATATATTTGTAAATTAGACATGGCTTCCTAGCGACAAGCTCACTATTCCTTTGATTCTTTTTAATTAATAAATTTTATCCGTTCAGGAGCGAAGATATTTAAATAATACAATTTCCTGCGGCCGGGCTTCCTGTCGTAAGAGGTGACATAACAACTCACAGCCAGGTGGTGGTAGGGCATTTGCCCGACTGGATGTTCCCCTGGTCTAAAGTATGTCACCATAACAACCTTGAGTTGTGTTTTGGCATTAGTGACCAGGTTCCAGTCTCCCTTAAGAGGCAGCAGCGCATTTATAGTACTTTTGGTGTTGCAAATGTCCATAGGCGATGGTAAACGCTTTCCATCAAGTGGACGGTCTTTCTGTCCGCTGAACTCCTGCAAAAAAAAAGAATCCTTAACTTGTAAAATTAATGGCTTCTGAGAATGTGAAACGAAATGCAAATAAAAATGAAAAGGATTTATAACGTCTTACTGGGTCGCATACAAAACATTAGCGCCAACAATAGATCACTTAAATTCAAAGGGTTAATAAAACACCTGAAAAGCATTAGTATCGGTTCGCAACAGTATATCTATTTAAATTTTACGCTTTACTTCACACCAACTTCAAGGTTCAACTTTATCCGTGCAGGAACGGAGAAAGAATACAATTTCCTGCGGCCGGGCGGCCTGTCGTAAGAGGCGACAAAACAACCCACAGCCAGGTGGTAGGGCATTTGCCCGACTGGATGGCTACCACCCCTGGTCTAGAGTATGTCGCCATAACAACCTTGTGTTGTGTTCCGGCATTAGTGACCAGGTTCCAGGCTCCCTAAAGAGAGCAGCAGCGCATTCGTAGCACCTTTGGTGTTGCAAATGTCCATAGGCGATGGTAACCGCTTTCCATCAAGTGGGCCGTCTGCCTGTCTGCTGATCTCCTGCAATAAAAAAAAAGGTGTAGAAAATATTATTCTTGGCTTTTTGTTATTTTTGAAGTTAAGTTTTTTAAGCTACGTTTTTTTCAGTTTCTACGTTCATTAGATTACTTTAGTATTTTTTTTCTTTCAGGAAACAAGCAACTGTTTTAGTGCAACGCGGCACCCTACGGCGTGGGTCTGTCATCGTTGCAGGCCTTGGATGGGGCAAGGTATTATTATAGTCGGAAATATTTTGAAGTTTTTCGTTTTTAACAATCCAAATTTCGCGGTTTAAAGCTTATTAAATAAGATAAATAGACAACACTTTTTGCTCACCGAATTTACAATTTCAAAATACACATTTTACAATATTGTTATGGTAGATACAATAGGCGGCCTTATCGCTGAAAGCAATCTCTTCCAGGCAACCTAACTTAGGAATAATTTAATCTAATATGGCGATGTAGGGTGAACATACTTAAACTAAATAATTTATAAATTAAATACGTACATATATGTATATTAAATAGTGTATAATGTAAGAATTAGGCATAATTATTTAAGGGGAAGTAGTGTTTTCTGAGTGCGTTCTTAAATGTAGGCGATGTTTTGGCCTCTCTCCCAATAAGAGGCAGCGTATTCCAATGTAATTTCAAATGTATTAGACTTGTGCGTACCTTTTGTTTAAAGAGGAGGCGTTAATACAGGTGACATTGTATAAATTTTTTATGTTACTGCTATTTGCACTCTGAAGACTCACTTCATATTATATCGCAAACTATCCATCCAACCATCTCGGAATTAAAACTACATAATTTTACAAAATTTACAGCAAAACCGATCCAGTACTCCTAGTAGTTTTTCTATGATAGCTTAACAGACAGATCGAGTTGCTATAGCATTTAATAATAGATGATCATTTTTTTATATCTATAAACTTGAGAAATGATTGGTCTCCCATACAAACTTTCATCCACTATTTCAACCCGTTCTAGTTTTATTTCATTTATTCCCCGTCTATCTATTTGTAAACGACAAAATGACAAAAATGACTAAACTAACAAAATAACTGAAATGTCTGAAATGGCCGAAATGATCGAAATAACCGAAATTAACAAAATGGCAAATCACAAAAAAACCTATCTAACCTAAAACGGAACACACAGACAGAGTTACTTTCGCATTTATAATATGAATAATAGGGATTTTGAATTGTGACGTCACGAAATTTAGGGAACCCCTTCCCCCGTTAACGTGTGATATATAGAAGGCCCCTTATTGGAATGCCTCAGGTCCGAGTGTTGAACTCTGCGGAAGGCAGGCCGGTGCTGGAGGCTCCTCCATCCACTCCAGTGTCGGTCTTAGGGTGGAGGGAGCTGCCCTCTGCCGGGGACCAGGTGCTCGAAGTCACCTCGGAGGTGAGTGGCTTCTACGTCTTCGGACACACGACACACAAACATACACACACGCACATACATGGATAGATACACAGTGAGTCCAGAGAGGGATAGGAAGGGTTTTCCTCTTCACGTGTTTATCGGGGTCTCTAATGCCCGATTTCTGAGGTTACCAGTTATGAGTTCAATAACACTTGATTCCATAAAGTTATGTAATAGATAAACTCAGGTTAACTGTTAACCTACAACTAGTACCAAAACTCGACACTAGATGCATCTATTTAAGAAGAAATATCGAATATTTATTTACATCAAAAAATAACGTCAACAACGAAACGTCAAATTAAATATATGGAATAGATAAACTAGGTTCAACTTAACTGACCAATATTAGGCATATTGGTCAGTTAAGTTGAACCTAGTTTAACTATTATAGTGTGGCGACCGAGGGTGGAACTGCCCAGCAGCGTAAATCAGTTTTAAAACTTTTAGAAAGAGCTAGAAATTTCTGGAAGGAAAAGACAAGGACGGATATATTTAGGAAAGGATAAACGATAAACGAAAGAAAGAGATAGATAGATGTTAGAAAGAGATAGATGTATAAACGAAAGTTCCCGAACAGAAGGTCTGGGAAAGAAAAGACAGAGATAGATAGATGGGTTCTAGAAAGTTCTTCCGGGTATATAAACAGCGTAAGGCGCGCCTACCGGGCAGTTTAAAGTTGAGTTCAGTCCAAGACGGTGAAACGACAGGTGCAATACTAAAGAGTTGGAAGAGAAGGTTAATAGAGAACAGAGACGAACTAAGTGGTGAATTTAGTGACAAGTTTGGTGGACAAATACGTGAGGAGGTGTGTAGCGTAGTTCGAGAGAGGAACTAGAAGCAAGCTACGCCTGATAATATCGGAGGTGGTCTACGCAATATCGGCGACGGTATTGAGGGTGTGACAACGTATCGTTGGTCGTGCATATAGGGGCAACCCTGCAGAGAGCTTCTGCGTGCGGCTGTGTAAGTCAATAAAAGCTTTTAAATTAAAAACTAGTGTTTTCTTCCAATACATAAGTGCGTACCCCCGCTCGCACGTAACAATACGATGGTGTGTTAAAAAACGCAATTTTAACAGTTTTTGAACCGATAGCGCTAACAGACAAACTACAATTAAAAGTACCTCAGAAACCGGGCATAGTTCTTTTATTGTATTTATTTATTGAAAAAAACCAATATTAAAATGTAGGGCTAATAAAAGGTTTTCTTGCTGTAAAAATACAATAAATATATACCATAGTGTATTCCAGTTGATTTTTTTGAAGTGACAACTTCTTACGACCAGTCTGTCTGGCTTCCCTTTCTGTCACGCATACGGCAGCGGTAGGCGGGCTCCTCCTCTCTCACTCTAACTCCACAGCGCTAGCTGTGTTTCTTCTAATGTACATATTCAAGAATTGTAACTCAGAATAAATTATATTTTATAATCAATAAAAGAGTTTATTAAAAAATAACCTTTACTTACATTATCATATTAATATACGTAACATTTAAGTAATAACCTAAGCTTTTCTCAGATTAAACAATTTCAATATATAATAGTTCAACTTAGATCAGTTTAAGTTATTCACTCCTGTCGGGCGTCACATGGTCTGTTTCATTACAAGCTTTTATTTAACTTGCAATGGATATATGTAAGTTCGGGTGGAATCTTGCAAGTTAAATTTGACCAACTTCCCGGTTTCCGATTGAGCTGAAGTTTTGCACGAATATGTATATCGCGCGACAATGCAATAATATGGTACCATGGAGCTGATCTGATGATGGAGTCGGAAGGTGGCCATAGGAACTTCTGTACTAAACAAGATAGACCCGTCGTGTTTCACTTGTCTTGGCTAGCACTCTCCTGCTACATGATATCCAGGATCTCAAAAGCTTGTATTTGAAAATCTTTTTTTTAAGTGTGTCTCTGTGTGTGCTTATGTACACGTGTTAGAAGTTATACTTCTTTGGCGTATCAAGATAATAAATAAAGCCCCTACCATTTATTTAGCTTTATTTATTAAAAACTGCGGTTAACTCTAAATAACTTAGAAAAATAAATACCACAATCACACCCAAGTATTGGAAAAAGCGATATAATTACTTACTATTTTTAGAAGTTCACTGGAATTAGAATTAGAATAAATCCTTTGATTTTGCTGATCACTTTAATATATGTAGGATACTAAATAAATGATTTATAAATCATCAAACTCGTATATTAATGAAAACACAATAAAGTAAAGAAATATAACGATGCTCGTCTCACAAATTCACAATCCATCTATCAACAACTCGTTGCTACGCAACCACCATCCTACACTCGGCCATCCTGAAAAACTAAAATGTTGACTATAGCTAACTTCATGGTGTAGCTTTTTCGTGTGACGGTGTGCGCGCGCGTCGTAAAAATTTATTTTCACCATTTTTCCCTAACGCGCCTAAAGAAGTATAACTTCAAAAAGCTTGTTTTTAAATGGCTTCAATGTACAGACACGGCATGTTCGGAATTGTATGAAATGTAGAAACGCGCCAGTGAGGTGATGAGGTGGCGCCACGGGCTCCGCATGAGGGAGAAGCAGCAGGCCGACTCGGAGGTGATAGCCGCGAAGGAGGCCGAGCACCAGCACGAGTACCACGCGAGGCTGGCGCGCAAGAGGGCCATGGGCCGCTACAAGATGAGGCCGGAGGGGCCCAGGCCGAAGATGATACAGGAGGACCATCACCCAGCGCTCAACGTGCTCGTCAAAGGTGAGATCCTTCTTTCAGCATGAATTTAATTTATAAAGATACTAGCTGTCCCGGCAGACGTCGTCCAATTCGGTAGTTGTCAATTTTTGAGAAACAGGTTTATTTTGAGACTTATGGTCTATTTTAGCCAAAATATTAATATTTCAGCAAAAAAACAACATTAACATATTTAATTTAGCAGTTTTATAAATATGTACACACTTCGTCACAAAAACGCGTCAAGATATCATGGCGTCTCGCATGACGTCACAGTGTGCAAAACAAACATCTGTTTCGTTGAAGTGTTATCTGAGAAGTCATTGATAACTTGTTGTTTTGCACGCTATGACGTCACACGCTCTGATCGGCGTTCATTGTCACGTGGCTAATGGCTGCAATATAACAATTTTATTTCTCAAAAATATCAATTAATCTTTAATATTTTAGTTAAAACAATTTACTTTTGTCATATTTAGATCGCAATCTACGATATATATTAAAATCAGCCTATATTTTTCGTACTGTCATGCACCGTATTGTGGACCAACTCGGAAACCTTCTCTTCTTGCTATAGATCAGTGTTTTTCAACCTATGGGTCGCGACCCCTAGGGAGATCGCAGAGACTTTCTCAGAGGGTCAACGACAAAAGGGAAAGGGCAATTTAAGTTTGTACCTCATATTTAGGTACTTTCTAAACTCCGCAGCTTTGTGCAGAGTATATGCCGCATATGGGTAACCAAATAGGCACATAAACGTAGTCACTTAAACTTACTAACTTTTTGTCTGTCTATGGCCCAAGGGGGTCGCCAAATTATTTTTTACGCATAGTCATTATTAGGCCCTCTACTCTGCAAAAAGCTGCTGAGCTCAGAAAGTACCTAAGTACGAGGTAGAAATTCAAATTGCCCTTACCCTTTTGCCAGCGACCCCCCAAGCAAAGATCTGCGACTTCAGGGGTCCCGACCCACAAATTGAAAAACACTAGTCTGACATATAAGATAGAACCACAACAAAGGAGCATGCCCATTTTGGACCTCTGCTAAATTTGGCCTTAACCATATGTATATATTCAGTTGAAAAAAATAAGATTTCTCTTAAACTTGGTCATCAATTTTGAATTTAATTCCTAAATATGACAACTAATGAGATTCTCTACGAAACGCAAAAAATTGACTTTTGTGAACTTTGATCTTAGATTTCATAGTCGCGTTCACCCTTCCATATGTAAAGACTTCCCGTGGGATAGTTAAAAACACTTTGCACGCGGATCAAATCGCGGGCAGAAGTTAGTGGGAAATAAAATTCTTTAACCCTTCTACCTCGGCGAGATGAAGATGCTACGGTTAGATATTTGTTCCCTACGTAATTAAATCTAAACGTAAAGCATCCCGTGAAATGACGTTATTTTATATTTTGGCTAAAATAAGTTATCTCGATAAAACCCACGGCTATATCTATATCAAAAACACACATTACGTAGCTATTTCAGCATTCAGTTTAGTTTAACATATACTACCATCTATTGTTCAGAAGATTAAATTCTTCTAATGTTCAACACCGCCGCATCTAACGCGTTAAACCCTACGTCTGCGTGACACAGTCACTGACATTATCGCAGCTGTGGCAGAGGCATGAGTGTATATTTTACGATATTTCCAGGCGACGTTGACGGATCGGTGGAGGCCATCTTGGACATCTTGGAAACCTATGACGAACACAACATTGTTAGGCTGGATTTAGTGCACTTTGGGGTGGGCCAAGTAACACCCAACGATTTAGAGGTATATAGCTAAATTTTATATGAATTAATGATTATTTATTACCAAAAATGTATGTCCTCTTGTTCTTGGTGCTCGACACATTTCAAATTTCGACCTAATTATATTTAATTTTGAAAGCCTGTTAAAAAAAGGACCTGATTGATAAATAGTGGGTCATGATTCAATTTTGTCGAGCGTACAAAATGTTGTAAATTAACCCTTTGAACACACAATTCAACTAAAAATATTATTTAAAAAAAAATCTTGTAACAGCAAACAAGATATTGTGGATAAAACAAAACTAGTTGATTGTTTAAAGCTAAAATTTGGAACCCTTTTATTTAGGTACACTTGCATACCGGTAAGACTTTCTAAATGGTAACATGCATAGATTGTACTAAACAACAAAAAAAAATGCATTTTTGCGTATACGCCCATTTGTTATGAAGCCCTCGATATATATTTTGCTTGAATAGTGTCTATACATTTTGCTTTATCAGGCGTGCAAAGTTGAATATGAATGACTTCGCTCATTTTACTTCGGATCTGTCTCTAAAAATCTTAGACATTTTGTTTTAAAATTTTAATTAAGATACATTTTTACACCACTGACAATTCGTCCGGATTTACCTGCGCAGTAGACTAATATTAGTAGCGGGCGATAGTGTACGAATCGTGAAAGCGGGACAGGGCTAAGAATGTAAAGTCAGCAACACTGTCATTTCCGCTTGCGAATAAAGCAACGCGCACGTCTAAAATCGGTCTGCACTTTTCTGGGCAAGACGCCTACCGATCGGAATTATAAGTCGTGTAAAATTGTGTCTCTGAAGTCAGTTTCTTCTAGAAGCTTTTCAAATCCACCTGTTGTCATTAGATAGCGGAAGCGTTCAAGGCGGTGATATACGCGTTCAACGTGGACTGCCCCCCGCCTCTTGCTGTCGAGGCGAAGAAGAAGAACATCGCCATCAAGAAGCACAACATCATATACCGGCTGGTGGACGACGTCAAAGATGAGATCAGCTCCAGGATACCGAAGCGGCAGGAGGAAGAGATTTTAGGTGAGGAATTTGTTGCGCAATATTTCTGACGGAAGGCTCTAATGGAATGTGGCTATAGTCGCAGTTTTCAACACCTTCGAAACCAATGCATTGCCAGATTGTAGGAGGAAATAGGATGAAAGGGGTGGAATAAAGGGGATGAGATAGCAGGAACATTAGTCAGATTAAAAAAAAAAAAAAAATTATTTTGGCTCCCAAAGTCGTAAACATTATGTGTGGATCCGTCCGTCCCTTATCTTTAGAACAAAGAAATGAAATTCTGTAATAAAACATTACACTTTGCGAAGCGTTTGTATATTACGACCAAAACTTAAATGCTTTTCTGAAGTTCGTACAGGTCATTGCGCAGAACATAGTTACAATGTTCACAAACATTGGATAGGGACGAGTGTTGCGCTCTCGCTTTATCCCTATTTGGACTCGCATGCCATCTCTTTTCCACAACACACTGGTAGATGTTGTAAGCGTTAACATTTGATCAAATCTGCGCAAACTCCCGAAATTAACTTCACTCAAAGCGCACTTAAGTTTAGTGAATATGATAATATGTAAGTATATTATTAGTAAGTAAACTTGATTCTTAACATATATATTCATAACTTCTACATTATATATCTTCAAATATTGTACAGTGTATCTTAGTTTGAATGAAAAAATCATTTGAATATTTTCAAAAATTTAGGTGAAGCGAATGTGTTGCAACAATTCATGGTGACGGAGGGCAAGAAGAAGGTTCCAGTGGCGGGTTGCAGATGCACCAAGGGGAACCTGGCCAGAAGTGCGCTGTACAGGGTCGTCAGGGGACAAGAAGTAGTTTACCAAGGTAAAATACTTGGATGTTAACTTAGTAGATGAAACGGATAGTTATTTAACTGGATGTCGAGTGCTGGAACACGATTTGTTTTTTAGATTTCTTGTTTATTTTTCGAGATTTACGTTAAAACTACTGGACCGATTTCAATGCGCTTTTTGCTGATTGATTCTTAGACTTAAAGTCTACGCTACTTTTTAATCCCGCGGGAATTTTTTCGGGTGCGGTGTGAAGAGGTTCGGGTATATCAAAATTAGCATATTCTGATACAATTCTTACTAAGACGATAGCTTACATTCTTTTTTAAATGCTGTGAAACCTTGAGTGCCGGAGATCCCGCGGGAGTTTCACGTCAGGCGTGGACGAGGTCGAGGGCATATCCTAATCATTAAATAAATCTGTATTTTTCTGCTTCTGTTTTACTATGCTTTGGTGTAAATCTAAAATCTATTTATCGTAATTAAGGGTTATTAATTTATTATTATATCAAGGAAAGAAAATTAATATGATTGAATTTGATATAGTAGTAACATTTATTGGTTTTTTATTGCCAAAAGCTGGCAACCAGGCATACGGTCCACCTGGTGGAAAGTGGTTCCCTCCGCCTATAGTGGTTTGCAAAACACCGTGTTGGCGACCTCGAAGAAATTATATTATCGCAAATATTTTCTTCAATTTCTTATAGAATAAATCTTGGATTTTCAATATCCCTCTAGATGACAAAATAAGGTAGGATACCTAAAAACTTTCTTTACTCCTTATTCTTTTAGCTGTTATCTATTTTACAGGAAAATTGGCCTCAATGAAACACTTGAAAGAAGAAGTGAAAACTATAAAATCTGACACTGAATGTGGACTGCGTTTTGCAGATACAGATTTTGAAGTGAAGCCGGGTGATACGGTTGTATGCTACAAAATGGTGGATGCTAGTGACAAAACTGGGTGGGACCCAGGATTTTAATTGTTGACATTGTATTTTTAGAAATAAATGTTAGTGCAAATATACTTGTGTTTTTTTTTGTATTGACTTTCCAATTAAGTTCATTCCTCATGGAGCTGAAAATAATTATACTAAATGACAAGAGTAAGTAATGAAAACTGCCCAAATTATGAATTTAGTGCAAAAATACAAAACAATTAAAGATTAATGGACGGATCCTTGTCTGATGCTGCGTGCGAGTGTATTATTAGTTTAATATACATGTTGCAGAATAGGTATCCTATGTTCATGGGATGTGTATAGTGGGAAGGACATGTTTTTATAAAAAACTAGTGCGTACCTCTTGTTAAAAGAGCAAGCGGTGTAGGTTATTTTGTATCATTGTTTTATGCATTTGCTCCCTGAAGATTCACTTTATTTTATATAGCAAACTATTCCATCCCCGGTCTATCTGTAAACTACATAAATGGCAAAAGACGAATTGGTCGAAATTGACAAAATCGAAAAAACCTATCCTAGTTCCCGCGATAACCTTTACGTAACCCTATCCTATTATACGGGATGAAAAGTATCCCTTGGCCACCCTCGGTATTAAAATTACATATGTAATTTCAGCCAAATCGGTCCAATACTATGGAATAATATCCAAAAATATAAAGGATAACAAACAGAGAGTCAAATACACTTTTATCCGGAAATTATCCCATTTTTCGGGATTAAAAGTATCTATGTTCATCTAATAACGTGACATATCCCTATACTCACTTATTTCACTCACTCACTATATTTTGTTAAATTTATCATATTATCACAACTTTCTCATATATTTCAAAAAGCTTAGTAAATTGACACTAAATTTAAATGTAAAAAATATACAAAAAAAGTTTAAAATATGTTTGGGTAAAATCTTTTTTGAAACTTTAAAAGTGGCAAACTTTAAATTTGGGTTTTTCAAGATACCACGTTATTGAAGCAAAGAAGCGATATATATACCGAGTTTCAGAACAGACAGTTACTTTCGCATTTATAATATAATAGGGATGTTGTTAGATGTATATCCACTTTTTATTACTGTATTGTCTATCTTGAATGAAACCATCCATTTAGTTTACTGTTTATAATTGACCTTGTATGAATACTGTATATGAAACATCCATTCCGATTACTGTTTTTATTCCGTCTTAGATGAATTTGATATGTAAAAGCAACTATTCAGTTTACTAATACACAGTATTAGCCACCCTGCACAATAAATGCGGTAGGCAATACATCCATTCAGCTTACTTTGTTATATCCAATTCACATAAATCCGGTAGAGAGAATAATCTTTTACAGTGTCTCATCTACTTTGGATAGATGTGTTATATACAATGTTTATCTATTAAATGTTAGTTTGTATAATATTTGCTTAAGTTTTCGCGACGTGTATACATAATAAAACTACGTTTTAACGGTTTTAAGCGCGGTAATTTATTTGATTTTTGTTATTCCGACATTTCGGCCACTTTTCAGTTAGTCACTTCTCTTCAAGCCATAACATGTTGCGAAGCGGTGGTTTATTACATTAGGCTCCCATAGAGTAAATAATAACCATAAACAAAATTGAAACTAAATAATTTAAATGAACAAGTTGGCTGTAGGCTAAATAAAACTTTAACAACACTCGTTGACACTCGATTTCTTTATCTTCCACTGAAAAGTGGCACAATATGTACTTTACTTTAGAAATAGGATAAAATAAGGATTAAAATAAAAATACAAGAGCTTATATAAAGAGAATCCTCTATTCAAATATTAACTTGATAGGCTTGTTATTCGTGTCTCACTAGTTTTGAACAAACTCCAATAAATTAAACATAACACATTGGTACATATTTATAATATAATAATTGTAACTATCGCCCAAAACGGAAATTATATTCTCGGCTATCATTAAGATTTGTTTTATATTCACTGCACGATTTTAAAATTTCCTAAAAAAAATATTGGTTTGGGTCACTATAATTTCATGTCTTAAAATAATAAAAAGAAAAAATGACCAATTTCCATGTTGTAGTTTTATTTATTTTTAAACCCATCATTACATCTATATTCTCAATAGATAGCAGAAAATATTATTTCTACACAAGGCTCCTCTGAAGAGAGCTTTACGCGGCAAAATATAAAAAAAATAACCTATGGTGAATTTCACCAATTGTTTTCGAGAACATAACTCTAGTCGCTGTACTTTTAAACTCACAACACTGTATTTGCTGGCATGCTTACACTTGTTTCCGCGTAAATTTACTAATTTGCCGACCTCATGTTTTGAATGCGCCAATTTGTACTTGTCTATGCTCCATCGGACGTTCAATTCTGTAACTTTCACAAAAAAAGCCATGCCAGTGTGAGTCAAGATCCATTCGACTGACACAGTCAAATACCAGTCTCTATAATTCGCATTAAATCAGTCTCGCTAAAATAAAGATTGATGCAATATTGAGCCGAAATAGTTTTCAGACTACCAAAAGCGTCAAAGGATACGATTCCAATTTGAGTTACAGACTCGGGGCCCTAAGATTATGTTGGTGTTAGTGACTGTGGTCAAACGGGTTTTGTTTATTTATATATATATATGTATATAACATCATTAACAATTAATTTGTATTAAACCAGAGATTCCCAAACTATTTTAGGCACAACAGGCCCCTTTTCTAAAATGAAATACCTCAGACCCCCATAGCTAAATTACTTTAAAAATCTTTATTTTTGTCATATTTATACTAAATACCAACTTTAAAAATATTGCGGCTAACTGAGTAAACTGGACATCATTTTCTCATTTCTAAACGCGAATGAACTTTCAACCTAAGTACAAGTCTGTTATATAGTAAAGTATCACAGGCACGTTTGGACTTGAACTTGATCATGATTTCGTTCGTATTAAATCGCTTATATGCGTCGAATACAGAGCAAGTCAAAACGTGACTAAAAGACACACCCATTCTCTAGCACGAATTTGTGCACGCTAGCAACTTTTTTTCTTTTCTCTTTTTTTTTTTTTTTTTTTAACGTTTTTTTTTAAATACAACGCTGATACTTCCTGCTAGGATATTAGTCATTCTTTCAAGATAGTACAACTTATACAGTATCTTGAAAGTTTCAATTAAGAACTTGTGTTAACTAATATGGGTCAATTTTTAGACCTCGTCCACGTGGTCGACATCGACCACTTTGGGAATCCCTGCATTAAGCCTTTAACTACATTTATGTGATAGTCATTAACACTTACATTATCCCAGATGGAGCAGGAACATCAGCATGCCTGCTACTATTATAAGGTCGTTTTCCGAATTGTTGGTGCAGGAGTGGCGCAAAATCGGTATGCTTAATATATGAAATATACCAAAAGCTTAAGCCGATTTTAGACGATTCATTTCTCTCTTTCAATTCGGATGAATCAACCAAAGTTATACATAAACTTAAATCATTCAATGTCATTGCATTACACCCATAGAAATATAGGTGCTTGGTTACATTTCGGTACCGCTGCTGCACTAACAAATCAATTAGCGGTCTAAATGTACGAATCAGTATTATCTAACATACTTGTCATTACTTTAAACCACATGAATCAGCACTTGCTAGCAAGCTAATCAGCAGTTTATAAAGCTTGTACTTGCAAACTTTTAACGCGAATCGGTATTGCTACCGCACAAACAATACTTCAATAACGTAATATATTAAAATTATAATATTTTAATAGCTAAGTTCTTAGCTGTAATAGGCTTACTTATAGGTGCACTAGTTAATGGCCGAATTTGCAATACACAATTAGGCAAAGGTGAACAGAAATGTCACAAGTACCAAAATATGTATTAAGCTAATCAAATCTTAGTGCTATACGTTACTCCAATTACCAAGTCCCTTTTGACACTTCCTTAGATGGTAAACTCTTCACGTTTCGCATAATTTGAAATAATAATCATTTTTTCTTCATGATCGTATATCATCATTTATAAAATACACAATCAATCTAAATCATTATACAATTAATTCACACACACAATCAACATATTGTTTTTAGACATCGTGCTCAAAATAATTAAAACATTAAAAAGATAATAATATTTTACTACGGTTTTGCGTTTACGTTCTACAGTTTTATTTTTACTTTTTTACATACTGATGTGATTAAAAGAATCGCATAAAATCGATTATAGACAGATTCTTTTCGCGAGTGAAAATCTGTCAACCTTTTAATCATTTTTCTATCAATACGATTTTAATTTGTTCTTTACAGTAATCGAAGATCAATATCGTCGAGTGTCGACTATAGCAGTACTTTACTAGTACTTGATTATTGACATCTGTCAAAAGGGACTTCGTAATTGGAATAACGTATAGTGTCGAGGGTACCACGCCGCCACCGCGCTGTTATTCTGTGATTTTTTATATGTACGCGAAAGTTTCCATACTGCCATTCCATCGCTGGAGCCCGCTCGACAGCGAAAGCGCGGCAGCAAGGGGGTCGTGTTGTGTACATGTGCGCCTAAGGTTAGACACATTAAAAAAAATTGGATGTTTTTATAGATTAAGTCGGCATAAATCTCGCAACCAATTATACTTCTTAAAACATAATGTATTCTAAATCATAAACTCTGTGTCTGAACGAACTAGATTGGAAGTTAGTGCTGGAAAATCGCAAAAATCAATCGTTGCAAATTAAAATACATTTTAGGAATAGGCAGAAAATACATTTATGAGCACAACCTATCAATGTAAGTATCAAAAGAAACATGAATCCCCATCAATAGTGTAGTTGCACTTTTACACAACAGCATATGTAAAAATACACACACTTTTACACAAAAGAATACACACTTTTGTATAAAAGTGGAAGTTTTAAGTCATTCTTACAAAATTGCGAAAAACAGGTCATTAAAAATCAGTTTTATTATAGGTTGCGATGGGTATTTGAGAGATGTATCAATCGAATCAAAATTACAATCGACTCTATCTTCAAATGAATAATCGATATATTCTTCGATTGTTTCGATTCAACTTATGGCCGATTCATATATGTTATTTTTATATAACATTTCCTGTATATATAACAGCTAATCAGCGGTAAGATTATGATTAATAATTGTATAACTTTGTCATGCATAAAGTTGCAGCTTTCATTAGGTAGGCTAAGTTAAAAATAATTAAGATTTAAAAATAATGATTTTAGGGACACATAATTGTAACACTTATAAGGCCACGAAAAACAACTTTTATATACACACTTTCGAAACAATTTACATGTTATTTAAATTTCATTATTCGGCAAGGTCTTCTACTAAAATGACAGCTGCAATTGACCTTTTATGATGTTACAGGCTTGGAGCATAGTGTTGTAGTACGGGTCTATCATAAGTGATTTGAATCAATAACTCGGCATACTTGTTGATGATAGGTTTTTTTATTGCAGGAGGACAGCAGACAATCAGACGGCCCACTTGATGGAAAGCGGTTACCATTGCCTATGGACATTTGCAACACCAAAGGTGCTATAAATGCGCTGCTGCTCTCTTAAGGGAGACTGGAACCTGGTCACTAATACCGGAACTCAACTCAAGGTTGCTACGGCGACATACTTTTGACCAGGGGTGGTAGCCATCCAGTCGGGCAAATACCCTACCACCTGGCTGTGGGTTGTTTTGTCGCCTCTTACGACAGGCCGCCCGGCCGCAGGAAATTGTGTTCTGTCTTCGTTCCTGCACGGATAAAACTTGGCAAGCTCTCCATTGAATTGTATTCGAATAGATAATTCGGTACAAATTATTACACGAATTTTATTATTTTGAAGTAACAAAGTATTTTATTAAAATGTATTTATTCGTTTTACTAATTAAATAATTATCTATTATTGTTGTTTGACAAAATTGCGTCGTTTTGGTATTACGCCAAAAGGAAGGTTTGCACTGAAAATCAGCGTTGTGTCGGATATAATTCCGGCACAGCAAATATGCTGAGTGCAACCTGTTTGCTGAAAATGAAGCGTGCAAATTCTCAAAATATACTCTGTGTATAATAATGTATACGGGTTGTCGCCATTTCTTCAAATAAAGCTTTTCTCTCTTTCTAACTCTTATGAATGCGCCATACTAAAACACTGCTCCAAGCGTGCAAAGTAAGGTCGACCGCAGCTGTCATTTTAGTCCAGGAAATAAAAAATCAGGGTAGAAATAGTAATAGATGGCCGTGCAGTAGACGATTTTACATACAAAATCTGTTACTGCATAGCCTTGTTGATCTGGAGAGACTAATAAGTTTAATGCAACATCTGCCGCACTCACGTTCATAAATATTCCAATAACTAAACGATAGATTGTGTGTTTTTTTTAGTTACATTTTATCAAATCTGTAATTAATGACAGCTAATGGAAAAATTAAGATTGCGATATGGTCGATAGTGGTGATTTTCAGTCGTAAATTTATAGTGAAATCTTTGCTCTTAATTTAATTGTCCTTAAGTCTCTGGGTGTAGCATTTAATCCGAGATCAAAAAACAGTCATTAGCGCATACTTGGAAGCGTTCCTTTAGTATCTCAACGTACAAAATGCTCCGTTAGCCGTTCCACAAGGCGACTGCGGTCGTTCTGGTCGTGGCGCAAACGTCATCGATGACGTCATCATTTTCGGTCACAAAAATTAGCATTAATCTCTCTATCTGTTGACATTGAAAAAGGCGCGATCTTCAAACCAACCAATGACATTTGTGCATTTCGTCGATTATGACATCAACACCCCGTAATGCGTTCCACTAGAGTTTATGATTGTAACGTCCACTTAAGATCACGGTCGTGAACGTGGTCGTTGTGAGTCCCTTCTGGAACGTACCCAATACAGCAGGTTTGCAGAAAGCTCATATTTCTTACGTTGGAAACAAATCATTTATGCAACATCTTTAATATTTTTTTAATTTCTTTAATATTTCTTTTATTTCATACATACATTGCGTTTGTAGACGATCAGTTTTGCTTCGAATAGTTACTTCGAATGGCTGTCAAGATGTGATATTATTGAAAGTACCCCAGCATATTACCATAGTATTAAACTGAGATAGAGATATAAGATAGAAAATAATAGAGCTCGCTACATTTTCAAATATTAATTTTGAATCAAATAAAAAAACGTTACACGTTACATAAATAATAGTGACTATAAAATTGATTTTTTTAATAACGAATAATTTCGTTGAATGTGAGAACATATAAATTTATTTTACTTTGCATTGCTATAACAAATGTAACGGTTCAATTATGAAACAACACTCGGAACTTGATGACATATAAAAATGAAAAAAATATTAATATATTCTAATTACACTGTCAATCTTATCCTTCACACGTATCGAAAACTACTCTACTCCAAATTTATAAAGTTGATGTTAGACAATCAATGTAGATCAATCTACCATCAATACTTGATTGATCATTTATATTAATTGTATCGAATATATAATATATTTAGTAACATAAAAATTGTCTTCGAGTATTGCAATGGTGTTTCATAATCTGTCCCGATACAGAGAATTTATATAATTTAGGAATATTTATTTATTTCATACAAGAAAAATACGTAGAACCGAAGTTATAATATTGATCTATGATAATTATAATGCCGTAATATATTAAAAATAAGATCCACTAAGCGAAACCACTAATAACTAAATGCTAAATAATGAACAGCTCATTGAAGTCTCACATTAATACACGATTGACCATGCGACTTTGAACGCTGTTTGAAATTGTAAAATGGCGTTGACTCGAAATCTTTTGATTATACCATCGAACCATCACACAATCAAATCAACATGTAACACATTCTAAATTGTGTAAATAAGTCTCCTACATTTTAGGAATTTCAATTTAGATTTTGAAATAAAACGAACATTTAATCAATCTATGAAGGTTAACTATAAGCTGAAAGTATATAAATAGATATGTTTCATCGAACTTTAAAAAAAATGCAATATTTTACACTAATCAGGCAACATCAAACCGCCATCAATCCGCGTCAAATCGTATTCAACAACATTTAAATCTTAAAGAAATAAATAATAAACAAAGATTAAAGCGCCACGAGTGCGACGATAGTTAATGCTCGGCGATCAGATCGCGCGAAATCTTATCCTATATTTACAATTCACCTGAGCCGAGATATATTCTCTTAATATTACAAATAATTTTATACACATGTCTATTTTAAATATACTTTAAGAATCTCAGTTTCGCTATTGCTACCTACGGCTTTCATTCATAACATATATCGAATCTTTTAAACAGTGAAATGCATAACGGAACAACACGCCTGGAATGTCACGGACAGCGTGTCAAATTTTTTTCACTATATAGTTTAATAATAAAAGATTGTTCATGCCGTTTCTTGCAACATTGCGTTGGACCTCCAGCTCCATTAGCAGTTCATCTCAATTACCCTAGCTTTTCTTATTTCCATTCCTAAAAACTGTGTCATGTCACATTAGATTAAATTTTCTAAAATTATATGTAAACTAGTCTAGTCTTTTGATCGTGGTCTGTGACTAATATAAATAAAAAATACTTAAGAAACTATGAACAACGTTAAAACATTTTGGCGTAGATATATATAATAAGCTGCTATTGTGTGACATAATTCAGAATTCTAATAAAACTATTCTAATTTTAAAAATTTGTTTGATCAAAGACTGACTAAAAGATTGATTGTGTTTCAATTCACATCATGCTTAATTCAAGCAATATACATAAGTGCTTATTTGACACGCAGTTCCGTTTCAAACCATGGCAGATACACAGTCAATCTCATACTAAAAATGTGTCTATGGAATAACATTATGACGTGATTTTATTCCGTCTTATGACTTTTATTCGCTAACTTATACAGTACAGCTGTTCACTGGATTTTTTTACCCTTATTCTACTACACTTATTTGTGACTAAATGCTTGTAATCTCAGAAAAATAACTATTTCGTTAACTTTAGTAAAACGAAATTCAATAAAACAAATATTTTAAAAATTAAATTTACTTAATACTCCAAAGTGATTGTTTAAGAAGCGTATAGGTTATAGGGCGATTGAAATTACAGTGTAAACTCTATATAACGAAACTGAAGGGACTGTACATTTTATGATGTTATAGAGAATTGTTTAAATGGAAGAGGTCTGTTATTTTTGTCTGACATCTTTTCTGCACATGAAATCTCATCTTGGTTGGTACATGAAATCACGGAATTTCTTAGATATTTTTGCATGATGTTAACAGAGAGTTTATTACGGGCTAGAATAATAAAGCGATAAAAGAACGCACACAGCTGCGCAAGTTTTACTAATTTTGGCACCTTAAAAGGTAATTTTTATTAATTAATTGTCTTCATTGAGAGTGGATGTAATGCTATATAGAGTATATGAGTCGTATAATTCCAATATCAGATAACTCGACACGCACCATATTTTCAGTAAAAGCAAAAAGTCTTCTAATATCTCGGATTTTGGAACAAATTCGAAAGTTTGATGTCAAATTATTTGGAATTTGGCGGTTTTAGGTATAAAACGAACAAAATGACATACGAGAAATTTCATAGGCTATCCAGAAACATACATAACTTGATTTTTGTTTTTAGGGAGTTGGCGGGTATTGGAATTATGACTCATATCACTGTATGGAAAATCAGCTAAACCAACCAAATCCAAGTGATTTTTACGCCTAAGAGAGTTTGTCGTTAAATCGAATAACGTTACATGGAGTTCACGCTGTATTACTAAACATTCAAAAAATTTTTTTTTTATTTTAAATTAATAGTTACTAGGAAAACTTAGAACCACAAACAGTGTACAGCTGCACTGCATAATCCAGTGGATTAATCAACTAGATCGATCCTTTCGAATCGCCTCTGAGGGCGGGCGTCCCCGTTGTGCGCCCGCGCAGGCCGCGCCCAAGTGTTCACGCACCCGTCCGCGCACGCGGTCACGAAGTACTCGGACCTAAACAACAACGCCGTCAGTCTCTCGTGGGCTATCTTCTTGCACACCAAGGGTTCGAGCACTGGACATTCGTCGAACCTCGGGCAAGAGGGGGTGCCTATCAGCTTGAGGGGGTCGTACGAATCGGACTGCGCCCCCGCCGACCTCCCTCTCAACGCTACACTATTCGCAGCAGACGACTTCTGCTCAGCCGGCTTTGTCAGACTGAAATTCCGACGATGCTCAGACCGACGCTCGCCGAACGAGAACCCCGCCAGTCTCTGTGTCAAAGAGTTGACCCCCAAAGACCCCGAAGTTTCTTCTTTAGCTTTCCCTACACTAATATTTAACGTAGATACATTATTGACTTTAGCCTTCTGCTTCGCTCCGGAAGGTTCACCGGATGCATTGCTGTTCAACTCGGCGTGTTTGTGACCGATTTTGTTTGTCTTAGCTGCTTTTGGGGCTACCTTCATCCCGATGACACCGTTCGGCGAAAACGTTTGGCTGTTCGGTGACAGGTGGGCCGAAGCCCTCGCTCGGACGGGAGGCCTGAGAACGTCTTCAGTTAAGTCCCATAAACACAACTGTGTGTCCTGCGAAACACTACCTAGTCTGTAACACTGCACACTTTCACTTTTCTTGTCCTCTTCCGTCTCTTCGGTTTGTTCATCGGTGAAACTGACCACGTAGGGGTCGAAAGCCACGACCGATACCCAGGACCTGTGGCCTTGACCCCTGGCCACCACCCTCCTTTCATTGAAGGACCAGACGGTGACTAAATCGTCCTCGCCGCCGACGACGACGTATTTCCCATCGGGCGACCAGCAAACACAAAGGAATCCTCCAAAGTAGGATCTCGCTCTGCCGATTAACTCCATAGTGTCGTAGTGGAATACCCTGAGGAAGCCGTCTTGGGAGACCACCGCCAGGTTCGTGCCACAAGGTGAGAAAGCGAATTCGTTTATACAGCTGCCTTCCGCCCCTATCACCCACCTGGTAGAAAACACAATTGTTGGTAAATAGGTATCAAACAAAAAAACTGAATTCAATCCCGAACCAAAGAAACAAACGTGTGCGTCTCGGGACGCCCGACAGAAGTGATAACTTGCGTGAGAGAAAGGGAAACCAGACAGACTCGTAACGCGTTACGTAACGAAGCGGTTTACCCTCCCATAAGAATTTATCACTTCAAAAACATCCATAGTCGCCTCTCACCACGCTATATACGTTCTCCACGCGGCCGTAACGCTTGGGCGTGACATAAAAAATCCTAACACTCCCCATCTATACAGAAGTTTAATTTCAAAAGGAGACAGAGTAATGGGGAAATTATTTGATTTGCATTAATAATGAAGGCAGGAGTCTTTTTGAGTCATAGCTCACACATTTTAATGCGTTACGTTTGTGTATCAAATGTGTTTCTTGGCCAATGAGATGAATGAAGGCCATTTTTCCTGACCTGGATAGTTATAATCTTATAGAAAAACTTTTCCAGTCCTGTGAATGGTTGGTTGTAATTTATACTGTCAAAAAAATGTACTTAGGGGCTCCCGTCTATAAGTTACATCACACGTAAGGGGCAGTGAGGGGTCGACGAAGTGTGACATAGTGCGACGAAGTGGTGGGAGGGGCCTTAATTTTTTTTTTTTTTTATTGCAGGAGGTCAGCAGACAGACAGATGGCCCACTTGATGGAGAGCGGTTACCATCGCCTATGGACATTTGCAACACCAATGATGCTACAAATGCGCTGCTGCCTCTTAAAGGAGACTGGAACCTGGTCCACTAATGCCGGAACACAACTCAAGGTTGTTATGGCGACATACTTTCGACCAGGGGTGGTAGCCATCCAGTCGGGCAAATGCCCTACCACCTGGCTGTGGGTTGTTTTGTCGCCTCTTACGACAGGCCGCCCGGCCGCAGGAAATTGTATTCTTATAATAAATTACGTGCGTCACATTTCAAAAGCTAATATATTTAAGTTTTAAAATACGAAATTTGACCGATTCTCATGAAATTTTGTGTGCATATTGGGTAGGTCTGAGAATCGGACAACATCTATTTTTCATCCCCCTAAATGTGAAGGGAAGTCCACCTCTAAATATTTTTTTTATGATACAGCATTAAAAAATACATTCAACCCCAAAATTTTTAACCCTCTACGATCCAATCCCTATTTTTTATTTTATATATTACCATCTAATCTAAAATTATTATAACCTAATTTAAATATAACCTAAATTAACTAAAAATATTCTTACTAAGAAAGTGTCCATAGACACATTGCTTGTCTCTATTAAGGCGAAGACATTTTATTCATGTTTTCTTTATTAATAGCTAGCACATTACACTACACTAACATAAATAAAAGAAATTTTTTGAATTTTTCCCCAAGCTTTTAGTTAAAACAGCTAACTTTAGTAGGAGTTAGTAAAAAAGTGAAATTGAATATCATAATTACCTGTAAAGTGGATTCCTAGTGGATTTAGTTCTACACGTGTGTATGGAATAGCCGTCGCCTTGTTTGAACAGCTGATAATGCGGCGCCGTGGTGCCGCAATTCAACTCCTCGTTATAAACGTACAGTTGTCCCGACGCGTGCGCAGTGATGAAGAGGTTGCTGGAACCCGGCACCCACTTGATGCAAGTTACGCGCGTTTTGTCGATCAGTCTCTGGAGAGGTCAGTCAGATAAAACTTTATTGCCCACCAAAATAAACGATTGCTAAAGAAAATGCATAGCTACGATACTTTTTGCCAAAACAATGTTATGCAATATAATAATACTACATTATTTCACGCAGTTGCAGGTCACCGGAATTATTACAATCACGCTTTGAATTCATAGCTTTATACACGTGTTTTTAGCTTCACATACTTCTGCTATACACGACAGTATCATAAGGGTCATGGCTCCGACTTATTTTCTTATCAATGTATTGAAATAACTGACAAATGACAGCAGTCCAAAAACGTGAATATATGAATTTATTAGAACATGCAACACGTAAACCAGGTACTATAACTGCCCCATCCCTGCCGATCTCACGGGCAATCGCTTTACAGACTGCTATCTCATTCATTTGTCTGCTCAACCGTGTGGACTGAATTTCCTAGAATCACACCTGGCTAATGACTACCATAAAAGATATACGCAATGGGCCCTCTTCTAACACAGATTATAAACACAAAGTAAACAAAAGAAGTCCAAATGCCGCAAAGGTAATTAAACGTCTACAGGTATACAGGTGTGGATGCGTCTTTTGTCAGCGCTGAGGTCGTAACAGTATAATAGGGGAGGATCGCACAGTGAAGTCTATTTGGGCCCATCGACGGGCAGGCGACCAGTTGGTTGCCACAGATATTACTGGAGTGAAGGATTAGAGGCTGATCTGCACCAACTTCAAACCTATGATATCCAGAGACAGAGCTGAAGAGAAGTAGTGGAGTATTTTCGTTTTGGAGGCCATTCATCGTTGGTTGTTGAGCGGGAGCAATTGGTTGAAATGTAAGTCAGTATGAAAAATGTCATTGACTTCAACAATGTGTCAGTTGCTACATTTTAAAATTGCACAGCTGGAATATTTGGTAATATCAAGTCCATTGCATTTACGAGGTAAATAAATAGACATAGACATGCAGAATAAAGACTAAGCTCTCTTTTATACTTAAATCAATGACAAACATGTTTCACAGTGTACATAGCATATGAAAAAGATTTTTCATTTACATGTATGACTTACAAAAAGTATTCTCCAGTGGAATTCTTAGAATAGAAACTTTTGTATTTGAACATCCATCAACAAACCAAGTTAGGTTGAAAAAAAAGAATTGAAATTAAACAAATTACTTTTATGTATAAATTAAATTATATCAGGGAATAACAAATTAGAAAACTTTAAAACATTTATCTATTTTATAAAAAGCACAATACATGACATGATTGGCGATATAATGCCACAATCGCAGTGTTGTGGCAATGAGATAACAGAAAATGGGCACTCACATGCAGGAGTGCATTATCATAATCAATATTGTAATTATTATCAGCAGTGAGTTTGTCCATGCACTGATGTTTTACTACTAATCTTTTGCCATATTTAAAAATTCACTCGGGAATCATTATGTTAGTCTTATGCAATCATGTATGTGCTAAGACTAAATATTCTGATATAATATTTATTTTTTACATATATGTTAGTCTTATGCAATCATGTATGTGCTAAGACTAACAATAATTCCTGAGTATAAAATAATATTGTATTATTTTACACTCAGGAATCATGTTAGTCTTATGCAATCATGTATGTGCTAAGACTAACAATAATTCCTGAGTATAAAATAATATTGTATTATTTTACACTCAGGAATCATGTTAGTCTTATGCAATAATGTATGTGCTAAGACTAACAATAATTCCTGAGAATAAAATAATATTATTTATACTCAGGAATCATTATGTTAGTCTTACACAATAATGTATGTGCTAGTTTACAATAATTATGACTGTAATCTGTTGTTTATGTATGTCATATTTTTTTCCTTTTTCTTTGTTGCATAATAATTACAGATAATTAAAGAATTTCCTTTGAGTCAGGTTGCCTGGAAGAGATCGCTTTTAACGATAAGGGCGAGTTTGTCTTGTTAGGCGTTTTTATAAACGCTTCGAACAATAAAGTGTTGTCTATGGTGTACAACAAATATTTTTTTATCTGAATTGTATTAATATGTTATATATTGCTGAGTTTGAATCAAATGTGCTTTGAAACTTTAAATATAACATTCAAACTTTATCAGTAGTTTGTGATCTTAACAATAAATTGTGTGTGTGCACTAAGTGCACAACATGTAATTTACTGTAATTTAAAAAACAAAATAAGTATGTTATTTTTGTGGATTTAAACCATCCGGGAACGCACTCAAAGTCACAAAAACAAAATCACCAGAATCCGTCCAGGTGATTAGGATTCTAGAACCCAATCTCAGCACCACCTACCGGTTCCAACGGGATAAAAAGTCCTATGTTTGTCTCCTGGTTGGATATAACAACAGTTGGATCTGATTTCAGCACTTTGAAAATTATAATTAATATTCTATCCATGCAGGAACGGAGAAAGAATAAAATTTCCTGCGGCCGGGCGGCCTGTCGTAAGAGGCGACAAAACAACCCACAGCCAGGTGGTAGGGCATTTGCCCAACTGGATGTCTACCATCCCTGGTCTAAAGTATGTCGCCATAACAACCTTGAGTTGTGTTCCGGCATTAGTGACCAGGTTCCAGTCTCCCTTAAGAGAGCAGCAGCGTATTTGTAGCACCTTTGTCTGCCTGTCTGCTGACATCCAGCAATAAAAATATAGCGCAAATAAATGACTGTAAACAATTAAAGCAATCATTTAAAAAGGATTACAAGTAATTTAAACACCAAAAGTAATAAAACACGCATCAGGCCAAGTGGTAATAGGATTATAGGCACTCAGAATAGGCCAGACATAACCATATACTCGATAATAGGGCTGAAAACAGGTTATATTTTATTGTTGAAAGTGAAATACTGCAATACTTTAGTTTACACCAGAAAAACAAAAACAAACTATATCTGTAGTATATAGTGATACATAATATTTTTTAAGAAAATACATAACTTTAATACTGAAAGGTACTTTTACAAGACACAAAATATTTTTTTGAAATAGTAACAATGGGATGCCCATTCAACTACCATCCGTTTTTAGATTGGTTATTAATACAAAAGGCATCCTGTCTTATCCTAGAATTCAATATCTTCTTCCCAAATTTTATTAAAATCTTTACAGCCTAGATGAAAAAAAGTAACAAACAAATAAGGGACTAATCTCTATTTCTAGCCAAAATTAGGATTCGAGACCACTCGATCTGTGAATGCGGTTTAGCTGAAGGATCACTCCATCACATTTTCTTGGACTGCCCCAAAATAATTACCCCCATGTATGACATGTTACCTAAAGATTTTCCTCGCCCTATTAACTTGAACTTTCTCCTCACCTTAGCAAACAAATCTCATGTTTATGTATTATGCAAATTTATATCTACTAACAATATTTATCTTTAGTTTAGACATATAACCTATATGTTTTGTTTTGTCCACAGGTCTACAGAAAACCTTAACTATAATATCTACTGATTATTTTTTTCTTTTTACAAATAGCTCAATTTGCTTTTTTATCTTCACCTCCTGTCATTTTTTAATATATATATATGTATCCACAATTTTGTTAACTGTGACATTGGCAAAATCAATGCCAAAGGCGTTGGGGCCAACACTTCAAGAATAGAATAGAATAGACTAATCTCTATCAAATTATAAACATGAAAGTTTATAAGAATGTATGGATGTATTTTTGTTACTCTTTCACACAAAAACTATTGAATGGGTTTTGATGAAACAAATCAGAATAACACATAGGCTATAATTTACATAGTGGAAATTATCCAAAATATAACTATTTTCCATCACCACGCAGGTGAAACTGCAGACCCAGCATTTATATATTTGTATATATGGAAGGAGATAGAAAGTAAATAATATTGACTAGACAGTCAGTTACTTATAAATCTTCAAATGAATAACTAATTTTTTTCTCACCTCTTCATTGTATAATTTACTTAATTCCTTCTTGATGGGGTCTATGAGCTGTATTTGGCCAGTGCTGAAGCCTATCACCAGCGAAACACTGTCCAATGTCATAGAAATGGTGTTGAAGTCATGACATGTCGGGTTTGTCCCTTTGTACATCTTCTTATCCACTGGTTTCGTGAGATCTGCAGCCTGCGGCAGTTCAACGTACTAGTTTTAAACATTGAAAAAATTCAATTTTATTATAAAGTAAGTTTTTCCTTCATCAAATATACATTATTTTTCAATTTAATTATAAGGCAACCAATTACAATTGAAGACATAAGTGGATGAAGGTGATATGTCGCATATTCGGTTTTTTGCTTTTTTTGCGTAGATGAATGTTATTAAGTCGATACCAAATGACTAAAGACCTTAGACCATAGATATAAGGCATATTTAAGAAATAAAACATTGCTAAAGGTGTTATGTTCAGTTCAGTTTCAAATAAAAGTAAAACTTTTATCTCAATTTACTCAGAATTGGAATTATGCGACTTATCACCTTCATCCACTCATGTCTTCAATTATTATTCTGCAGCAGGAAAAGGAGGAAGAATACAAATTCCTGCAGTGAGGCAGCCAGACAGTAAGAGGCTATTAAATAACCAGCCAGCCAGATTAAAAAGCCAGATGGTAAGTCTTTTGTCAGTCTGGCTGGCTACCACTCCTGGTCTAGAGTATGCCTCCATAACAACCTTGAGTTGTGCTCTAGCATCAGTGGCCAGGTACCAGTCCCTCCTTTAAAGACATCAAAACATTAAGAAAGTGCACATCAGTAGCACCTTTAGTGTTGCAAATGTCCATAAGCGAGGACCATAACTGCTTTCCATCAGGTGAACCATTAGTCTGTCTGCTGTGCTTCAATAATAAAAAATACAACACAATTATTCATGCAAACAACATTTTTAATGTCATATTATATCCTTTCAATTTGCAAGGATTTTCTTCATGGACTGATATTGAGTTTATCTAAAAGCCAATTAAAAAAAACTAAAGAAAAATTCCTTCCAACAATTTTTATTTGACTGATAATGGAAAAATCAACCCTTATGTCATTAATATCTAAAGTCAGATTAACCAAGTTTTTTAATAATATTTAATTTATGTGAACGGTTATAGTCAAAATCAATGTAACTTATTTGTTTGAAACATGGTCATTTTTCAGATGTTATACTAAGTGGTTACATGTTTTACTTTTAACAGGCATTTTTTTGTAGTTTTGTTACAAGCCATTTGTAATCCTTATGACTATATATATTATGATTATAGTATTGTTAATATTATTTAATTATTGTTTAACTGTGACATGGGCAAAACCTACACCCTGTGCACATTTAGAATATTTTTAGGCTATAAGTTCAACTGTATTTTCTGTAATGGTGTACAATAAAGTGTTATCTATCTATCTATCTCATGTGTTAGTTTTTATTTTATAAAAACGAAAATAGAAAACAGCTGAATTTTATCAAGATTCTATTATTGGTGTTGCAAATATTCCTAGGTGATGGTAACTGTTTTCCATGAGGTTCAATATGTACATCGATATACAGATGTGTTGTCTATCAATTATTTATTAAACATTTTATTTCATGTTGTATGCAGAAGATTTAGATTTACCGATGATCACCCCTTTTAAGGCCAAGGCCTCCACCTGTGCTACTCTTATTAGTGCTATGAACTAGGTGAGCATAGGTCATAGTAATTTAGGTGGTGAGGATTCTTATAGGCTGAACTTCTGCACTTTTACATCAATTTTACTTTAATTTTGGCATTTATTTAGAACTACAGATACTTCAATCTTATTTATATAGGTAAAATGAAATTCAAGAGGTCAATATGAAACTCTAAATCAAAAAAATCTATATAGATTACATATATTGAATTATCTTTTATTTCTGTGGTAAGTAACATAAAAAGATGTTAGGCAAGGTAAATCAAATATCTGTTACATTCTTATTATCATTCAAATTATGAAATTAACCTAAATAAAAAAATTATCTAAATACAAATGTTTGATCAGAATTGGTACAGAAAATATAAGAGCTGGTCATGTGGCTAACAAATATATGTCATTTAAAATCTTATTACTAATGCATAGAAAGAGTAATATAGACCATAAACTATTTGAAATAAACACATGTTCAAATATAAATACAACAGAACAAATAAACAAAGTAAATAAACAGAGATATACCTTTTTAATGCCTCTGTATACATAAACATAGAGTTCTTTGCCATGGTTGAAACATATCCTGTCATCAGAGCCCTGGCCGTCGGAGCCGGGAGTACCGCCGCCCGGACCCGGTGGCAATGACACCAGGGACACGCGCACATGAGAGGAGCCGGAGCCGCTCGTGTAGCCTACGCGATTAGGCCTCGAATATTCAGACAGAGTCATTAAACGATACGTCCCTTCCCGCGTCACAAACTGGGTCTTCACGTCGTCCTTTCCTCCAGAGTCAGATTGCACAGCCATATTAACATATTATCCTGTTAATATGCATGGAGACGGCTGCTGGAGAAGCCCCGTTTTAGATGTGACAGCTCACACGATCTTTACGGCAATTGAAACTTTTATTCGGAACTTCCATTGCTAACCACAAGAAAGTTAACAAGTTTGATTATTAATATATCGATTATTATAATTTTCTATGAACGTTTTTAATTAAAAAACGCTGAATTAGATAAATTTGTGTATGTAACTAAAAAGTCAGGTGTCAGATAGCATGACGGATAATTGTCTATGATAGAATTTCTCAAAAATATTTTCTTAATTTTTTTTCTTCAGATTAATAATAATAATACATAATCTCTCAAAATACTGTTAGTCTATGGAGATTTCTTCCATGGCTGCAAACAGGAAATCAGTAACACAAGTGTCACATTCAACAAATGGTGTTTATATACTCGCGCTGCCCATTTGACTTGTTTGCCGATAAAATATTATGTTTGCCTAGTTTACATTATGAACTCATAATCACTAATAATAAATTACTCTTTTTTTGTTTCCCTCTATTAGAAAACACATGGATACTCCCATGATTATATAGGACAAATTTGTATGATACTAGTTTAATTTTAACGTGAAAACCTAAGCCATGGATAAATAATAAACCAAACCTTAACCACATAAAAGTCAACATGAGTTAATCAAAAGTAGATAAAACTTATTTCTTATTCTTAGGCAGTTTTTCTCCATGTAACTATATATCATACATAATACTGTATATATAAAAATATATATACATTGAGAAAATCTCTCCAAGCAGTTAACAGAGTAGTTTCCTTAAGTTTTCACATCTAGTATACATAATAAATAAACAGAATACATTGTACATAAAAGACTTATTTTCCATTGAGATATAGTATTTATATGATCTAAGCTTATATCATTGGAAGGACAATAATTACTTAATAATTTTTAACATTATTAAAAAAATGAATTTAATTAAATCAATTTATTGATGAATAAAAGTAATAATGACTAATAAATACAATTTATTATTCAGCTTTTGTCTCCTCGACCTTTTGTAATGGATTTTCAACTTCTTTTACTTCCTTCTCTTTGTTTACATTTCCTTCCTCTTTGCCCTCGAGAAATTGGTCCCACTTATCTATCCGTTTGCTAATATCGGCATCTGTCTCTGCAATTCTATATTTAGTTCTACCATCCCATATTTCTGCCGTAATCTGCCTTTTACCAAACCATCTGCCATTTATAAGCTGGACTACAGCATCTGCTTGCTCGGGTTCCTTCATTGTAATCTGGGCGACCCCCTCAGGATGTCTATCATATATAACCACTTTACGAACTTCTCCAGATTTAGAACATTCCTCTCTCAAGTCCTGCTGATAATCTAAAATCAACTGTACTTCCTTATCAAAATCTGCAGGTGAAAATAAATTTTTCACAATAACTATTCTCTCATGCTTGGACCGTTCACCGATAAACTTTTCTGGTCTCCAATCAAACAGCTTTTGTTGCATTTTCTTAATTTTCTCCAACTCTTTTTTCTTTTTCTTTTTAGGTTTCAAAGCAGGATTGTATTCTCCTTTTAACTGGAAATGCGCTCTTTCAACTTTGACTTTGTTACCTTTAAAATCACTGCCATCAAGCAACTTCAATGCTAAGTCTACTGACTCTATTTTAATGTAGGTGCATAAGGCATCTCCTTTGAAACAGTTCTGCTCTTTATCTTCATACAATTTGACCTTCATTTTCTGGGTAGCAGGATCACGTTCAACAAGACCACACTTCTGCATGAAATTAACAAATTCCTCTTCAGTTAGCTCAAGAGGTAAATTAGATACATACACTTTAGTATTTGTTTCCTCTGCTGGCTGAAACCATTGTGGCTCATTTTTTCTTTTTACAGCCTCAGATTTCTTGGCTAAATCCTTCTTCTCCTTTTCTTCATTAGGTTTACTGTCAGTCTTATTATCAACAAAACCATAAGACATTTGGTAATAAGCTAAGAAATCATCATCGACTTTGGGTATCCAAGCTTTCTTTTCTTCATCCCAGAAAAACTTTGAACCATCTGTCTCAGTATAGACATGTTTGTCATCTTCATAACTATATACTCTATCAGGTGCAGTGTCAGTTTTGGCAACCCAGGAGTTAGACGACTGACTCCATATGTATTTTTGAGATGTGCTTGGATCTGTGTAAATAGCCTCATCACCTTCATAAGTTATGTATGGAGCATAATCACCCCAACTCGAAACATCTGTATTTGAGTTTTTAGTTGTACTCTTATTAACAGTTTCAACAGTTACCTCTTTAGCTGTGTTTACAGTACCATTTGAAGAAGTTGAGGAATCAATGTCTGTATAGGGAGATTCAGACTTTTCAGGCGCATTTGTATCTTTAGCTCCTTCACTTATCACTTTTAGTTGGTCATCTTCATTTGTATGTGTACCCCTATTTGTGATTCCACTATTAATAGGTAGATCACTTTCAATACTTGTACTGGTATTATTACTTGCATTGTTTTCTGGATTTTGATTTAATTTTAGGTGCGTGGTGTTTTCTTCTTCGTTTTTAAGTTTATTTTGTTCTTCTGCAGCCAATTTCTGGGTAGTTTCGTCGGAGAGTTTAATCACAAATCCTGACCTTGAACTTTTTTCTTTCTTAGCCATTATGATTTTCTACATAATTTCTTTTAAAATAGTTGTAAAGGTACGTACGAAACGATTTATTTAACACCTGTGCATTGTGCAATTATAATCTTAAACCACAAAATCTTCTATTCCCAGACCATAGTACATCCAGCAAATTACTGTTAGTAGAGAAGAGTGGTATCTACTATCTAATTAGCTATTGTAAAAACTTTACATAGCGAGTGTTAATAAATAGCCACAAGTGTTGTCCATCAAATTATAAGTTAGCCAATGGTGAAATGGTTGTCGAATAAAACTGAAAAGTGACGAATTTAACATTTAAATAGTCGTCAGCTGTCGTCATCATCTTGTCTGCTGGATATTATCCAGTGGTCGGATAAAAGTAACCGAAAACTAAAAGTTACATGTTTCCAACTTAGCTGTCAAGCATCGGCTGATAGGTAACAAGGCATTCACCATTAGCTAAAAACACGTTTTTTAGCCAGTGAACTTTTTATTATTGGCTGATAAAAATTTTAAAATTTCGGTGGTATACTATTGCTAAAAACTATTTGAAGTGTACTGTCAATGTCAATTGTCAAGTGTCAAACCAGAGTGACCAGATTTAACACGTTTTAGGATTTTGGTATAATTAAACCATCAATGTAGGTTTTAGTGGATTATGTGGTAGAATAGTAAAATTTAACAGATGTATCAAAATTTGATATAACCACAGCAGAAATAAAGTCAGCAGAATTGAAAGTTCGTTAATTATTCCTAACAATATTTTTCTAACAAGTTCAATGTTTTTGTCCTTAATTAAAATCGCTTTTAATATTTGATGAATTATTTGAGTATATGTTTATATTTTTTTGTTCCACAAAATGACACGTAAAGTGTTTATAAGTTTAGCAAAAATGGTTTTTGAATTTCTCAAATTTGGTTTTTGAAAACAATAATTTTAGAGATACTAGATATATTCGATCAATTGCGTTTTTATTCATAACTAACTATCGAAAACAATCCAGTACATGCACAATGTTAATTTATAAATGTGTACATCAGTGTACATTTATTATTTTTACGTGTTCATTTTATAATACATCTATAGAAAAAAATATGATGATTTATGGTGTAACAGAAGACTTAAGTCAGATATAAAGGAGTACGGAAGCATTGAAGATATATTATGTGGACCTCAAATTCAAAGAAATATGAATTTAATTAAATTTAGTATTTTGAAATAGATAGTAGTATATATTTGGCCTATATTTAGGGCTACGAATAAGCGTTGCCATGCAACGAGGGAATGCGGCCAGCATTTTGGGAACGCTCCCCACCGACAGCGATTTGGACTACATCTTTTACTTGTAAATATGTTTATAGTAGTCTTTAATTTTATAGTTTAGTTTAATTTCTATAATAATATTTTTGATTAAATATTTTTTCAACATTGATAGTAGTATTTGTGAAAACATTTGATCGGTTAGAAAATTGCTCAATTTAAATATGGTCACCCCACATATCTGTTGTGATCAGTGATGCAAGGTGCACTGTAATTACAGTAGATTTACTGTAATTTTACTGCTTTTACTGTATTGCAGCTATACAGTATACAGTGAACAGCGAAAAACGTAGTTTCTTTTAATATTAACCACAAAACAGTAGATTCACCATTCACTGCGTGAAATGAACCGCACTGTGTTCTACTTCAAGTAAGCATTACATCTTGGGTCGGGAAATTCTCACATTACGGGGAACAGTTTATAGATGACTATTATTTGAGAAAATTGAGATGTTTATATTTAGCATAGTCTTTGTTTACTGTAAGCTACTCTTGTAATGTTGCTGATAATAGTAGGTAAGTTTATAAGTTCATTTGGAAATAGTGGCTACATTGTTGGGATTAATTGTAGTATAATTAGTGTTACTTTTAAAATAGCAGAAGGTGATGTCAGGAGTCAAATGAAAAAATGATGAAGACTTACGGACAAAATATATAAAAATGAACACTTAAGTGATAGTGATACAGATATTGATTGACTAATTATATGCAAATTATAATAGTGATTATTAAATACATTGATAATTCCAAGAAAAGTATGTTTTTTTCACTGTAAAAACACTGTAATGAGTTTTATGATTTACTGTATTTTCCTACCGATCTACTGTAATTTTACATTCAAAACACTGTAATTTTGTCAATCCTACCTGGCAACACTGGTTGTAATGTGAAGTGAGAACCATACATTATATATTCAATATACTCTTTGGAACCATATTATAGTTTGTGATTTTCCATATATTCAATATACTTTTTGTTTGTGATGTGAATCTCCATATATTCAAAGTACTCTTTGGATGTGAACGTCTGAATCTGAACATGAACGTCATATCATAATTGTTTTTAGTAATTAATAAAGTATCAGGACTTTATGAGTTTATGACAGTAAAATTTTATACTCAAGTCCGTTCGTGTTCTGTTCTCCAGTCTTGGTGTATTATAAGTTCGATATTATTAATTATTATAACTGTACAAGTAAACTAGAAATAAATTTGAATATGGAAGACGTGAAGGACGTATATATTAGCCCCTTGCCGGATTCTCCGTACGTAAAGCCGTTTAGGCTGAATTACACCCAAAATGGCAAGGAAAAAAACTGGGATCTGCTAGAAGTTCACGATTCTGTGGCCATAATTGTATTTAATGTCACCAGAAAGGTTATGGTGTTTGTTAAACAATTTCGACCCGGTAAGTTTGAACTTTTATAAAATTATTACTACGATATTACCACAAAATCGAGAGTTACATTGTATAAAATTCGCCAAACTGTCCCGGATTAGTGTAGCCACCCTTCGTACAATCCGCTCTTACATATGGAAAGGTACGAGCTTGGTAATAAATAAAATTATATGGAATTTGAAACAGCATCTTACATTTAGTTATATCTTTTTAGAAATAGTTAATTTGGTAATATAAGATTTCTTGTATACATCTTTACAACAGGAGACTAATATCTATGGTATGAAACTGCCCTTTTAAAAGGAAAGCTTGCAATATGTTAAATATATTTCTTATAGCCATCTACTACAATGCAGTGGCCCCAGAAGACCGTAAAAGTGGTACCATAGACACTCAAAAGTATCCAGCATCCCTTGGGATTGCATTGGAAATGTGTGCAGGTATCATGGACAAAGATTTGTCTGTAGAGAACATAGCCAAGGAGGAGGTGCTTGAAGAATGTGGTTATGATGTACCACTCAAGTCATTAGAAAAGATTACTAGTTACAGGTAAAATATGGATTACACTAGTAATACTATGCTATCATCATCATCCAAGTGTTAACACTATTTTTTTAATATAGCTATTTTAAATATCTCCCAGATTTAGTATTAAAATTAGAAAACTAAATAAATATTATAAGTTATTCTTAAGGTACACAACAACATAAAAATCACAAAATTAATGTCACACACAGTAACAAAAATAAACAATAAGCGTGTATGAACTCAAAAAACTTTAATAGTAATTAAGTTGTAAAAAGGAACTCAAGTCCGTAGATTTGTTAATAAAAAAAACAGCTCCCAGAAAAATTCCTGTGGAATTCCCAGTATATAAAGTAGCACATATTTTGAGTCTAAGAATTGCTTACAATCAGCAAAAACTGCATTGGAATTGGCCCAGTCGTTTTTAAGTGAATCTGTAACAAATAGACAAGAAATTAATAAAAAATGTCTTATTCTCCATCATTCATAAAGTGTACTAGCTTTTGCCTGAGACTTATCCACATGGAAAGTTTTTTAACTATCCCACAGGAACTCTTTAATTTTCCGGCATAAAAACTATCCTATTTGTTGATCAGGGATATAAGCTACCACCATACAAAATTTCATGTAAATCGATTCTGACGTTTCGAAGATTAGCCAGTACAAACAGAGAAACAAAAAATCTGAAAAAATCTATTTTAGATCTATTTCACTTCATGGGATGTATGAAGTGACTGACTAAGTTTTTAGCATTTTTTTCTTTGTACAGAAATTTGACCTCTACAATTTTATTATATGTATAGTTTCTGGTGGGTTTTTTTTAGTAGGTTTATTGTCCACATATGTAGCATTTTAAGATTACACCTGTCGTATTCATAGTTAGTCCAACATTGGCAAAATCAATGCACATAAAGCATTGGGGCCACTGCTTACCAATTTACCAAGCATAGAATAGAAATTACATTTGAAGGCATATGTATACAAGCTGTAATAGTAAACAGTACATGTTTTTGCTATTAAAGATATTTATCTGGTGTTGATAAAATGCTTTAGAAATCATGATAAGAATAAAGTCATGATTTATTTCATATTTATACAAGAGCATTGTATTCATGAGGAATATATACACATGGATATAAGTAAATATACAAATAAACCCACTTTACATTGATAAGTGTGGAAGGTATAGATTAGGTACTTAGATGGGTGAAATAATCACCACACTTTTTATGGTTTCTTTTGTTTAGCAATCTAAGAATTAACCTGCATACTGCTATTTATTTATACTAATATTATAAAGAGGTAAGTTTGTGAGTTTCTGATGTTTTAGGGGGTAATTTTTGGATCTACTAAACCGATTTTGAAAATTCTTTCACCAGTGGGAAGCTACATTATTCCTAAGTGACATAGGGTATATTCGATTGTGATTGATAATAAATATTTTTTATTTTTTCTGATGCCCAGCGAAGTCGGCACATACATATTTTACAATTTCTGTTAAACATAAAAAAATTCAAATAATTATAAAGAATGTTTCGGCGAACCATCGGCAAGGTTAATATATTGACAATGACACTCTAGCGGAGTGTTGCATATCTATGCTTTTTGGAAGCGACCCCGGATAGACATGTCGGGACATGTCTCGAGCGTTGTTGATCCAGATAGTACATTTGATATTGGATACGAGGTGGTGTGGTCGCAGGGGCATCGAGTGTGCAACAAATCGCTATTATCAAAGTGCATTGTGATTTAGAAAAGATGATTGTTATTTAAACAATAGAAACACTATATTGGCAAAGATCACGAAAGATGTCAATTCCATGAATATACCCATATACATTATGCCATGCCATGATAACTTCTGATGAATAGGCTCGTCATGAGCTTATAAATGTATAAATACAAAGATTAAAGTACAACAAACAAAAATGTAGGATCTCTATATCTATCTCTTCTCTATATTCTCTATATAAATATTATAAATAGGAAGGGTTGTAAGAATGTAGATGTGTGAATGTATGTTTGTTATTCTTTCATGCAAAAACTACTGAATGGATTTTGATGAAACTACAGTAATATAGCTTACACATCAGAATAACACATGGGCTATAATTTATAAAGATATAGTGTGAACTATCCAAAATATAACGATTTCCACACCATGCGGGTGAAACCGCAGGCGCAGCTAGTGTAATTTTAAAAAGAAATAATCTATAATGAAAAATATCTATCCTAAAAAAAACTTATACACAGTAGATCCCTTGTAGGTTGACCCTCCATATGTCGAAATCCTTCCAAACTCAGCTGGAGAGCTCATTCCAAATCCCCGCGGTGGGCAAGGTTTATCTGTAGGCAGCGGCTAGTGTGGGTAAGGGCCGAGGCGGAACATAATTTTGCCGCCCTTTTATTTAGCTATTTCAATTTAATGCATACCATATATAATTATTATAAAAAGGTAATATTTGTCTTCTTTTTTAAGGGATTATGGCTCCAACGCAGTTTGCATTGATTTCGCCAATGTCACAGGAAAATCTTTGTGAATATACTGTAGAGAGGATAAGTTTGTGTGTTTGTGACGTTCTATGAATGTACTCAACCGATTTTGAAAATTCTTTTTCTTTTGTGTTGCCAGCAGTCGCTACAAAATATAATTCAAAGAAAGGGGATTCCCCGAATTCGTCACAAAATAACTGATGAAAAATTCCGTGCTCCTTTCAATCGGTCCGAATTTGTAGTTGCGATAAAAATACGAAACGGTTCAAATATTTATATTATTTATTGTGAAATTTTGCCGCCCCTGCTTCCGCCACTACGCTACGCCCCAGTCTGTAGGCCGATGTAGTGGTGGTTTTATAACTGTAGTACTTGTAGGTCGGGGGTTGGCGTCCAAGGTGCCCTTCAGACGTTCTTCTACTGCGAGGTCACGGACGACATGAAAACTGAATCAGGTAATTATTAAAAAGCTTTCAAAGTTTATTAATTTCGAATTTACTTTGGACTTTTTGCCTTTGACTTGCATGGTGTAAATGTGAAAGGTTATATATAAACCGTGCGCAGAAGGTTTGCCGATGACTACATACTATTATTGTATACTAGCTGATGCCGGCGACTTCGTCCGCGTGGTGCGGTTTTTTAACTATCCTTCGGGAACTCTTACATTTTTCGGGATCGAAAGTATCCTATATGTTGACCAGGGATATAAGCTACCACCATACAAAATTTTCGGTCCAGTCGTTTCCGAGATTAGCCGGTACAAAGAGAGAAACAAAAAATTTGAAAAAAATCTAAATTCTATTTCACTTCTTACATCCCCCTGACTCGGTTTTTAGCATTTTTTATATTGTACAGAAATTTGACCTGTACAAATTTATTATGTGTATAGATACTTATGTAAAGTATATGCAACTAGCTGTGCCCGCGACGTCGTCCGCGTGAAATTTGTATGCAAAACCGATTTTGAAACATTATTCATTGGTGCTCCGCTCCTATTGGTCTTAGCGTGATGATATATAGCCTATAGCATTCCTCGATAATTGGGCTATCTAACCCTGAAATAATTTTTCAAATCAGACCAATAGTTCCTGAGATTAGCGCGTTCAAACAAACAAACTCTTCAGCTTTATATATTAGTATAAAATAATACATTTATTGCAACAACTATTTATGTAACCTTTTTTTTGTCAACCCTACTGACCATCGACACGTGACATCATGAGACTATCGGCAAACCTTTTATGCACCTGTAGTAACAAAAATATGATGATGGACTTGAGCGTAATTTTCTTGGAGAAACGGAAGCTGTACTACGCTTATCTACGGCGGATCGGTGTGTTTCACTGATCTGTATGTTAACGCAATTTTAGATGGGAATGACATAGCACCATCTCGTGAGCGTCAAGGGAAACTTAAATCGTGTGATACAAAATTGCGTTAACTTGGATGCGAGTAGTAAAACACTCGCTTTAAGCACTCCGGTACCTGAATGAGCAAATTTTTTAATACTTTATCGCCTTATTGTAACAATATGTGCTTTAGATCGGAGAAACTCAATAAGCGTTACACACTTCCTAGTCAGAAGCAGAACTTACGTTATTGGTGACGTAAGTTTTTAATATTGTCACCTTCGTATGAGTCGACTATTAATACACCAAGATGTCTCAAGAAGGTCACGTTATGTACTAAGAAATTGTACAATTGAGTAGATGACACATCTTCTTTCATAGTAATGTAACGAGTGCGGGTCTCAAATTAAAATGCCGTTGGAATGACTATAACAAGTACAAGTATGGACGCAACCAGTACAAACTGCACGATTCGATATCACGCGCCAAGTCCGTCACTATATAGCTAATCGACTGTACGTCTGGCTCGTATCGTAATCCTCGCTTGACTGCCGATCTCTCCATGGGGCCATTGCTGCACCGATATAATATGACTGCCAGCCCGCATAGAGCGGATTTCGTAGAGTCAGTTCGACACACCTGCCTAATGACTGCCATAAAACCAGTACAATAAATAACAATAGAATGTTTTTCTTAATTACAAATTTTGAACACAAAGTCAACAAAAGAAGTTCAAATGCGGGTAAGGTAATAAACCAGGTTTATGGCAGGCAGGTGTGCATTCACTTTTTGTCAGCATGTAACAGCATAAAACAAAGTCGCATTCTGCGTCACTCTGTTTGTATATCTGCTGACTCTTAAACCAAGCAACGGATTTTTAAGTAGTTCTCACAAGCGTAAAGTTGAAAACGTAAACAAGTTGTTATGTAGGTTTTTTTTATTGCATGAGGTCCGGAGACAGGCAGACGGCACACCTGATGGAAAGCGGTTACCATCGCCTATGGACATTTGTAACACCAAAGGTGCTACTAATGTGCTGTCGCTCTCAAAAGGCAGACCTGGCCACTAATGCCGGAACACAACTCAAGGTTGTTATGACAGTATACTCTAGACCAGGGGTAGTAGCCATCCGGATAGGCAAATATCCGCCCGGCCGCAGGAAATTGTATTCTTTCTCACTTCCAGTCTCCCTTAAGAGTGCAGCAGCGCATTTGTAGCATCTTTGGTCTTGCAAATGTCCATAGGCGATGGTAGTCGCTTTCCATCAAGTGGGCTATCTGCCTGTCTGCTGAACTCATTCAATAAATAAAAAAAATGTGTATAATAATTCCTAATGCTATTATATATATATATTGTATGTTTGTTTTGTCATATATATATGCGTGTGTGTATATATCTATTAACTGCACCACCGTCGGTATTAAAAATCTAAAAACCCTGCCAAGGTTTGCCTGGAACAGATCGCTTCTTAGCGATAATGCCACCCGTTGTACCATCTTTTATGTTTTCTACTTCTGTTTGTTTACTCTTTGGTGTGCAATAAAGAATTATCTATCTAACTTACGTCAGGCCGCGTGGCCGTACCAAATCAATTCCTTCTCCGTTCCTCCACAGATAAAAGTAGAAAAAAAAGACGAAGTGCGTCTCAGGACGCCCGACAGAAGTGATAACTTGCGTGAGAGAAAGGGAAGCCAGACGGACTGGTGCCGTAAGCGGTTTACCCTCCCATAAGAAGTTATCACTTCAAAGACAATGTTTCCAATCATGACGACGAAACGCAACTAGATGAAATGAACATTTAATACAATAAACAAGGGTCGCGACGCAGCGTCTGACCCGCGGCGAAGTCGCAGTTAACTTTATAGTTTAACAATAAATTCTAAAACAATTCATATAGAAGATCGGCCATTTAAATACTGTGTTATCATCATAATATAAAAATAAAATATATGTGTATTATTGATCAAAGGCCAAGGCCGCTCGTTGTACTATCTTTTGTATTGTTCTACGTCTGTGCGTCTATGCTTTGGTGTACAGCAAAGAGTTACCTTCTACCTACCTACCTTTATTATCTTGTCAATATACTTATAGTAAATACATTACAGTGTACGTGTTTAAAACAATAATAAAAGATGACTCTGCACAATGTTAATCGCTTTTCGCTTCTTTCATCTATAAAATAATGACGCGCAAAATGACATTGAAGTTCCAGTTCATGGCTACGTTCCATTAGAGACTTACAATGACCACGTTCACGACCGCGATTTATTCCGTTCCACTTGCTTGCCAGCATGCAATCATCATTCTTGACATGGGTCGTTGTGATCGTTGTGTGATCGATAACGATGACGTCGTTGGTTAAGTTTTCGCCACGACCATAACGATCGCGGTCGTCTTATGGAACGGCTATCTGAGCATTTTCGGCATTGCGAGCGCTAATGGTATAAACAGGTATAACAGACGCCCTGTTTATACGACTGAAAAATAGTTTACTAGAGTTAAAATATAAGCCAGTTTTAAGATCAAAGTTATATTTATTCAAGATCGTTACATCCACCATCATCAGAACTCTCCTTCTAACTAAGCGTGTTTCGTGCGATGAGTGAGTTATAATGACCCACTTCCCCCTTGGTCTATCCCATCCCTTCAACCTCATCCTAAAGGCTGGAAAAGCGCTGGCTTCGCCTCTGGTGTTGCAAACGCCCATAGGCGGCGGAACCGCTCTCCATCAAGTGGACCGTTTGCTTGATTCGGGCAATATTTTTTTTTTATTTTAACAGGAGGTGGTGGAGTTGAAGATGAAATCATTGACGTAGTCGAAATGACAATACCGGAGATTGAGAAATATGTGTCTTCCCCCGGACCTATTCCCAGCCCACCGAGTTGCTTGTTCGCTCTCATGTGGTTCTTACATTATAAAGCTGATAAATATAGGAAGTAAGTTTAAAATATGCTCAATATCTAGTAAATTGGCAGTTTTATTATTGGTCACTTAAATATCTATATCGCATTATAAAAAATAAAGCACATATTTACGGTTAATTATCTAGTATAATGTGATTAATTGCTTTTTCACCAACTCTTCACATAAGAATCTTATGATAGAAAACAGTTGTATGTTTGTAGGTCTCCTATTTATATTTTAAACCAACAGAACTATTATTTGTTTAGCCATATTTGCATTTGTATCCAAGATAAAAAGGTATTTTTTATGGCTACTGCAAAATTTTGATAAATTGAGTTTCAGGTCTGGACAGAGTTAACCGTCAATATGTTGTTTATGTCATACAATAAATTGATTGAAGTGTATCTTCAATTCATCATTTCAATCGATGGTTGGCACTTATCTATGCCTTGAGGACAGGTTTTTTAGTGCACTCCACATTCTCGCAAGGAAACAATACGATAAGTCGTTGCACATTATGGTTTTTCGCAAAATTGCTATATTTATATACTGCATGTAAGGCTAGCACTCCAATTTCCAAAGTTACAAAACTTGAAGCGATATCAGATGTATCGATTGCATTTATTCATTATCAAATTAAAAGAATGAAGAGTTCTTAATAGCGATTTGTCTATGGTAAATATGAAATGTGCGATATTGATAGTTAAGTTCTATACTCTCATTTTTAATTACCTGGACTAAAATGACAACTGCGATTGACTTTTTAGGTTGCAGGCGTGGAGCATAGTGTTGTAGTATGGCTCAGTCATAGAATCCTATAGGATTTAACTCAGTGGTGTCTTGAATCAACAACTCACTTATGAATGTGCCATACTACAACACTATGCTCTACGCTTGCAACATAAAAAAGGTCGATTGCAGCTACAGTCCAGGTAATTAAAAATCAGGGTATAGTTATTAAATGCTTTATGGACAGTAGAGGTAAGGAGTACCATGTTTGTATATGAAGAAGTGTCCATCGAAATGCATTAAATTAGGGTGGCGCCACTTTGGAATCAGGGTGAATTTTAAAGAAAGCGCCAAAAGTTATTAGAGTAGTATAGTGATTTAGTTTCATAAAATTAAATATTACAAAATCACTGAGTGTAATATTCAAAATTCACGAATTAAAATCACTATTCACGTTTTGACATTCACATGACAATTGAAGACGTGAGTGGATGAAGGTGATATGTCGCATATTCAGTTTTTTGCTTTTTTTGCATAGATGAATGTTATAAGTCGATACCAAATGACTACAGACCTTAGATATAAGGCATATTTAAGAAATAAAACGTTGCTAAAAGTGTTAAGTTCAGTTCAGTTTAAAACAAAATTAAAACTTTGATCTCGATATACTCAGTGTATAATTAAAAGCGTGGTCAGGAAAACTAATTAAATTTATTAAATGAAATATTTTACATGAACAACAAACATAACAGCAGAAGGATAATTTCAGAAGAGGATGTTGCCATAGTAGAAAAAACATACTACAACAAAAATTACCAGTATAAAAAAACTTAAATTGTATGTTCGGAAATTAACTGAACATAGTTGGGGGCCGGCCTGTTCCAGCATTACAAATCTTATATTATTGAACATTGACAAAATATTACAATCAAAATGACATTTTCAAATATAAGATATATATAAGATGTTCAAATTTAAGATAGATATAAGATAATTAATAAAAGATAAACAAAACATAACATATTACAGTATTCCAAAAAACAAACAATAATAATTTTAATGTATTAATAATAAGCTGTTGAATTTATTTCTATAGCTAGGTACATACATACTTATTACCTAGAAACTTAATACTAATTGATTGGCAAGATGCTTATCTTTTTATAGGATCTTACATATGTCTTACCATTTGCCATTTTTATTTTGACTACTCTGACCTTACCATCAGGTCCTGGAATTATATTTATAATTCTAGCCATAGGCCATGTTAAAGGTGGAGTATTGTCAGTGCGAACAATGACAAGGTCACCCTCTTTTAAATTAGGATGAACTTTAAGCCATTTTGGTCTGGATTGCAACTGGGTTAAATAATCCTGTGACCAGACTTTCCAAAAGTCTTGCTTAACTTTAGATATTTTTTTCCAAAATTGTAATCTGTCAATGTTGGTATTTGTGACATCTACTTCAGGATAACTACTCATAGACGCACCTATGAGGAAATGGCCAGGCGTTAAATAATCAAAGTTAGATATATCAGAATTAATAGGAAGCAAAGGCCGCGAATTTAAAACAGCTTCTATCTCTACAACCACTGTGTAAAGTGCTTCAAATGTTAAAATCATGTTTCCTAATATCCTTTTAAAATGAAATTTGAAACTCTTCACAGCTGCCTCCCAGAGACCTCCGAATTCGGGGGCATATGAAGGTATAAATTTAAACTCAATATTATTAGAGAGACAATATGTTTGAGTATCCTCTACATGTTTCTTAGAACTAAACAATTTATATATCTCATTTGCTGCACCTTTAAAAGTTTTGGCATTGTCACAGAATATTTTGGCTGGCATACCTCGTCGAGCAATAAACCTCTTAAGGGCTGCTAAAAAAGCTTCAGTGGTAAGGTCACTGCCCAGCTCTATGTGAACTGCCTTTATGGCAAAGCAAACAAAGATTGCTACATAACACTTTGTTATCAATGGTTTTCTTACCCTGGAAACCTTCAAACTAAATGGCCCACAAAAATCAATTCCTACTATGTGATAGGGTCTTACTGAGGTAAGTCTTTCCTCTGGGAGAGAACCCATGAGCTGTTCAGCAGCTGCAGCCTTCATACGGAAACATTTAACACATTTATTGACTACCTTTTTTACTTCACGAAGACCACTGATTAGCCAATATTTCTGACACAATGAGCTAAGGACTAACTTTGCCCCAGCATGTAAAAGGCGCAAGTGTTCATGCTGAATTATAATACATGTTACATGACAGGCTTTAGGTAAAATTATGGGATGTTTTTTCTCATAAGAAATTTCTTTGGCATTATCTAATCGACCACCTACTCTAAGGATGCCTTTATAATCAATAAATGGATGTAAGTTTGCCAATCCCGATTTAATTTGATCTCTTCTTTGAATGGACTGTATTTCTTTATAAAAATATTTTTTCTGTACACACTTCAGTATTAATTCCAGAGAGTTATATAACTCCTGTGGTACCAAAGGGCCAAACAATTTTGGTATATTCTTAGTACAGTTATTTTTAAATCTAAGCATATAAGCTGTAACTCTTTTTAATTTATTAATATCAGAATATTTTTCAAAAAACTCTATTATGTTATTTTCACAACCAGAGGGGGGTGGTTGAATTACACCAGCACCACTAACATACTCATCTAAATCAGATGAACTTTCATTAGTTAAATGTGTAAAATTATAACAAGATAAATCCTTTGGTCCATGCCACCAAAGGTCATTGAACTTTAGTTTGTGGGGGTCATTGCCCCTTGAGAGTATATCTGCAGGATTATTTTCTGTACTGACATATGACCAGGAAAAACCTTGAGTAAAATGTTTAATTTTCTCTACCCTGTTAGACACATAAGGATTTGATTTAATATTTATAGACTTTAGCCAGGCTAATACAATCTGAGAATCACTATACAGAAAGACCTTTAATGGAAATCTAGCTTTTAAAATATTATGTGCTTTATGAGCAAGCTGAGCTAAAAGTAAAGCACTATTTAATTCTAATTTTGGAATGGTTAGAACCTTGCTTAATGGAGCGACTCGTGACTTTGAACATAACAAGTTTACTGAGACCGTTCTATCCTTTTTAATAACTCTCAAATATAAACAGGCGCCATAAGCCTTCATAGAACTATCAGAATAACCTACTAACTCTGCCTCAAGCATAAACTCAGAATTAACACATCTCGGTATTCTAATTGTCCCCATCATAGACAAATTTTTAATGAATTTGTTCCAGGCTTGTTGCTGATCCTGGGGTAATATAGCATCCCAGTCTAATTTCATAGACCATAAGGTTTGCATAAATAGCTTGGCCACTACTATAACAGGACCTATCAGCCCTAGTGGGTCAAACATCTTGCCAATGAAACTCAGTACTTTCCGTTTGGAAATAGTCTCATCACAGTTAATCATTGGCGCAGAAAAAGTTAAATCATCATTCAAAATATCACACTTTAATCCTAAGGTTTTGACAATATTATTTTTATTAATATCTAAAGAGTCAAAATATTTCTTCTCCTTAGGAATACCTTCTAAAACTTGGGTACAGTTAGAACACCACTTGTGCAGTGTGAAACTGCCTTTAAAGAATAACTTTTCTAGCTGATCTTTAAGGATATAGACCTTATCAACTGAATCTGCACCTGCAATTACATCATCAACAAAAGTACTAAGCCGTATAACCTCAGCTGCTAAAGGAAACTCATCTTGATATCTATCAGCCAACTCAATTAAGCAACGTGTTGCGAGAAAAGTGGATGCCTTTAAGCCATAAGTCACTGCAGCTGCAGGCAACTGATAGGTTTTGTAGGGTTGTCACGCCACAAAATATTCTGAAGGCATCTCTGTTGAGGATTAATATAAATACATCTAAACATTTTCTGGATGTCACAAGTAAGCGTGAATATGAAACTTCTCCACAATAGCAAAATGTCAAAAAGGTCACTTTGCACTACAGGCCCATTTAGCATGACATCATTTAGCGATATGCCAGACCTGGTACGCATACTACCATCAAACACAACACGAAACTTAGTGGTCAGACTTTCCTCATTAAGAACAGCATGATGAGCTAAAAAATATGCAGGCCCATTTTGAATATCATACTGATCTATATCTACTACTTTTGCATGCCCCAAGTCAATATATTCTCTGATAAAACATTTATATTTTTCTAGATATAATGAATTATGTTTAAACTTTCTCTCGAGTGCCATAAACCTCTGTAGAGCTACCGAAAAGGAATCCCCTAAATCTAGGCTATACAAGTCAGCCACAAGAGGCATATCAACAAAAAAAGTATTATTATTTAATTGAACACTACCTTTAAATGTTTTCTCCGCTATTTCTATTTCCTCAGAACACTTCTTGGATGTCCCAGATTCCCCAGGCATGCTTTCGCTTAGCCAAAATTGTTCCATCACATCATCTAGTTTCTCAGGATTACAAATAGCTAAATTTGAAACAGAAGCAACATCTTCTGGACATTTAAACACCATTCCCCCTACAACATACCCAAATAATGTGTTTTGCAACAGTGGCCCGTTGGGCAATTTAATGTTCCCGTTGATACAGATATTAAAGTATACATCAGCTCCTAATAACAGAGAAATTTCTTTAGGAATGTTGAAATGATCATCAGACAAGACAATGCCCTCAGGTATTGCTAAGTTTGATACATTGATATGTTGTTGGGGTAGTGGGTTCGTTATTGAATTAATAATATAACATTTTACATTTATTTGTATATCTTGCACTGGAGAGTGTACTCCAATATTTACATATTGATCTAATTTATTTTCTTTCCTACCTATACCAATAATATTGGTCTCTTGAGCCAAAGGACTCACAGGTAATTTATGAATTAAAGCCTTTGTTATGAAAGACACCTGACTGCCACTATCGAGTAGCGCTCTGACAAAAAATTCTCGCCCTTTCACATCATATAACTTTACCTTTATAGTAGGCAATAATGTATGAGCACAAGAACTATTAGAAAGCAGAGTTACTGGAACGTTCACAGGATTATCAGCCTTATGCAGAAGTGTATTATGACCTAATTTACAAATTTTACATTTAAAATTGTACCTACATCTACCTTTATGTTCATTTAAGCAAGAAATGCACAACTTATGCATGTCTACAAAATGTAATCTATCTTGCTCTGATGACATTTTAAATTTAGGACAAAGATGTAATAAATGGCCATACTTATCACAAAATCTACACTTTTTATTTATTATTTCTCTAATGTCACTATTGGTGGCAACATTAGTAGTTTTAAAAATCTTTTTGGAGAAACTCTCATGAGTAGCTCTATCTCCACTATCTTCAAGTGCAATAGCACGCCTTTCTAGAAATGACAGAAACTCTGCCATCGTTGGCAGTGTATCTTGGTTCCTGTCTAATTGAAATGCTCTGTTAGTATATTGATCTAACTTTTTAACTAAAATAGAAATAAGCAGCATATCCCATTGATTAGTGGGTTGGCCTAGATTTTTCAAAGCATAAATCTGCTGCTGCACTTCTGATATAAATGACCTTATAGAGGCCGCAGTACCCTTCTGCATATTTGGCAATTCAAGTATTATATTAATATGATTCATTATCAACCGACTTTTATTGTCATATCTCTTTTTTAATAGTTCCAACGCTTCTGGATAGGAGTCATTGACTAGAGGCAAATTAATAATTACATTTAAGGCTTCTTCACACAGATATTTCCTTAGATAAAAAAGCTTTTGGACATTTGATAATGAACTATTTTTATGAAAAACTGCAACAAATAAATCCATAAATGGTGTATATTTTGTGAAATCTTTGCCACTAAACATCGGTATATCTATATTTGGCAACCTTGAAGATGCTACATTAGAGTCATTTGACAATTCAGATTGTGCCAAAACTTTTAACCGTGCAGCAATTTTCGATATGATAGTATAATACTTCTCCTCCAGTACCTCAATGCTTTCAGACTCCTCTGGGTCTGTTGCCATTATTTCTAATTGTACCCGTTCATAGTCTGCAAAGGTTGTTATTAATTTATCCTTTCTTGTAGAAAGCATTTCAGTACTGGCCTTTTCAAAGAGAGCTACATCATTTATAAAATTTTCTAACCTAGTTACAGTACCTTTTAATTGTCCTGCCTGTATCCGCAGTTTTTTTAAAGACTCCTGCATTGTTTATGAGTATGAATTGCACTTCAAACACTAATAAAAACTAACACTTTCACTTTAAACACTTTCGCACAACGAAACGCGAACAGCAAGATACGAATTGAAGCACGCCCGCCGAAGATGCTCAGCAACGGTAGATTCGTCTCTCGAAGAAGCTGAATATCTCGGTTTTATAAACCAAGACTCCTTACTCCTTAAATGCTGCCGCAAGTTGACGCTCGATGCAGATATTCTTTTGTTTTGTGATCGTGATCGTGTTTTGTTTTGCACTAAACCGGTTCGTGCCGGTTTGTAAATTTTCGGTTGATCTTCCTGACGATCTTCACAATATGAAATCCAGATCCCCTGACTTCAGAGGTACCTGAACATATTGCTGGCTGTGTAGCTGCCAAGTACCATTTATCACCATCGCACGAATAATATTCGCTTTCTTCGTGTAAATATGGCGTATGACGCCAACACGATTTTTCAAAATAAATCAACAAATAGCACTTAAATCTGCAAACTAACACAATTCCGGCGTTCGTAGGACCACAAGCAACTTGTATAATTAAAAACGTGGTCAGGAAAACTAATTAAATTTATTAAATGAAATATTTTACATGAACAACAAACATAACAGCAGAAGGATAATTTCAGAAGAGGATGTTGCCATAGTAGAAAAAACATACTACAACAAAAATTACCAGTATAAAAAAACTTAAATTGTATGTTCGGAAATTAACTGAACACTCAGAATTGGAATTATGCGACTTATCACCTTCATCCACTCATGTCTTCAATTACTTTGTACTACGTAAATAGTTGACGTTTTATAACAGTGTACTGTCAGCAACTACTCAAGTCGCCAAAGATATTATTTTTTGTAAACTCTGCATACTTCGATTCGTCTACAACAGCTAAATTCACACTGTACCCTCTGTCTACATCAGCGCTATTGTGGACGGTTTCTGAACTGTTATTTACAGCTTACAACTGGACACTTCTTCAACTATTTTCCTATATGAGATGATTTGCCTTACCTGCTCTACCCTCCATAAATGCTTATAATCTCGGTTGGACCTCGAAGTGTTTCTACTTCGGACACCAGGGTCCGTTGCCGTTTTGATATATGTAGCTCAATTTCATTAAATCTTTTTGACGTATTATCAAAAGACCTTACATGTTACGTACGTATGTATAAGTAGTGTCAAGGTGTCTATTATTCAATGTTGCGTAATGTATTATCAGCTAATATTATTTACATTTATTTAATATAAAATAATACAGTAAAATAACCAAAACGCTAAAGAACTGCATGACAAATTTTGCCTTCCACGAATAAAATCATCCATACTGACGGTTATTGATCAAGACCTCTGTCACCTTTTTGACATATTGTATGAAATTGTATCTCTTTATTTATTCTCCACATAAAGATTCCACCTAACATAATATATAAAAATTCTATATAGATTTATAATTTCAACCAACACAAAAAAAACAGCAGAACTGAAACTTCAGAAAATATAGTCACAGATAATTATTTTCTAACTTGTATTAATATAAATTCCTTTAGTATAAAGTAATAAATATAATTCAAAATAAACTTTTTAAATATCACTTTCAATTTTTCACTGTTTTAGTCTAAAACATATTATCAGTTTTATTTCAGTCCAAATTGGACCTATGTTTAATCATTGGTCTTATTGGCTCTAATGACTAATCTGTGTTGCACAATGTTAAACTTGTATCTCATTCTCTCACAGGCTGAGTCCTATACATTTATGTGTTTATTTATCTCTTTTAAGTGTCGCTTTTTTAGTATCATCGAGTTTCTAAATAAGCTTCACTTCAAAAATTATTTCGCCATTTGCATCAAAGAAAAAACCTATGGCTGTTGTAAATTTTTTGTTAACTTCCGATATATGATTATTTTGTTCGTGGAAGACAAAATTATAGTCACTATGGTCTACATCTTATGTAGTAATGTGGGTATTAGATTTAAATTTTATAATGCTATTTATTAAAATTCTGCTACATGATAATATATAATAGTAATAATGGATTTATATCGGTTGTGTATTATATGAAAATAAGTAGATTTCGCAATCCAAAGTTAATATAGTATTTCAGAAAAGCCTCATGATGTATAATATTTGTTGAACCCAGGAGTTACGCGAGAACATGTCGTGAATGCAAAGAAGTAGAGAAAGTTTTCGAAAAACGTACATAAGTTTCTAGAGATTTTTTCAATAATGTGACTACAGACTACGAACTTGTGGAGTAAAGTGAATCACGGCCTTGATAGAAGTTTTATTGGTGTGGTTAATGCATTTTAGTGTTGTTTAAAATTCGTTGTAATTTTTTATGTGTTAAGGTAGTGTAATTAAGACGAAAACTTCGCTTCTATGACATTGTTTACCATCTTCCTTGGAGCGTCGCAAAGATTATTTCAAGACCTCCTGGCTAGTTCCTATATCGTCTATTTATTCACTTGGCTGGTACGTGCATGGAGCTTATTTCAAATTATACTAAGGAAAATGAACATATGAAAATAAAAAATACAGTTCTGTTGGTTTTAAATATAAACAGAAAAAAATATACAAAGAACTATTGTAAAGTGATGAAGAATGCTTACGTGGTCATTAAGTATAAAAATGTTTCACGTCGATAGTTCACCGCCTATATAACATTATAGTCTTTGATATCCACTTTCCATCAGCTCATCCATTCTTGCCAAATGCCTTCTGAAAACAGACGAATCTTCATTACCATTCATTCGATTACTATGTATGAATATTAATAAGGTGACCAACTATTTTTTGTTCAAAAAGAGTACACTTTGCAAGTATTTCATAGGTGAAAAATAAGAGGAAAAAACGATAAAAACTTTATTTTCTTTTAAAAACATACTTTTCTTCGGAGTGGACTTTTTTTGCTAAATGAGGATATTCGTCTAATATTGTAGCCTCATCCGAACAACTTTCATTTGACGGCAGATAATGTTTTTACAGAAAGTTGCGACTTCTCACTGCTCCAATAATCATTTCCTTGTGAAAATACCCTTAGCAGCATTAGTGCCTGGACAACAGAAGGAAATTTCTATTAAAACTTTTAAATTTTCATGTGGGATGTGTTCTACTCTAAAATGCCGAAATATTTCTACCCATCTTTTGTCAAGTTATATTTTGTCATCGTTCCATTTCTTCATTTTTTCTTCATCTATACTTATAATAAAATTGTAGATTAAATTTCTGTACAATTAAAAAAAAATGCTAAAAACCGAGTCAGGGGGGTGTAAGAAGTGATATAGAACTAATTTTGTTTTTTTTTTAATTTCTTGTTTCTCTGTTTGTCTGTCTTGTACCGGCTAATCTCCGAAACGACTGGACCGATTTACATGAAATTTTGTATGGTGGTAGCTTATATCCCTGGTCAACATATAGGATACTTTTGATCCCGAAAAATTAAAGAGTTCCCGTGGGATAGTTAAAAAACCGCACCACACGGGCAAAGGCGCGGGCAGAAGTTATCGTTTATATGGCAAAACAACGTTTGCGGGTCAGCTAGTTTAAATATAAATTTACTGTTATTTAATTAATATACAAATGACTACTCTCGGAGTATATAATAATATAATAATAATAGTAATAATATCAGCCCATAAATGTCCCACTGCTGGGATGGGGCCTCCCATTAAGGGGAGTATATATGTATATATACAGTATACCCGCCACGCTTGTCCAAGGCGGCTTGGCAGGTTTGACACATCGGTTATCTCGATGTGCAGGTTGCATCACGATATTTTCCTTCACCGGTTTTAGTACGTGGTAATTGTAACAATATGCACATTTGATCAGAAAACTGACTAAGAGGTGCATGCGTTCCGGTCAAGATCGAACCCGCGCCCTTCGATTCAGGAGCGCGTGCGCTAACCATTACGCTACCACGACTTATTGACTTTCGGAGTACAGGATTTTAAATGAGTATGTTTTCCGAAAAAAGAGTACAAAAGCTCAGTATATGAGTACAGTTGGTCACCTTAATATTAATGTAATACATAGCATAGTAATTTCATATAGGCATGAATAATAATATGCTCATAATAGTTCATAAATTATAATTGTTATTACCCACTATTATCGCGAAGGTCATCAGTTCACACATTATGTATGGTTAAAGGAGTTACTTTTATGTGAACTACTAATCATTTTATTTTACTATTATATTTTTAATAGCTATTAGTTTTACAGCAGGAAATTGTTAGTTTTATCGGGACCGCATACAATTATACAGAATGGTTTAATTAACATGTATATGAAAATAAATGTATTGGTATGCTGTATGATAAATGTAAGAAACATATTCTAATAAAGTTGCGTAGTCGAAACAATGGAAGAAGAATATAAAAGTGAATTTTTCAAGTGGGCCTTCTGGATCATATCCGAAACTAGTGTTTTTCAACCTGTGGGTCGCGACCCCTAGGGGGGTCGCAGAGTCTTGCTCGGGGGTCACCGGCAAAAGGGAAAAGGCAATTTAAATTTATACTTACTCATACTTAGGTACTTGCTAACCTTACATAATATCAAGACAATTGTTTGCGTGACAAATAGCGGCTACTTTACCAGTTTACCAGTGTCAGTCTTGTACAGTCGTGGTATGAAAAGTTTCGTCACATTAAAGTCGATTTTTGCTTGCATGAGTACAAGAAACAGTACCGCCAACATTTTAATAAATGTTACGTTTATAAAATATATTAAGTTTTAGCCGATATTAAGCCCAATGAACGGTCGGTAAGATACAGGAATCGACCATTAGTATTCTTCTTCCTTAGCGGGAGATGTTGATTTAGAAAAAAATATTAAAATATACGCAAAGAATACAAATTGTAATTTTAATTAACTTTTGACGTTGTTATGGAATGTTGCCAGTGTATTATATTTTTGATTTACTTTAATGTAATTCCAGTAAAATATTACTGATATTTCCTTTAATGTTAATCTTTGATAGATTTGCCAGTGATATTTTTAAATAACATTGTGTTTCTATGATGATAAAAATAATTTTAAAATACTAATGGAATAATTTTAAAATACTAATGGAATAATTTCAAAAACTTAAGCAATAAAATTCTAAAATAATGTTGTATTTTAATTTGTATTGGTTTAAAAAGAAATACCTCGATTTGTATGAAGCAGTGTATGATGATATTAAATATCAACTGTGATTGTAAAATGCTTTTCTATGATTAAATCATGGAGTCATATGCATCTGTTTTGTTTTATTAATTTTTGACCATCTATTCTATTTTATAAGAAATCTGTGCAGTGTGTCGCAAAATCAACTCAACAATGTGTACAATGCCTTTAAAATTCAACAAAATGGAGCTAATTATAACGAAAAAAGGATCAGCGGATTTTTGTAAAATGCAATTTTAGAATATTTGTCTGCTTAGAGCAGGGATTCCCAAAGTGGTCGTTATCGATCCCCTAGAGTCAAAATCGGTTTCCCAGGGGACAACGTCAACAAAAACTGATTTTGGGAGTCAACGAGGTCTAAAAATTAACGATTAATTAACAATTTCTCATTTGATTGAAATTGTTGGAAGTTTTTGCATACTTGCACTGCTAATCACCCTCGTAAATTTTGCCGTTTGCCTTGAAAGTGTCCATGTGAGGTCCAAAGCACATCAAAATTTTCCCGCCAAAAACGTAAAATTACCCCCCGAACCATTATTTCGATGTAATCTCAAATGGAAATACAAAAATAAAGTACACCAATTATTTTAATAGATCTCTTAATTTTAACATATTTCGTAATGGGCATCTAGTGTATCCTCGTGAGATCTTCCACTATTTTTATGAGATCGTCAACTTTCGCGTCTCGCGTCATGCCGCCTCCATCATTTATCTGGAAATAAAAATATTTTTAAATTAACTCCCTTATTCAGAATAGTTACACGAAATTTACAGGCTACTTAATAAAAAATTAAGCTTCAAATAATTTGCTCTCAATTTTAGAAAATTAAAATTGTGTAATAGTACATTATGGTACTAGTGTGTAACATTGGTGATTACCGCCGAGGCGCCATTGAGACTCGAGCCGTAGACGAGGGTCTTAAGAGAGCCGAGGACGATAATCATCAATACACACGTGTATCATACGACGTTTTTCAACCCACTTGTCAATAAAATAACAACAAAAACTCATTTTATTTAGTAGATAAAAAGTTTTGTTACAGAGAAAAAAAGTTATATATGAGTGAAACTTTTATTTATTAAACACGTACGAGTTAAAATTATCCATTTAAATAAGAAGTTGCATGAAATTAATTTATTTGTTCTACAGAACACGATTTTTTTTAATAAAAACTTTTTTAAGAACAAAGCAACTCAACCAATAAAATTTAAAAAAAGTCACTCACTAGTGAGTTATATTTTTTTTTTTACTCACAGTTTGATTATGGGTGTCATTCTGTGCCTAATAGCGGTGACCACAGAGCCACTTCATGAGCAAGTGTGTTGAAAAATACATTTTCATTATTTTTCTCTCACTTTAGGAACTATTTTTAGGCGCTGATAAATTATAAGAACAAATTTAACTATTAATATAAGTCGAAAATATATGTATATATATATATATATATATATATATATATTTGTTTGTTGCCAAATAAATGAAAAAAAAGATATAAAAAATTAAAAAATAAATTTCACATATATATTTCTTTATGAAGAATAGACGTGCAAGACTTTTGTTAGGCATTGGTCATTGTTAACGAACATTGTAGGGAATTTCTTTGCGGCCAGACTGTTAAAGACAAGCTTGGAATCCTAAAAATGGACAGTCATATGTGGCTAACTATGCTAAAATATGTATGTACCTGCAGCCCCTGGACGGTCTCCTCCTGCATGTCCCTGGAGAGGTCCAGGAAGCTCTCGATGAGGTCTCCGTCGATGAACCCCTCGGCCGGCTCCGTCTTCACGTCCGTGTTGAACGAGCGCCAGAACGAGTGCGGGATCTTGCCTACAGACTTGATCGTGTGCGTCAGCCGCTCCTCCAGCTGGTGGAGGAAGTCGTACAGCTCCTGGGTCAGCTGCACCACCAGACCTATCCCGAAACACGTTTATCATGCATAGCGCTCAAGGGTAATAGGGCAAATGACAGTAAATGAACCGAAACACTTTTACATCATATTTCAACTAGCTCATCATTTTGCAACCGACTTCAAAGTAAAAAATGATAAATGTTTGTGTTTAAGTATCATGATACTTTTTATGAGATAATAAAACTGTTAAAAATAATACATGTTCATGAGATTATGAACCTGTTACGAAGAATAAATGTTTATGAGATTCTTAACCTATTAAGAATGATGAGCGTTCATGAGATTATGACCCTATTAAGAATGATGAGTTTTCATGAGATTATCAACATGTTAAGAATGATGAGCGTTCATGAGATTATGACCCTATTAAGAATGATGAGTTTTCATGAGATTATCAACATGTTAAGAATGATGAGTGTTCATGAGATTATGACCCTATTAAGAATGATGAGTTTTCATGAGATTATCAACATGTTAAGAATGACGAGTGTTCATGAGATTATGACCCTATTAAGAATGATGAGTTTTCATGAGATTATCAACATGTTAAGAATGACGAGTGTTCATGAGATTATGACCCTATTAAGAATGATGAGTTTTCATGAGATTATCAACATGTTAAGAATGACGAGTGTTCATGAGATTATGACCCTATTAAGAATGATGAGTTTTCATGAGATTATCAACATGTTAAGAATGATGAGTGTTCATGAGATTATGACCCTATTAAGAATGATGGGCGTTCATGAGATTATGACCCTGTTCAGGATGCGAAATGTTCTTGCGATTGTGCACGCGCGCGTATACTGACATATGGCGCCGCTGACCGTCGCGAGCAGCACCGGGTTGGCGATGGGTGCGGCGGAGTCGGCGTGGTGCGCGCCGCCCACCAGCGAGCCCGGCCGCATCACGTTCACCATGTCGCCCAGGTGGAACTGGCCCATGTACTCCATCTGCTGCCGCTCCTCGTCCGTCGTCGCCGCGCTGCCACAACACGGACACACATTCTCTTACGGCAGCAGTACAAAGACGAGCCGACGGGCCCACTTGATGGAAAGTGACTACCAGGATGCATTACCAACACTTTGTCATCATTAAACGAATTCTGTCATTGTTTTTTTGATAATCTTCTATATAAAAATGAATGTTTGTATGTCCTTTATGGAATCGTAAACTATACATCCAATTTTGATGAAATTTTGTGTGTGTTTGAGTAGGTCCCGGGGTGGTTTAGATTCACAATTGGAACCGGTAGGTGGCTCTGAGATCGCGTTCTAGAGTTCTCCTAATCACTAGACCGATTTTGTTTTTGTGTCATGGAACAAAGTCTTTTAGGAATTCAGAAATTAGGTGGTACGAGGTTCGCCGGGTCAGCTAGTATAGTATAACCTGTATATGATCAAGCAAGTAATGCTTGTGGCAAAGGCAATATGTACAATGAATCGCTCTGACACCCAGACCATAGTAAACGACGGTGGTCGTTTACAAAATTTACCATGCCATGCTGTTTTCCATTGAGCTCGGTCGTTAAAGACTTAATCTCATCAATCACAGAAGCAGTCTAATACAATTCTTAATTAAGACAACACATCCACTTTTTTAAATGCTAGCAGTGTCCGCAACTTCGTTTGCGTGGTATTTATTTTCGCACAACCCTATTAAAATTAGCCTAAGTTACTCCTTGTACCATCAGCTATCTGCTAGTGAAAGTCCCGACAAAATCAATCTAACCGTTTCAGAGATTAGCCGGAAACAAACGAAAAATTTAAAAATAGCTCAGCCGTATATACTTCCACATGCGTTAAAAAACTGTTATTTTGACAATACAAACGGACACTTCAATTTTAATTATCTGTATAGATTAATATTAAGAAATTAAATAACAGCAAATCCCAGAAATATGATTTTCAACAGAGGACCACGTGTAATTTTAATCGTCAAAATTATTTCCAAAAAATTATGACATGTCATATGGTACCTGTCTTTTTGGCACACGAAAAGGTTGAAGCTGTTCTCTGCGCCCAGGAATGTGTCGTCGTCCAATATCTCCACCGCCGTCATCCAGTTCGGACTGTAGTCCCTCGCAATTTCTTCGAAACTACCCTCCATCTAGAAATTTAAAAAAAAATGTGTTTGTATCGGCTCCGACGCACGACTGCAGTTTACTCCTTAAGTACTTTGTTAAAAAAAAAAGTCGTAGTAGCGCGGCTTCGGATCTTGGTCGGAACGCATGCACCACTAAGGCAGTTTTCTGATCTAATGTGCATATTGCTACAATTTCCGCGTGCTAACAACGGTGAAGGAAAACATCGTGATGCAACCACCAAGCCACCTTGGCCAAACGTGGCGGGTGTACTGTCCGTTCCACTATAGAGGAGAGAAGAGTTACAACGAGAGCACACGTTGATATGCGCAATATACATACAATCATGTGACAACAAAGATTTATTTATTTATTTAAATCATAAAGTTAACAAAATAATTATACTGTTTATTCTATTCTATATACTTTTGCAAATTAAATAGTTTAAATTAAACTCATTAAGATATTCGAGTCGTTTTAGTGTCACGCCAAAAGGATGCAATATGGCCGGCACAGCAACCAGCCGAGTGCCAACTTTAGTTCGCTGAAAATGCGGTGTACAAATTTTCATTAAAAAAATATATTTTAAGATACATACATACATAACTTCACGCCAGATCCCTTGCGGGGTAGGCACGAACAACAGAGCGCCATTTAGGCTTATTCTTACACACCTCACTTGCTTCTTTGACATTCATAGTTCTTGTCATGCACGATTTATTTTATATTTTAAGATACATGATAGCAATGTAAGTACCTCGCAATTTCTTCAAATAATTTTTTTCTTTTTCCCCCTTCCACTTGCTCGCGGTAGTGTCAGAGAGCTATACCAAAGGCATAATGTTTCGACGCCAAATAAATGCGGGAGCAAAGAGCTTCAGTCAGATAAGCCTCACCTGTTTGTATTGCAGCAGCGACATCGACCTCATGATGTCGCCGACGAGGATGAAGTCGCCCTTCACCTTGACGTACAGTGCCACCACGTTGTTGAAATGGCTGCACTCCAGCCTCAGCTCCTTCTCGGAGGTCCATTCGAACAACCTAACCTGATGGCAAACGACGAACACTGCATTCTATTACCCAGGCCAACAAAAAAAACTATAGACTTTAGTAGAACTGTACAAAGACGTAATACAACTGGATGCAACCAGTTCACACTGCATGATTCAACGTAATTCAACACACGCAAAGTCCGTCACTATCCGTGCAGGAACGGAGAAAGAATACAATCTCCTGCGGCCGGGCGGCCTGTCGTAAAAGGCGATAAAACAACCCACAGCCAGGTGGTAGAGTATTTGCCCGACTGGATGGCTACCACCTCTGGTCTAAAGTATGTCGCCTAACAAGCTTGAGTTGTGTTCCGGCATTAGTGACCAGGTTCCAGACTCCATTCAAAGAGCAGCAGCGCATTTGTAACACCCTTGGTGTTGCAAATGTCTATAGGCGATGGTAACTGCTTTCCATCAAGTGGACCGTCTGCCTGTCTGCTGAACTCCTGCAATAAAATAAAAAGTACTACACAGTGTTGCCAGTATCGTAATCGTCGCTTGACTGTCCCACCCCTCCGGATTGTTTTATACTAACTATACAGTACAAAATTGTTTTATACTAACTATACAGTGTTATACTAACTATACAGTGTTATACTAACTATACAGTGTTATACTAACTATACAGTGTTATACTAACTATACAGTGTTATACTAACTATACAGTGTTATACTAACTATACAGTGTTATACTAAATATACAGTTTTATACTAACTATACAGTTTTATACTAACTATACAGTTTTATACTAACTATACAGTACAAAATTGTATTATAATAACTATACAGTTTTATACTAACTATACAGTACAAAATTGTTTTATACTAACTATACAGTTTTATACTTACTATACAGTGTTATACTAACTATACAGTTTTATATTAACTATACAGTACAAAATTGTATTATAATAACTATACAGTTTTATACTAACTATACAGTTTTATACTAACTATACAGTACAAAATTGTATTATAATAACTTTACAGTTTTATAATAACTATACATTTTTATACTAACTATACAGTTTTATACTAACTATACAGTTTTATATTAACTATACAGTTTTATACTAACTATACATTTTTATACCAACTATAAAGTTTTATACTAACCATACAGTTTTATACTAACTATACAGTACAAAATTGTATTATAATAACTTTACAGTTTTATACTAACTATACAGTACAAAATTGTATTATAATACCTATACAGTTTTATAATAACTATACATTTCTATACTAACTATACAGTACAAAATTGTTTTTACTAACTATACAGTACAAAATTGTTTTATATTAACTATACAGTTTTATACTAACTATACAGATTTATACTAACTATACAGTTTTATACTAACTATACAGTACAAAATTGTATTATAATAACTATACAGTTTTATACTATACAGTACAAAATTGTTTTATACTAACTATACAGTTTTATACTTACTATACAGTGTTATACTAACTATACAGTTTTATACTAACTATACAGTACAAAATTGTATTATAATAACTATACAGTTTTATACTAACTATACAGTACAAAATTGTATTATAATAACTTTACAGTTTTATAATAACTATACAGTTTTATACTAACTATACAGTTTTATACTAACTATACAGTTTTATACTAACTATACAGTTTTATACTAACTATACATTTTTATACCAACTATAAAGTTTTATACTAACTATACAGTTTTATACTAACTATACAGTACAAAATTGTATTATAATAACTTTACAGTTTTATACTAACTATACAGTACAAAATTGTATTATAATACCTATACAGTTTTATAATAACTATACATTTCTATACTAACTATACAGTACAAAATTGTTTTTACTAACTATACAGTACAAAATTGTTTTATATTAACTATACAGTTTTATACTAACTATACAGTACAAAATTGTATTATAATACCTATACAGTTTTATAATAACTATACATTTTTATACTAACTATACAGATTTATACTAACTATACAGTTTTATACTAACTATACAGTACAAAATTGTATTATAATAACTATACAGTTTTATACTATACAGTACAAAAAAAAATCGACCGCGTGCCAGTGCACAGCTCGGCACTCAACACCACTGGGTTTCCGAGAAATCGTAATTTGCACACCTGGCTGATTAATCCTGCGAACGGCCAACAAAGTCGAAAACAATAACAATAGGCTATACTCTAATTGCAAAATTGAACTGAAAAGATATATAATCCACTTTGCATGTATCGTTCATAAAGTCAAAAGCCACCTGGAATAAAATCTACGTAACTAATGGAGGAAAAAACTCACCGTACTATTTATAGATGCTAGCAGCTTCCCGTTGAACTCGACTAGCGAATAACAACCTCCTTTGATCTCTTTCTCGGCGACTAGTGTCAGTTTCCCTTCTGTCCAATGGAATAACAGGATCCTGCCCTGAAATATTTTCACATACTCGATAAAGTTGTTGTCCAATTTGAATAGTTTACAAATTGTAAAGCCAATTTATCCGGTAAATTACTAATTCCAAAGCCTGATTTAAATTTGCTTTAAGCTTGATTTACATCTGCAAAAGTCTTGTATTTAGCCTGATTTACGTTTGCACAAAACCTGATTTAAATTTGCTTAAAGCCTGATTAATATTGTCACTAAGTCTAAGTTTCATTTGTATTTAGCATGATTTACGTTTGCACTAAACCTGATTTGCATTTGCATTAAGCTTGTTTTAAATTTGCATTAAGTTTGATTTACATTTGGACTAAGCCTGACTTTCATTTGTATTTAGCCTGATTAATGTTTGCACTAAACCTGATTTACATTTACAATAAGCTCAATTCACATTTGCATTAAGCCTGATTTACGTTCGCACTAAGATTGATTTTCATTTTTTGCACTAAATTTGATTTACAGTTGCACTAAACTTGATTTACATTAGCATTAAGCCTGATTTTCATTTTATGCACTAAATTTGATTTAGAGTTGCAATACACCTGTTTTACGTTTGCATTAAGCCTGATTTATGTTTGCATTAAGCCTGATTTACATTTGTATTAGGCCTTATTTGCGTTTACATAAAGCCTGATTTACGTTTACACATAATCTGATTTGCATTATTAGCACTAAGATTGATTTGCCGTTGCGCTAATCGTGATTACCATTTGCAATAAGCCTGGTAAGCATAGAACATGACACAAATTTATGGAATTGGTGAAATATTGACCTGTTTTGGTTCGGACTCCTCCGGATTGACCATAGCGGTGCCAACTGCGTAATAATAGTTGGGGTCGTCCCCCAACTTGCACGACACTATCGACATCGCGAACTCATTCGTCACCATTTGATGGGCGTGTAATACTGAAAACAATGTTATCGTTTTAAACGTGTTTCAGGGGCGTTATAAAGCTTTCTAACCTTAACTAAAACCATCCGATATCCGAAACAAATATATATCTAGGGCTTCATAACAAATCGGCGTATACGAAAAATGCCATTTTCTTGCTGTTTACTAAAATCTATGCATGTTACAATTTAAAGTCTTACTGGTATGGAAGTTGTTCGGCCCTTGCCTATAATAAGCGGGTAAAGCATCGCTCCGCTGATTTTGTTGACTACCCTCTTTCTGTGTGAGGCGACGGCCAATGCACAGCAGGGTAGGGAGCAGCCATTTTGGACATTCACTGTCAACGTGTCGTGACATTTTACTAAACTTAATTAATTATTACTGGCCGTGCCAAAACTATTAAGAACCTAATAATCTATGTACAATTGTGCTATAAAGTGAGATATAGTGCCGTGCTCTGTTCCCGAGTTCCCGAGTGCACCCTCAACCAAGCCAGGAGAGGGCTGATCTCAAGGTTAGTGGAGCTTCCACTTTTATAGTGCAAGGATTAGGTCATATCTCCACTATACAGTCCACAGAAATTGAACCACTATAACTTGTTGGTTAGAGTATCCCACAGAAGTGTACCTAAATAGAAGGGCCAAATTTCAGCCTTATACAATCAACTAGTTTTGTTTTATCCACAATTTTTGTCCCTTGTGTAAAACTGCACTTTTGTCTGTACGCCCGTTTGTTATGAAGCCCTCATTATATATCTATTTTATCCGTGCAGAAATGGAGAAAGAATACAATTTCCTGCGGCCGGGCGGTCTGTCATAAGAGGCGACAAAACAACCCACAGCCAGGTGGTAGGGTGTTTAATAGCCCGACTGGATAGCTACCACTCCTGATCTAAAATATGCCACCTTAACAACCTTGAGTTGTGTTCCGGCATTTGTGACCAAGTTCCAGTCTCCCTTCACGAGAGCAGCAGCGCTTTCGGTGTTGCAAATGTCCAAAGTATATATTCGAAATAAGTTCCACCGGAGGACACTGTTTGAAGGTCAAACATATAGGTTGAAATGTATATTTCTCACCCTCGAAGGTGTGGTGGTCGAGCACGAGCAGGTTGTGCACCTCGACGTCGAGCGCGTTGGGCGCGTGCTTGGGCGGCGCGGGCGGCGCGCCGCTGGCGTTGGGCGCCGCGGTGGAGGCGCTCGGGCGCACGCACACCTCGGCGCCGCCCACGCCCGCGCCCGCGCCCCCGCCCGCGCCCCACTCCACCTTGTCCACGCGCATGCTGATCACGCCGAACGTCTGTCCACCGGCAACACACGACACGACAGTGAGCCCATGGACGAGTGCTCGCAACCTTTTATGGACCGGCGTCCACTTTTCGATATTAATCGATCAAATCGGTACATCGAAGGGCGCCTGTTCGATCCTGACCGGAACGCATGCACCTCTTAGTCAGTTTTCTGATCTAATGTGCATATTGTTACAATTGCCGCGTGCTAACAACGGTGAAGGAAAACCATCGTGATGCAACCTGCACATCGAGATTACCATGGACATACGTGGCGATTATACTGTTCGTTCCCCTGTATAAGTCCCAAGCCCAGCAGTGGGACATTTATGGGCTGATATTATATAATTGACTATTACTATATGTAAACGCATTAGAATTCGTTCTTTTTTTCTATCTGACCATTTTTTATAAATCATTACCAGAAAATTGTTTGCGGTTATCCCGGGATAAAATGTAGCGCAGACTTTATAAGACTAAAAATTTGCTGTCCATCAGCGAACACCGCATCGAAATCAGACTAATAGTTTTTACGTGAACCCCAAACAAACAGAGAAGAAATCTTCAAAAAACGCATCGTGTTCTCCGTCATTTATACGGTCTATTCCCAATTGCTTTTTTTTATTCAATAGCTTCTACGTACAGGCATGTTATTTTTAGAATTTTATAATATTGTAACGAGTTGCAAAACTCGAATTAAAATACCGTTAGAATTACTATAGAGTTTATCAGAACTATATAAACACGTATAATACAGGTACAAATATAACTGAACACAACCAGTCCCAATGTAAAGCACGATTCACAGCACAGTCCGTCACTAAATATATTTCCGAATGTACACAAGCTTTGCGCCGCTCGTGGTTATCGCTTGACTGCCTCATGTCTCAATTAGGGCATTGCTTTATACGGTACAAATGCAATATGTCTGCTCGGCCGCGTCGACTAAATTTCCTAGAATCACACCTGGCTAATGACTACCAAAACAGATTACAATACACCATGAGCTGTTTTTCTAATCATACATTTTAAACACAAAGTAAAGAAAAGAAGTCCAAGTGCCGAAAAGGTAATAAAATGTGTTTCTACAGGTGTGCAGGTGTGAATTTGTTTTTGTCAGCGTCTATGTCGTAACAATATTATAGTTATTGAATATGGACGTAGACTCGCCTGCGAGGCCTCCTGGTAGGCGATCCTCCTCGGGGTCTCCCCCAACGGCACCGTCCTGATGTGCAGCTTCTGGATCTCGTCTATGGTGCCGATGGTCACCGTGCTGTCCGTCGCCAGCGCCAGGCTGAACGAGACGACAACGATTACCACATGCTAACGGTGAAGGATTACATCGCGATGAAACCTGCACATCGGGCTAACCGAAATGTTCATTTTCCTTTGTGAACGCATAAAATTTCACCAACGGTAAGGCAAATGTATCGATCTCATACTAATGTATAAAGCTAAAGAGTTTGTTTGTTCGCTTGAACGCGCTAATCTGAAGAAGTACTGGTCTGATTCGAAAAATTCTTTTAGTGTTAGATAGTCCATTTATCTAGGAAGGCTATAGGCTATATATCATCACGCTAGGACCAATAGGAGCGGAGCACCAATGAAGAATGTTTCAAAATCACGGGTTTTTTTGAAGTTATACTTCTGTAGGCGCGTTATGACAGTACATTTTTAAGATGCGTGCGAACACCGTCACACAAAAAGGCTACACCCTGAAGTTGGCTAGAATCAACATTTTAGTTTTTCAGGATGGCCGATTGTGAATTTCTGAGACGAGCATTGTCTTTACTTTACTGTATTTTAATTAATATACGAGTTTAATAATTTATAAATCATTTATTTAGTATCCTTGGGGTCATGTCAGAAGCGTGCACGTCGCGATCCCCGCTGGCCCAGAGGGCCACAATTCTGACCGAGATTCACCCGTGTGCAGTGCACGATAGGGCGTCCCCCGCAGGCGACGCTCACCGATGCGCCCCCGTCGGTGTGGACTCTCGCGCATGCGGCGAAGGGGGCCGCCACCCTTCACGCAGCGCCAAACCTGGCGGGTCGAGAGGAGCAGAGTGCCGTATAGGCACGTGGAATGTGAGAGGTGGAATGAAAGATAAGATGGACGAAATGATTGATATAATGAATGAGAGAAGCCTGGATGCCTTATGTCTGACAGAGACAAAGCGGAAGGGGTGTGACGTCGATGACCTCCCCGGTGGCATGCTTGCTCTGTGGTCTGGCGTGGACCTGGACGAGCGTGCAAGTGGGGGGGTCGGCGTCGTACTCTCATCCCGCTTTGTATCCGGAGTGAAAGACTATTGTCTGGTGAACCCGAGACTTCTTTGGGTCCGTCTAAAACTGGGGATCACGCGAGTTTTTCTGGTCGCAGCTTATGCTCCCGTAAGCTCAGCGGATCCCCAAGAACTCGAGAAGTTTTGGGAGTCTGTGAGAGAAATTCTGGATCTAGCTGAAGGGAACGAAAGACTAATTATGTGTGGTGATCTTAATGGATGGGTGGGGACCAAAAGAGACGGCTTTGAGGCTGTCCTTGGACCCTATGGTGACAAGAGAGTAAACGATGCTGGTAGGCCAATCATAGACGTATGCATGGAAAGAAACTTGCTTGTGTCGAACACATTATTCCATCATAAGGATATTCACACGTATACATGGAGAATGAATGAACAGAAAAGTATGATTGATCTGATTTTAATAGATAGCCGCCTCCGAAATACAATAATGGATACAAGAGCCTACAGAGGCCCCTCTCTTGGAACGGACCACTACCTGGTGATAAGCCGGTTTGTGGGACTTTTCAAGAAGTGGAGGCACTGGCGAGAGCGTACCAATTTCGGGGAGCTTGAAAGAATAAAGTGTGAAAAATTGGAAGATGTTAGTGTAAGGAGTATGTATGCGCGCCTAGTCGAAGAAAGGCTTGCAAAAGCGGACTTCTCCGACTTAGATGTGGATAATGACTGGGATAGTATGAAAGAAAGTTTAGTGGAAAGCGCAAAAGAAGCATGTGGATGCGCAAAGAGGCATATAACAACAAAAGGTGACGAATGGTGGGACGCGGATGTTAAATCTAGCGTAGAGAGAAAGAGAAAAGCCTGGCTGGATTATATTGCATCTTTGCACCAGAATGACAGTATGAAAGAGATGAAGAAAGAAATTTATCGCCTCTGCAAGAATGAAACCAAAGCTTTAGTGAAAGAGAAGCGTGAAAGGATAAAATTGAAAGAAGAAGAGAAGCTGACGGAGAACTTCGAGGCGAATACCAAACTCTTTTGGAGAGAGGTTAAGAAGTCTCGGGGTTGTTCGTCAACTTCCAGAATGGAAAGAATAAAATCTAAAGCAGGGGACATTCTTGCTAACCCACAAGAGGTTTTAGCGCGATGGAGTGAATATTTTAGTGAAATGTATGATAATATCTCGGATGCTGGCACCACGACTAAGTCTGTGACCGACCTCGAGGAGTCAGCATCCGAGATCACTTTGGAAGAGATCGAATGGTCGATAAGAAGTCTGAAAAATGGAAAGGCAGCAGGAATCGATAGTGTGTCTGCTGAGATGATCAAATATGGTGGAACCTGCGTCCGGGACGCTTTCCTGTCCTTATGCAACTTGTGTTGGAGGACGGGAAAGGTTCCCGAGGACTGGAGGCGCGCTGTCATCGTGCCCTTGTATAAAGGCAAGGGGTCACGTATGGAGTGCGCCAGCTACAGGGCCATCAGTTTGATCAGCACAGCATCTAAAGTGTATGCGAAGATTATTGAAAGGAGAATGAGAGTGGTATCCGATGGATTACTGTGGGATGCACAAGGGGGCTTCAGAAATGGAAGGGGATGTATGGATCAAGTTTTCTCGCTCCGCAATATCGTGGAGAAGCAACTGGCTATGGGCCGGAAGGTTTTCTGCGGTTTTGTGGATCTAGAGAAAGCATTTGACAGGGTTGTGCGGAAGGACCTCTGGGACATATTGCCCGGATATGGGATTAATGGCCAATTGCTGCGTGCTGTGCAGTCCACTTACGAGGACTGTATGGCATGCGTGCGGGTGGACGGCAGCCTGTCGCCCTGGTTTGTCGTCAATATTGGCGTCCGACAGGGCTGCGTGCTGTCGGCTTTGCTGTTCATCCTATATCTGGACAATTGTCTCCAGAGATTAAGATTGATGGATGTTGGGGTAAGGATGGGTGATCTAGTTGTTAGCACTTTGCTTTATGCAGATGATGCCGTGCTTTTAGCCGAATCGCCATCGGAACTGCAAACACTAGTCACAATGATGAAAGATGACTGTCAGACGAGAGGCTTACATTTGAATGCGAAGAAAACAAAGGTTATGGTGTTTGAAAGAGAAACAACCAGAACGAATGCAAGGATAATGGTCGATGATGTTATGCTGGAACAAGTGAATGAGTTTGTATATCTTGGATGTGCTTTTAGCAGGGATGGAAGGTACACCGCTGACATAGAAAGAAGAGTAAATTTGGGGAATAGTGTGAATGGAGCGTTAGGTAAACTTCTAGGCGCTAAGAACCTCAGCCAGAAGGCCCAGCTTGCCATACATAACGCGGTGCTGGTACCTACGCTCACGTATGGAAGCGAGAGTTGGGTATGGAACAGAGAGCATGAAAGTAGAGTAAACGCTGTCGAGATGCGAGCACTGCGCAAAATCTGCGGAGTGACGCTCGCGGACCGCGTTCGTAATACCGAAGTAAGAAAGAGAGTCGGTCTAAAAGAGAGTGTCGGGGTAAAGGTAAGGAAAGGAATGCTCCGGTGGTTCGGGCATGTGGAAAGAATGTATGATGAAAGAATGACTAAACAGATATACAATGCAAAAGTGGATGGATGCAGAAGTCGCGGAAGGCCACGACACACCTTCCATGATCAAATTGATCATGTATTAGCAGAAGGTGATGTCAGGAGCCTTAAGAATAGACGAGCGTGCATGACAAGAGCTATGAATGTCAAAGAAGCAAGTGAGGTATGTAAGAATAAGCCTGTATGGCACTCTGTTGTTCGTGCCTACCCCGCAAGGGACCTGGCGTGAAGTTATGTATGTATGTATGTATGTATTTAGTATCCTACATATATTAAAGTGATCAGCAAAATCAAAGGATTTATTTTAATTCTAATTCCAGTGAATTTATAAAAAAGTAAGTAATTATATCGCTTTTTCTAATACTTGGGTTTGATTGTGGTATTTATTTTTATAAGTTATTTAGAGTTAACCTCAGTTTTTGATTGTATTTTCAATACGGTCGGTTAAATAAATAAAGCCCCTACCACGGTCGATTCGACCGTGGTAGGGGCCTTATCTATTTAACGAATTCAAAAAAGTTTTTGAAAAGATTTTTATCTTGATACGCCAAAGAAGCATCCTCTAACGCGTGTACATGAGTACACACACACGGTTTTTAAAAAATGTGATTACTAATAAAATAAACATAAGTTACCTGTCCGGATAGGCCTGTGCGTTCAACGAGCACATGTGGGTGACTTCCTTCAGGTTAACGTTGGAGAAGACCAGCTTGTGGTTCGAGGAGAATATCACCGTGGGCCGATCGGAGCACGCGAATATGTTTGTCGTCGATAACGACCTGATGCAAATGCAAACGATTTACTAACAAACAATGGATTACTAAAATTATGGAAAAAACGATCACTACGAATGATGTTCACAGCCTCACGAATCCCTTTAATTCTACATTGTCAGAGGGCACTACATTCCTGTCACATCTTATCTCTACTGATATTATAAATGTGAATGAAGTTTGTTTGTTACGCTTTCACGCGAAAACTACTCAACCGATCATCATGAAACTTTGTACTCATATTCTTGGAGGCATTAGAAGTAACATAGGATACTTTTTATGAAAAAAAATCCACGCAGACGAAGTCGCGGGCATAAGCTAGTATAGAATAAATTATAATTAAAATGCTAAAAAATCACGTTTTGATAGCAGAACAAACTAAAAGGTGGAAAATAATATTTTAGTCTATAAAATATTACAATTTTTTCATCATCAACTATCCTTACTTCCTTACTAATATTATAAACGCAAAAGTTTGTAAGGATAGATGTAAGGATGTATGGTATGTATGTTACTCTTTCACGCAAAAATTACTAAATTGATTTTGATGAATCTTTACAATAATATAGCTTACCCATCACAAACAACACAAGTGTTATCAACATACAAAAACGGGTTAAACAAGTAAGTCATATAAGGTCAGTTTGCTAATAATACTGTGATAAAATAGTTTCATTTCATTCATTCATTCACATCATTCCGTTCATCCAAATTACACCATTCACTCATTTCATGTCATTCATTTATATCACTCCGTTCGCTCATGTTACATTATTCGATCACTTCATTCATATCATACCATTCACTCAACTTACGCATTTCGATCACTTCTTGGAATTAATTCATATCATTCCATTCACTTATTTAAGGCCATACGATTACTTAAGTCATTCTTTAATATTATTCTGTTCACTCATTTCATGTCATTCATTTATACCGTTCCGTTCACTCATTATACGCTTATCGCCACTTCAAGTAATTCATTAATATAAAACAGTTCATTCATTTCAAGCAATTCGATCACTTCAAATCATTCATTCATATCGTTCCGTTCGCTCATTTCATGTCATTCTATATTTCATTCGTTCACTTTACGCCACTCGCAAATTCCATTCCTCCCATGGTTGTATGGAGACACGGTGGAAGCTCATCAATATTGTGGTGTTCTACCTGAAGCTCCTGAGCACCGTGGGCTGCGTGCCGAGGGTGACGCGCTTCTTGTTGCTGAGCGCGCCGGTGCTGGGCTCCAGCTTGAAGTAGAACATGGAGCCGTCGCCCAACGCGCACAGCAGGTAGCACACGCCCTCCAGCACGCAGATCAACAACGAACGGGGAATTATTTCTATATACATAATAACAAACAAAACTAAGAAACTTCTTTGCGACATAATCGCACGCTTAATCCAATACTGAGACTATTTAAAATTTTGTCAAATCGACTTTTTAACACCATCCACCGTAGAACATGGGAATAAGTTTTTTTTCAACACACTTGCTCATAAAGTGGCTCTATGGTCACCGCAATTAGGCACAGAATGACACCCATAATCAAACTGTGACTAAAAAAAAAAATATAACTCACTACTGAGTTATAGATTTTTTTTTAAATTTTATTGGTTGAGTTGCTTTGTTCTTAAAAAAGTTTTTATTAAAAAAAAAGATCGTGTTCTATAGAACAAATAAATTAATGTTCCTATTGCTTGCTCATTTCATGCAACTTCTTATTTAAATACATAATTTTAACTCGTACGTGTTTAATAAATAAAACTTTCACTCATATATAACTTTTTTTTCTCTGTAATAAAAGAGAACTTTAAATTTCCCATTTTGTCTGTGGCCGATCGCAATGCGCGCGCATAGGAAAACTGGTTATTTTTTCCCGCCATAGCGAAACATTTTTCACAACTCGTTTTCACTGTTGAAATTATAGTTATTTATTAATTAAAATGTCTACAAGTACTAGTTACGAAGAAAATGATTTATGTTGTACACCGCCCGATATAAGATGTGAAGCCCTCAACGTTATGGAAAGTTTACTAGCTGAAAACTCAAAGGAAAAATATCTATTTTATCTACTAAATAAAATGAGTTTTTGTTGTTATTTTATTCACAAGTGTGTTGAAAAACGTCGTATGATACACGTGTGTATTGATGATTACCGTCCTCGGCTCTCTGAAGACCCTCGTCTACGGCTCGAGTCTCAATGGCGCCTCGGCGGTAATCACCAATGTTACACACTAGTACCATAATGTACTATTATTTATTTTTTATTGCAGGAGTTCATCAGACACGCAGACGGTCCACTTGATAGAAAGCGTTTATCATCGCCTATGAACATTTGCAACACCAAAGGTGCTAACAAATGCGCTGCTGCTCTCTTAAGGGAGACTGGAACCTGGTCACTAATGTCGGAACATAAGGTTGTTATGGCGGCTTAATATAGACAAGGGGTGGTAGCCATCTAGCCGGGCAACGTTAACCCTGGTTTAAAAGTATCAGAAACATCCACCAGCAAGTGTAATGAAAGGAGCACTATTGATATTCATGCTTAACAAATCTGGCTCTTCTGTAAAGTTCACATTTTTTGGACTAAGCGTGCAATATCGTTTTCGATTTGACGTCAGAAACTGACCTCCGTTCAACTTCTCAGTGTGCAGTGGGGTCAGATCGGGCAGCCGGAGGACCCTCACCGAGATGTCCGTCCAGAGGCCCACGCCCAGCAGCGCCTCCTCCTCGCCGGGGCCGACGTCGAGGCAGGCCACCTCCTCTTCCATGCACACCTCACTGCGAACAGGTCACTGACGCCTACACACGTTTGCAACACCAGGCGCGAAGCGCAAACGCGTTGCCAACATTTAGGACGGGATAACAGGGATGAGATGGAGGAATCAGACAGGAGGAGGGGGAGGAGAGCAATGGGAGCTCTCACTCATCATACAAGACTAACCAGTATATGCCGATGTTCTGTGAAAGCGTGATATCACACCAAACAAGCCTCAATATTCTGTGAGAGAAATTTAAATGGTTTAGGGATGCTCCTCCTCCTCAAGAGGAAGAATCTCTCTATTGTAATGCTTTGCAGGCCTAAGCCCAATTATCCAACTAATACTGTTGGTTTATACATATTCTTTATACTTGTCGGAACTAGTTTGTGTACTTCAATTATTGTACAACGCCATCTCCAATAGATGGCGCTATATAATGTAAGTGTTCAATAGAAGATTTACTATCTATCTATATATATATATATATATATATATATATATATATATATATATAGATAGATAGTAAATATATATATATGTCGGAGGAAAGTTATAATTATTGGATGTATTGTTGACTGGATGTATAACGCACAATATCATTTGTTTACATTTTAATTACTTCTAAAATTCTTAATTTAATTTAATTAGATTTCTTAAATGTTGCTATAACTTGAAGATCGTTCTAACCTAATAAAAGTTATGAATATTGTAATTTAATAAACGACCAATGATAGCAGAGCATGTCTTGAGCGGGGTCAAGGACGCCCTCTATACTTTGGTAGTATCTACTTGGGTAGACTGAGGAGTTTTTGTGACACATTCGGTTGGTGGCAATAGGTCGAGTTGGACCATGGAGTATTTTAAAGAAAGTATTGTAGTTGGAAGTATGAGCGGGTGCCCTGAACCCGCTGCTCGGTCTAAACTATGTCATAATGTTGATCAAATCTAAATTAAAAGTGTATAAACCGTGGTTATCGTGTTTTATGCTCGCATTTTATCCTGATGACGCCCACTAAACCTGCAATAACTAAAGATGATGTCGTGAGGAATGAGGCCGTTCTGCGACATATATATATATACTAACTGTACCCGGCAGACTTTGTTCTGCCTTTAAGAAATATAATATATGTAAAATATATAATGTTAATCTAAACTATTCTCAAATCCACTTTTATATATATTAAACTCACGATTTCAACTGTAACGATCCGTTAAGTATCTGCACAAGGTATATCCTGGGCCCAGCTGCGCAGACCACCTTGTCTCCGCTGCAGGCCACCACGGACAGGCCTCGGGTGCCCTCCACCACCCATTTGGCCACGAGGGTCCAGCCCTCAGGGCTCATGCCAATCAACCGGATGCCCTCGTCTGTTACCTGAAAATTAAAATACCAATCGGTTACAACAAAGTGAATCGGATCTCGCCTGAGTGAAAACGAGTAATCTGTAATATTATAACGTTTAAAATACAACTGGAATACAGTATATAAACGATGGAGAACACGATGTTAATTTTTTATATATCTCTTGTCTGTTTGTTCGGGATTCACGTAAAAACTACGGCGACGATTTCAACGCAATTTTCGTTGATCGACAGTAAATTCTTAAGACAATCTGCACTACTTCTTATCCCGAGAATTTTTTTGATTAAAATGGCCAGATTGAAAAAAAAATCGAATTCCTATGTATTTTTTTTTACTGATCGACAGCAAATTTAATGTAATAATATTATTATGTGATATTTTTTTATCCCGGAAACCCCAATTTTTTCCCGGGAACGGTTTGAAGTTGTTCGAATGCATAAAAATTAGCTTGTCCCGACAGTTTTCACAAAAACCATAGCTTACAATCTCTTTCATATGCTGCGGTATTTAGTGTCCCGTGATCTCGCGGTAATTTCAAGTCAAACGTAGACGAAGTCACGGACACATCCTAAGTAATAAGTATTAATCTCAGTCCATAGTTGACCCACTCCTTCGCTTTTCTATTGCTTAAGCGGGCAAACAAACAGACGGCCCGCCTGATGGAAACTGGTTACATCAGCTGCAATATCAACGCGTTGCCAGCTTCTAGGATGGGATAGGATACGTTGGTTTAGGCCTCCTCAACATTAAGAGACAGATGGTATACCTGCCAATTTGTTATACACATATGGCCTTACTGTTCAGCAACTGATTAACGAAAATCTTACCCAAAAACTCCTCTTAAGGATAAGAGATGGTATAGTAACTCATAACAAATAATGGCCTTACTTATAATCGTTTGTTACATTTTAAAAAACTGTTCAGCAACTGATTACCGAAAATCTTACCCATAAACTCCTCTTAAGGATAAGAGGTGGTGGTAAAATAACTCATAAATAATTGTCAAAAAAACTAACATCGAGAGGTATTTTAAGTGACTGCTAAGAGGCAAGATGGCAAGTTTTATTTGAAACAGCCATTGATTAGGGGGCTTCAGAGTCTTTTATTTAAGACATGGCTAATCCTTTTTTAACGAGATTATTATAAGTAAAGCCCTAACTGTTAAAAATAACCAACATGGAGAAGAAGTTTCAGTGACTGCTAAGAGGCAAGCAAAATCACAAGTTTTATGTGAAACAGTCATTGATTAGGGGCTTAAGAGTCTGTTATTTAAGAGATGGCTAATCCTCTCTTAACTAGATTATTATAAGTAAGGCCCATTGTCTCAATATCGAGAATGAACATAGACTGACATTTTTATCTCGGAGGTTAGTTTCCAGGATAAAATTAAGTAAACTTTCTGGATACGAAATGCGCTTGGATAAAAATTAAATGCAACATAGTCTGGACGATTGATTGCTCTCAAAATAAACTAAGGTCCAACCAACTCCTAGATATTAAAATAGATCCCAAGTGTATATAGATTGCCGGTACAAAAATCAGAAGAAGCAAAAAACTTTTCCTGTGTTATTCTTATGGGAATTAAAAAAATGCGATGAGGACAATCTTAATATTAATATTAAGGGCTCATCTTTTCACAGAAATTTTTTTACACCCAAAAGAAACTTTTGAGCTTGTTTGGAAAAAAAAAATTTTTTTGGATCACCCTAGTATATATATATATATATATATATATATATATATATATATATATATATATATATATATATATATATATATATATATATTAGGGTGTGGTCGTTAAAAATTAAATTTCTTGCGACGCCCCCTAAAAAGCTTCCTTTTAATGAAAAAACACTGGGATTTTTTTATAATTTTTTCAAGTCAAGACATCACGTGCCTCAAGACGATTCAAGTTAAAACTAAAAATATAAGAAAAATTGAAATATAAGCTTGAATCACAAAGAATTTTAAACTTTTTCTGAAACTATAATTTGAAATTCATCACTGAGAATGATAATACGGAAGTTATTTCATCGTTAAAACTTTTCCAATCTTAAAATAATTATTACTTCTAAGTATGAAGAAGTTGCCTGAAAAAACATGATATTACCCAAAAATTAACTTGAATCGTCTTGAGGCACGTGATGTCTTGACTTGGAAAAATTATAAAAAAATCCCAGTGTTTTTTCATTAAAAGGAAGCTTTTTAGGGGGCGTCGCAAGAAATTTAATTTTTAACGACCACACCCTAATATATATATATATATATATAATAGAATAGAATATTCTTTATTGCACACAAGAAAATAATAATAATAATTAAGAACCTTATAACTAGTACAATCGGCGATCTTATCGCTAACAGCGATTTCTTCCAGACAACCTTCTGGAGATAATTTTACATTTTTAATAATGGGTCGGTATTTCGTGCGCATAATTTAGAATAAATATATTAACATATATTACAAGTGTAAAATAAATAAATACACATATATATTTGTATACAAATATATGTACATTTAGGGTTACATAGACTTACATAAATTACTGTTTACAAATTTAAATACTGATCTTTATATATATATATATATCTGCTCTACTTTGGCAATAAAAAGAAAAGATGATCAGTCAAAGTCACTTATGTTAAGTACATACTTGGATAAGTTGATTGTAGCAGACATTCCCCGTGTAGAAGGTCTGCAGGTCCGAGACGAATCCTCTGATTTCCGTTTCTTCCACTTCTTCACCACTTAATGTTAGCACTCTGAAAGAACCAAAATCAAGTCAGTCAGTTAGCTACTTTCTAAGAATTGTGATATTCGTAAATTAATCATTTTTAAGCAAGAATTATGTGTCTGTGTGGAAAATGTGAATTTTTTGGGAAATGTAATATTTTGAGACACCAACACTACACAAGAAAATCATTGCTTGATCTTAGTCAAAAACTTACAGTAAATAAATTATCAATATTATTCTTATATACTTCTATTCTTCTGTTCGACAACCCACAGCCAGGTGGTAGGGTATTTGCCCGACTGGATGCCTACCACCCCGGTCTAGAGTATGCCACCATAACAACCTTGAGTTGTGTTCCGGTATTAGTGACCAGGTTCCAGTCTCACTTAAGAGAGCAGCAGCGCATTTGTAGCACCTTTGGTGTTGCAAATGTCCATAGGCGATGGTAACCGCTTTCCATCAAGTGGGCTGTCTGCTAAACCCCTGGAATAAAAAAAATCAAGCAGAGGGATGCAAAGTCTCTCCGAAGGCTAAGCGATTCTAAACCTCCTCTTAGTATGAGATCGTCGACTATGCCAACAGGTTTTATTGTATAGTTATTTAAAAAAAACTATATAAACCTTTTAAGACGGAACCACCACAAATTTGTGGTCAAATACAGATAATTAAAACGAACGTTGAACTGATGCTTTCTCCCTCTAACTACACAGAATTTGTATTAGAGTAAAAGAGACGGCATAATTCTCTTGGTTTTGGCGCGACAATTTTTTAAGGCAGCTTTGGACAAAAACAATATTAACTTTGCACCCTCGAGGGGGTTGAAATACCTCGTTTGTCCGACGAAGGCCAGCACGAGTGTGTCGTGGTAAGTGGAGTCGGGCGCGAGGGTGAGCGCCCACATGCCCTTGATGCCGGGCAGGTCGATGGACGCCTGCTCCTGGATGCCGATCCCGTTCCTTATTATCCGCAGGGAACCCATTTTGAACGCACCTGATCGGACACATTTCACAATGACAAATGCACCAGACTCATTTACGCCGACGAAGTCGAAGATATTTTGAAGTCGTTTCGGTGGCTTACACGAATGTAGCGAAAAGGATGGCGCTGCGATCGCATCTTTTTTGGTAACTACTGAACATAATATGTTCTAACAAACTATGTTAAATTTTTAGGGGACTACACGGCAGCTATTCTGCGTCGAACAAAAAAAAGAATCACGGTAATCGGATCATAAATCTCGGAGTAATCGGTGTACATACATAAAAAAACATACCGATCAAATTGAGAACCTCCTCCTTTTTGGAAGTCGGTTAAAAATTGAAATTAAATAGACAAATAAAGAAAGAGTAAGAAACTCTTTTTTTTTCTCTCTTTACTTGTATATTTAATTAACTGAAGAAAACAAAGCAACAGTCTACAAACTGGTAGAATTAGTAGGCAAATTGTCGGTTACGACCATCTCTGATCACACAACCATAGAATTTAGGGATGTAAATGCCCCAAACATATAATTTTCCGGGGCGTATAGGAAAGCTATTTTTGTTACTTTTAAATATATTTGAAACATAATTTAACAGTGATTTGCATCATAGAATTTTAAGACTTTTGGTTTTAGAATGGTTTATTTAGGCCAAGAATCAAAAAAGTTATATCCGAAATAATATTTTATATTTTGTTTTTCGGCTCTCCTGAAAAGTCGAGTTTTGGCGCTTACGCCTTTTGAGCCCCGAGGTATCGATATATGAATGAAACTCGGTTAACTCTTTGGATACTTTTTGTCCCGATTGCAATGTAGACAACCATCGCTGTAATTCAATAACAAATACGTTGTCATGTTGTCTACACGTCATTAATTACTTAATTTTAGTTATAACGCATAAATATGAGAGCCAAGTTTTGAAAACCCTTTTTAAGTGATGCAGCAGAGGAGGCGTGGACGGAGTCGCGGGCGAATCCTAGTAAGGAAATAATAATAATAATAAAAGTGTCTATTTTAGTTTATATACAAAACAACAAATTAATATACATGTAAAATAATAATTTTCTCATTTAGGTTGCCTGGAAGAGATTGCTTTGAGCGATAAGGCCGCCTATTGTATTGCCTAGAAAATGTTGTAAATATTATGGTCTGTTTCTGTAATTCTATATTTTGGTGTGCAATAAAGTGTTATCTATCTATCTGTCTAATAATAACTGGTGGTCGATATTCGACCATAATAAATAATTTAAATTATAAGTTTGAACATTATTAAGGTTCTGTTACGGAGTCTCCTAATTGCTATACTCTCCTTTGGATTGTTATTTCATTAGTTTTATTGAAAGAAGAATAATTATAATGAATATTTAATGACGTTTATTGCGTTCTACAATACAATCAAAGTTAGAAGAAAAAAAAGGAATTAAAATTTGCCAGAGACAATAACAAAAAAAAAACTTTTTTATATAACATTATGGCGGGAATTTAAAACGTAGACAGTCCTGTTGTCAAAGACTATATACTTCTATAATCACATATTTCGCCAAAGCTACAGTTAATTTGACCTGAACAATAAATAAAAGAGTATATATGCGTGTTTGTATCAAATACATGGAAGTGTGTGTGTAATGTTTTTTTTATTGATTTAATGTGTTTTTATGCATATTTAAAAATAAATATCACTCCTCTATATAAACTATGGAAATATAATATGTAATTTAGTCTAAGTTAATAAAATTATATACATTTCTAACTAAATACAATGTAAGAAAACTTAACTTATTTGTATTGTATTCTACCCATAGTCCCTCAAGACTATAAGTAGAATACTGAGCCCAGATCACCGTCTTCTATGGGTAAGGTGCCCAGAAGGCTGGCTCCGTTTCCTCGCTAGATCGCCATACTGATCCGTTGGCCGAGGTAGGCACCAGCCCTCTGATCACCTGAAGAGTCGATGAGTCGTTTTGATAAATTTTGGTAGAGGCTCATGGCCTCAGGACCCCACGGTCCAAGCGTCTCGACAGCAAACGGCACAAACATATAACTCTCACTGAGGGTTGCATATTTCCGCTGCTTCAGTGATTCCGCTGTTTCTGCCGCCGAACCGGCCGATCTAGAAGTGTTTGGTAAATGGGATGCGGCCAACGTGTCTATTATATAAACTATAAGTGTGCGAAATTTCATACTCCTCCATTTACGCAATTTTCGTAAAAAGATGTACAAAGTTATTTCTTCAATTATTAACATATATATGTATTTATTTCAGACACAAAGATCCATAATAACAAAAAACTGTATACAGATAAGGTTATAATAAAATTAAACCATAAAAAATTAAAATTAACAAATGTCCATCAGTCACCCCTGGTCTAGCGAGCAGCAGTGCATTTGTAGCAAGCTTTCGGTGTTGCAAATGTCCATGGGCGATGGTAACCGCTTTCCACCAAGTGGGCCGCTGACCTCCTGCAATAAAATGAAAATAAAAGTGAGTCGGTGTGGTGAGTACCCGAGCAGGTGATGAGCTGGCTCTGGCCCTGCCGCTCCAGGTCCACGACGCACATGTCGATGATGGGCGCGAGGCTGGTGAAGCTCTCCATGGGCTGCACGTACTGGTGGCCCTCGTCCCGGACCGCCGACAGACGGACCAAAGCCGAGTCGCCGAGCCGCGAGCCCACGAACACCACGCCGTTGTCCAGGTACGTCATGCACTCCGGGATCGGGATCTCACCTATGTGCATAACAAAAGTACAGTAAATAACTGTGTTTCTGTATCCCTATTAATATTATAAATGCGAAAGTAACTCTGTCTGTCTGTTCCGTTTTCACGTAAAAACTACTGGACCGATTTGGCTGAAACTCAGTATATATATATATATATATATATATATATATATATATATATATATATATATATATATGTTTTCGATACCGAGAATGAACATAGGATACTTTTTATCACGAAAAGTGGGATAGTTTCCGGGATAAAAATATATTTGTCCTTCTGTTTGTTATGCTTTTACGGAAGAACTAATGGGCCGATTTGGCTGAAATTCGGTACGTATGTAAATTAAATACTAAGGGTGGACAAGGGATAATTTTCATTTTGGCCTTTTTGGAAATTTTGGCTATTTTAGCCTTTTTGGTCATTTTGGCCTATTTAGTCATTTTGGACATTTAGGCCTTTTTGGTCATTTTGGCCTATTTGGTCATTTTGGCCATTTTGGTCATTTTGGCCTTTTTGGTCATTTCGGCCTGTTTGGTCATTTTGGCCTATTTGGTCGTTTTTGCCGTTTTGGTCATTTTGGCCTTTCTGGTCGTCTTTGCCTATTCGGTCGTTTTGGCCTTTATGGTCATTTTGGCCTTTCTGGTCGTCTTTGCCTATTCGGTCGTTTTGGCCTTTATGGTCATTTTGGCCTTTTGGGTCATTTTGGTATGCCACACAATGACAAGACGAGAGTTAGCCACTGAAGACAGCGCAGTGGTATGTGTGGAGGACTCAGCAAGGTACCTCCCTCTATATAGAGAGGTAACCCATGTGCTGACACCCCAAAAGAAAACCACCTTCCTACCATGTGCCCCGCGCATAGTACGAAGATGGAAGACAAGCTAAACCAAAGTCAAATGATTCCGACGCTTAACGGAGTTTGTCGTTATATCGGGTGACGTTACATAGACTTTACACTGTTTTATGAAAGAATATAAAAAAGTAATGTCTTCTAGTCTCGAGGAATATTCTATTCGAGAAGAAAACGAAGAACACATACCCAGAAGCTCCACCTTCAAATCCTTGACTGATTCTGTGCCGTCGGGTTTCTCTTGCAGTTCCAGCAGCAGCATGAAGAGTCTACCGGCGATGTCTCCCAGCAAGTATCGCAGACCTCGCGTATCGACACGGCAGTAGCAGTTTATGGGCGTCAACTGGAACCAAGTAAAATAAAGACAAGAAATTCGCTAATATATTTTTTCATAGCTTACAGTGGACAGACAGACGGCCCAACTGATGGAAAGTGGTCACCGACCCTTATGGATGTTCAGAACACCAGGGGCGGTACCAACGCATTGTCAGACTCTAGGAGCTTCACGAGGTCAGCAGACATGCAGACGGCCCACCTGATGGAAGGCGGTTAATCGCCTACGGACATTGTAACATCAAAAGTATTACCAATATGCTTCGGCTCTTTGAAGGGAGTCTGGAACCACAACTCAAGGTCCTTACGGCGGCATTCTCTAGACCAGGGGTGGTAGAGACCAGACGAGCAAATACCCTATCACCCGGCTATTGCATTATTTCTGCATTCCTCTATGGCTTAGGGAGGTGGACGAGCCAGAGTATCTCCATCTCAGACGGAGAGCAGAGGGTAGGTGACGCCACTACGCTCACCTCCTCCCAATGACGTACTGGAACCTGGTTGAGGTCGGGGTCCTCCCGGGCGAGTCCCATACTCAGGGATGTGGGGTACTCTGTTCCCTGGGGCACCTCTAAGTGGCGCCTTACAAAGACGCGGAGGGACGCTGGTAGATTGGTGGTCACCATCTCATAACACGTTCCTGATGGAAGTGTATGGGAACGCTTACAAACCAATAGATGGCGCTGTGCAATACTGCAAGTCGCTAACCATTCCGACATATACAAAGAATATACACAAATTTCCAACTACTTCATTCGTTGGATTCACTCTTGCTCCTCCAGCCATCATATCCAGAGCCAGTCCCTGGGAGTCAGAGTCTATATACCCCCAATGGTCTGATGCATGAATGTATTCCCCCACCGATATTTAAAAAAAACGTTGAGGTGTCAAGGGAGGGTGGAAGGTTTTAACGAAGTTCCTTTCGGAATTCTAATAAAATAATCGTCGCGACACCACACTGTTCAATGTAGCGATACGCTAAATCACCAATGAGATCAGTGATTTATAAATCTTTTTCCTTAAAAGATGCAAATCACTCTTTTAAATCTTTGGTTTCGAATGACATAATTCATTCAGTTGACCGGTTTTAAGCTTTACAATAACGCCAGAGAGTTTAATTTACTGTGTATCATCATTGTATTTCTTAGAGTGCGCATGTTATCTCTTTTCAATTCACAATATCCTGTATCTATTGTCTCATACTACATCTAAGTATCTGATTTGTTAGTTTTCATCATTCCACGTGACTAAAATCAATCTTAACGTAGTGAGTTAAAGATGTATTTTCCAAACCAAGGATTTAAAGAGTGATTTCGAATTTTGAAAGATTATACATCTTTTAAATCAATCACTCCTGAGTTACACATCTTTAGTTGAGAGGTGTCAAGGGACACCCCGATTTAACGAAGTTCCTTTCGATTCATTAGTGAAGGAATTGTAATAAAATAATCGTCGCGACACCACACTGTTCAATGTGAAACAGAAAGACGAAACGAAAATAACTGGCTTGCTTTCTATGAGAGAGAGAGAGAGAGAGAAACACGCGCACGCCGAACGGCTTACAATAGAACAAAAAGTGTTGTTACAACTTTTGGTTCTAATTTTTTCCGTTTAGCCCCCTTTCGCAACGCGCGATAAGGAACTTCCAAAAAATGGATGAGCTAGAGGGAATTAGTTTAGTGCAGTGTTTTCATCAGTAAAATAATTGTGTATTTTTTAAAGTAAAAGCCCGTAAAGTAATGATTACTAAATGCATTCAAATATTCAAGGAAGATCGGTATCCAACTAACCTTTATTTGTTGGGGCGCTACTGCCACATAACTTTGGCCGTCGTGATATACTATCGATTCCTGTCCTATCACTATAGCTCCGCCTGAAAATTTCAACATACTATATCAGTGTTATAAAAAAACTAGCTGTCCCGGCAGACGTCGTCCTGCCCGGTAAAAAATAGGGGTTGATCGTAGAGGGTTGAAAATCTAGGGTTGTATGTATTTTTGTATGTTGTATCATAAAAAAATAGAAATTAAAAATTTTGTCTAAAAAATAAAATAAAAAATTTACGGGTGGACTACCCCTAACATTTAGGGGGATGAAAAATAGATGTTGGCCGATTCTCATAGATACCGGATAAGCACAAAAAATTTCATCAAAATCGGTCAAGCCGTTTCGGAGGAGTATGGCAACGAAAACTGTGACACGAGAATTTTATATAAAAAAAATACTAACACCAATAAGAGTGGAGCACCAATGTGGAATATTTCAAAGTCAGCTTCATACGTATGTTAGTACGTATGACAGGAATCTTTCAAGTTAAACTTGATAGACTTCCCGGTTTCCGATTGAGCTGAAATTTTGCATGTATGTGTATATCGCGTATGGTAACATGGAGCTGATCTGATGATGGAGTCGGAAGGTGGCCATAGGAACTCCTGTACCAAACAAGATGGACCCGTCGTGTTTGGGCTCGTTTTACTTGTCTTGGCTAGCACTCTGCTGCTACATGATATGTAGGATCTCAAAAGCTTTTCTTTAAAAACCTTTTAAAAAAAGCTTATTTATATTATTTTATATATATTAATTATTTTTTCAAAGTTTCCATGGAGAAGGGAATTAAATCACTAAAAAATGAAAAATAAATAATAGTTAAAAAAAAAAACATTTTTCATACACTTTCATTCAAATTTATTAAAATTTATTTTCTATGTTTTAATTGGATTTTCTATAAAAGCGTATTTTTTTAGTTTTTTTTTTAAATACTTTTTTTACTATTCCACTCGAACGAAGTCGCGGGCAGAAGCTAGTCAACAAATAGAGGAACTCACCAAGTGGGCTCGGAACTGGGATTAATATGGACGCCTCCGTCTCCACGTTGTCCTGTTTCCACGGCACTTTGCTGAATTCTTTATCCCGCAAACTTATTTCGTGTGTCTGAAATTGCAGTCAAATTTTTATATAATCTAAAAATTTATTTTCATACATACATACATACAGATAAATAAAATTGAAGTGTCTGTTTGTAATATCTAAATAAGAATGTGAAAAAATCAGGGATGATAATCGGACAAAGAGATTCCAAAAATGCAATTTTTAGTATGTTTGTCTTTTAGAGCATCACGTGAAAACTATTGCAACTCGACATAGAGCTAGGTTATATCCCGGGACGTAACTCGGCTTGTTTATCCCAATGAATGACGTCGTTTCTGTGGGATAGACAAAAATAGCGAAAAAGATGGCGCTGCGATCGCATCTTTTTTGGAAACCACTGAAAATATATAAATTAACATGTGCAACAATGACATAGACGACATAGTGCTAGCTTATAGCCGAAGTTAAGACTTGGGATACAGTTTATCCCAATAAATGACATCACTTCACACTGTTCAAACTCAAACCATATACAGATTTATTACAGTTATAGATTTTTATTCAAATACAATAAGAAATTGTGTATATTTGATACCTTAATATGTCTTCCGTTGACGTCTTGATGTATTAGTATTAAAGTTGGACTCGCACATCCATGTAAGAACTCTACATCATAAACATTTAACTCTTCCAACCTGAAACATTCAAATAAAATTCAGTATACTTATTTGATTTAATTTCGGATAAAAGACGACCCAGTTGATGGAAAGCAGTTACCATCGTCTATGGACATCTGCAACACCACAGGGGCTACAAATAGCTGCTGCTCTCTTAAGGGAGACTGTTGTTATGGGGGCATACTCTAGACCAGGGGTGGTAGCCATCCGGTCGGGCAAATACCATACCAGCTGGCTGTGTTGTTTTGTAGCTTCTTACAACAGGCCGCTCAGCCGCAGGTAATTGTATACGGATAAAACAAGATGACATGCATGTATAATGAATAAACAAATAAATCCAGTTTATGTCATTAAAAATAGGTTATTTGACAGTCAATCAACTGATATACTTTATTATTAACTTCCATCATGGCTAGACACCTAGATTTTGTAGAGCTTGCAGCTTGCAAATAATTGTCATTGAACGAGTCAAATAGCCTATTAATTTTAGAGTAAACAGTAATTAAAACAATTCCTATCATGATATTTTGTAGTTTGATGACATGAATTTGAACACACTCACTTTTATATGAACATTGTTTCAGAATTTATTGTGATATGTGTCAACTACCCTGTTTCGTTTATTACCTTAAACTGGTAGCTTTCAATTCTGTAGAATCTTTATCCAGTGGTATGATCTTGAACAGACCATCATATAGCCGCAAGCCTATCACTCTGGCCTGTGGGTCTATGACTGCTAGAATGCCATTCTCTGATGGCTTCCCGATGCGATCTGAGACATTGCCATGTGCACGAGTGACCACTTCCAAGCTGCCATTCGGACCACTCCACCATTCTAATATCATGGCATTGTAACGGGCTGTGAGAATGAATACCAAGTCTTTGTTTTCGTACTGTAAAAAAAATTTGTACACTAGCAACAGTTTGTTTTTATATAAAAAATCAAACACAGATGTTATATATCAAACAAAGCATAGGCGTTTATAATTATATAAAAAATAAAGTTACAAGCTCCTACAACGACGCCGACGACAGAAATTGTATACCAAACAGACATTGCATACTTTAAACTAAACAAGTTAGGTCTGTGTTATATGTGTGGTGTGTTAATGGACCACTCTGGGGCCAATTCCAAAACCCATAGCCATAGTCAATAACGGCAAGTTCATTTACGAAATTTACATTGCCAGCAATCAAACTCAAAACTTTTGTGTTCCAGTGAGCTTGGCCAATATGGCTTAAACTCAACTGAACCACAGTAACCGTCAGTGATGGCTATAAAGCAGTGGGTAATAAATGGGCTGATAACATATCCCTTGTTTGTTGATGAACATAATACTTCAAAAAATATGATTTATAATTGAAAAATAGAGTCTACTAAAAATTTTCCCCTACTCTAAGTAGTAGTGTTCATTCCCAATAGAAGAGTTCATAGCACCATTGGCGACCAGCTGGACAATCAATCAACCACACGTTTTTGAGCTTCTAAGCTACTGAATGCAAAACAAAAGGTTTCTAAGAACATTTCTCTTGTGTGCATTGCAATGAGATAAAGAGTTTATTAAAACAGATGTATTAAGACTCCATGAAGGTTGATAACATCACAGCTGTTGCAAATATACATAGACAACGGTAACCACTCTTTAACAGATAGGCCGTCAGCCTGGATACTGTACAACAAGACTAAAAAAGTATACAAAAATCAAATTTATTACATTCAGTTCACTTTAAACCTTGAAACAAACAAACATCCCATGAAACTCACTTTACCATGTATATACCCAAAATGTATACAAAAAATAGTTCATTTATTTTGGTTGATAGTTACTCACTGGAGGCCTGAATAGTTTCATTTTGGCCACCTTCCCGTAAAGGCCGACTTCTTTCATCGGACGAAGGCCTTCAGGTGTCACCAGATACATCTCCAGACGTGACACTTTCGCCACTAGGAGGTTTAAATCCGTTGGAGATGTGAAGTTGCCTATAAAAAAAAATGTAAGATGTATATATACATGATGGATGGATGTTGATAGTCAATCACACCATAGGCAGTGTATAATGGATATAATGTCCAATTGTGCAAAGGAGAATATTAAAACGAGGTTTTAAGGGTTTGAAAAGTTAGCCATTGATTGCTTTTAGACAATGAAATACAGAGCACATATAAGCATGGTCGGTGGTCGCGAGCAACTCGTGAATGAAATTTGTGTGTTCCACTACCTCTAGGCAATCAATTGTCTATTATTTATTTAAAAAAAGCACACAGGTACAATTTACAATATATGTATTTTTAAATTGTTTATAATTTATATTATTAATAATTTTCTATTTCAATTTTTTATATTATTTCACTTTACAGGCAACACCAAGTGGGTCATTCATCCAATGTATTCTATCGTCAACAGGCAGAATGGATCCAAATGAAAGGCAGAGATAGATTATAGTCTAGTATAGCACTTGGCTACTTGTTATCCCAGAAAAATATACAATTAACACGAGCAAAAGCTAGTTTATTAATAACTAGCAACCACCTGTAACTTTGACTGTGTCATTCTGGAAATTCCTTGTATGGACAAAACTGTCAATGGTGCTTGACTGACTTCAGGTGCATAAGCAGTTAGGGATCAATCAGTCATAGACTATTCTTTAAACAGAATGATGGATTAGTGGTTTACTCTTGGCTTCATTTGCATACATATAAAATCCTACAAGTATCTCAAGTTTGTGGGTTAAAAATTTCCCTAATCATCATTGGCATTCCACCACTATGTACATCTGAGTTGCATTTAGAGCGGTAGTTAAAAGCCTGAGGCCAGCATTTCTACTTTGCTTTGCATGATCTTCAGGAACCCTTGTTTTGAGAGCATTGTGTACCATGCGACCCTTCAATGTCAATCCAGCATTTTTCAGGATTATCCATTCTAACCAGGACATGGTGGAAGTGGTATGGGTTAGGGTTGCCAACCATACTATAATATATAGTATCATAATATATTTTAGCCAATATTTGAGATAATATTCCTATACCAGTTTTATATAATTGACTTTTAATACAGAACATTAATGAGAAAGAAGATATTTGCATTATAAGCCACCATTATTTATTTTTATTTATTTATGATGGCAACAAACTTCATAGTACAAATAAAAGGAAATGAGTAGTAGGTCATTACATTTATATATTTAATTATGAGAGCATATCAATGTAAAGAGAAAGTTGGTGATATAGAATTATTATACAATGCAATTAGGATATTATGAGGTATGATTAAACATGTGTTATGGTAAAAATAAGGTGTGTCCATAGTACTAACTTCAACTATAATTTAATAACACAAATATGTATATTCTTCATTTTAACCCACTGAACATAAAAATGGCCTTGGACTTTAGGACCATAGACATAAACACACAGAGTTCTATTTAAAAACATAACAATACTAAAATTACTTGTTAATAATATTCAGAAATCTAATACTTATTTTAACAAGAAACTTATATACTATTTTGTTGAAACTATTACAGTTTTAAAGATGGAAATACATTTAACAATCTAGAATTAACCCAATATCCAAATAAGTTAGTCTAGAATAAGGTTGGGACACATAACATACTACTTTTATGTTTGTTTATTATATAAAGTCTATTATTTAATAAAACTATGTTTTAATGGTAATAATACTTGTTGACACATAACATCTTTGTCTTCTGTGATCATGGCCACTGTAATGTGGCCAAAACATCAGTATAATCAAAAACACATAAATTACCACACTTAAAACCTTTAAAACATAGCTTTATTCTGTACGTAAGTCACGGACACTAAAGAAAATATTAAGTCTTATTATTTATTTACTTATGTTTAGAATGTTCATATTATTTATTGTGTTCAGGGCCACAATCAATTTTAATAGTTTTAATATTTTCTTTAGTTCATGGAGCTGCCTGGAAGAGATTGCTTTAAGTTATTTTATTACAATTATAATTTTCTGAATACAATTTTAATTGGTGCTGGTACCTACGCTCACGTATGGAAGCGAGAGTTAGGTATGGAATAGAGAGCACGAAAGTAGAGGAAACGCGGTCGAGATGCGAGCACTGTGCAAAATCTGCGGAGTGACGCTCGCTGACCGCGTTCGTAATACCGAAGTAAGAAAGAGAGTGTCGGGGTGAAGGTAAGGAAAGGAATGCTCCGGTGGTTCGGGCATGTGGAAAGAATGTATGATGAAAGAATGACTAAACAGATATACAATGCAAAAGTGGATGGATGCAGAAGTCGCGGAAGGCCACACACACCTTCCATGATCAAATTGATTGTGTACTAGCAGAAGGTGATGTCAGGAGCCTTAAGAACAGGCGAGCGTGCATGACAAGAACTATGAATGTCAAAGAAGCAAGTGAGGTGTGTAAGAATAAGCCTAAATGGCGCTCTGTTGTTCGTGCCTACCCCGCAAGGGACCTGGCGTGAAGTTATGTATGTATGTACAATTTTAATTGTAGAGTTATAAAGAGATAATAACACCCCAACCAACAACCAAATTTTTTGCAAATATACAAATATCAGTTATGATTAAGTCCAGGGTGTTTTTGTAGTCCATAAATAATGTAAACAGGATCTTTTGTTTCTACTCTTTGGTCTTCTATATAATCTACCAAACAATATGGATATATCCACTTTTATCCAAGTTTGCATGTTAAGTCTTCTGGTGACATTATTAGTGTAGCCTTGTAACTATAACTAGAGTGTGTCTAAATAGTTTTTAAGTGTCCTAGTATATGATTGTGGACTTAATATAAATACTTTAGGTATACACATTCAATAATATTTATCCACATTTTCTGTATTCATACACACAGTAATTATTTCCAATTAGAAAATCGTTTTCAAAACTTTTTTAAATGTAGTCATAGCGAAAATTAAGTACATGAAGTATACAGAACAGATTAAATCGTAAAAACTACTAAAATCCAGGGCAAAGTTGTGAAAATCACAACAAAACGAAGCATCAACATAATATCGCTTTTATGATAGGCTTTATTTTGGAAAGTATATTTACAATATTTTCGGAACGATTACTATGCATGAATTTGCATTTTGTATAAGAAGTCATTCAATAATTTAGATTTTAAAATTAAATACGAGAATAACTACACCGTCTATTTTTATTCATATAACCTCAATTTCATGAAAACATTTTGTTTAATTTGAATTACCTGTAATACATGCTGTTACTGCTGTCGGCTTTTGTGCCGTAACCACGTAATGATACGCCATTGTGTTATTTCATGTAATATTAATTCCAATTTTTCACCAAAACTCTTTACCACGGCAAAATACGAAGAAAAATCTCTATTTGAAATAACATTAATTTTTTTTTGAATTTACGGCTTGGCAGCTAAAATAAAAATATAAATAAAGTTGCGCAATTGCGCATGGTGGATAGCAATATAGCATTGAGCATAGAGCAGAGAATCTGAGAGCTGATAAAAATCGACTAAATCAAGTAATTTAAAGAAATACACATCGATACCTTTTTACGATGTCGTGTAATTATTGTTAATTTGTTATTAAGGGAGGGCCTCATCTAGCATAATGCTAATGTTACTGACTGTGGCAAAATGCCTCTTATTCATAGAGTTAAAAATAACGCAGTTAACGAATATCAACATTACGTTATGTATATATAAGTATGCTATCTGTCAATATGTAATGTCATTCATATTTAAACACAACTAGCTTCTGCCCGCGACTTCGTTCGTGTAGAATAGTTCATGCATTGGTGCAACGCTAGTATTGGTCTTAGTATGATGATATATCATATAGCTTTTAGCCCAAAGCTTTCCTCGATAAATGGGCTATCTAACACTGAAAGATTTTTTCAAATCAAACTAGTAGTTCCTGAGGTATGTGCGTTCAACCGAACAAAAAACTCTTCAGCTTTATATATTAGTATATATATCGCATAAGAAATAACGCATTACACCCGTTCCCACGCCTGCATGAAACGGTCTATAACTATAACATTATCACTTATGATCCCCTCTCTATAGTAATAGTTTATAAAAATCTTGACTAATTATATTTCCTTTTTAATAATTACTTGAATTCAGTCTGACATCCATAAGTGTTGTAAGGAGCCACCGATCAGTAACGTATATTAATTATATGACTCCAGTGTAGCATATTCTAAATTTGGACCGATTTAAGTAAAAATGTTTTAAACCACACAAACCTCATTTCGAGATAATTGAGTTTAAAGTTTATTGCCGTCTTTCTCTGGCTTTGTAATACTTAACGTTGTGTTTTCTTTATGTAATTCTAAGTGTACTAAACTAATATATATGCATGTATTTAGTGAATAAATTGTAATAGTTTAATAGATATTCAAGAAACTTGCGCCTGGATCATTTTAACAAAATAAAAATTTTATGGGTTTGCTCTGTAGGCTGCGGAAAGAAAAATGCAAAAATGTTTCAAAAATGTCAAAAATAGAAATTCAAAAATGTTTATTATTTTAGTTTTATTTAAAAAAATACCAACGTGACCCTACTCCTCATCCAAATCAAAGTCAAGTTCATCACAATAACCATCTATATCATCTATTATTGCATCGTCTCCCTGCAGTTTTTTATAGTAGTCAATGCAATCATTCGGTAAAAGATGAAATAATGATTTCAGATCGTAACTGCTTTTTGTTAACCCGTTTCCTGGCATATTTCATAATCATAATTCTTTTAAATCTTCTACGACACCCAAATCAACAACTTTTTTAACCGACTTCCAAAAGGAGGAGGTTCTCAACTTGGCCGGTATGTTTTTTTATGTATGTACGCCGATTACTCTGAGATTTATGATCAGATTTACGTGATTGTTTTTTAGTTCGATGCAAAATAGTTGCCATTTGGTCTCCTAAAAAATTGACATAGTTTGGCAAAGTAGTTTTCATTTATGAAATGTTTTTCCGTTCCCGTTTCCTGGGACCTATATTTTTAAGGCGCGCGGCACCTTTCGTAGGTTTACCCATAGCTAGACTCAAAAAGTATTAAATTACTTATTTCTAAAGCTATTTTTAATTACAATATTTTATTTTTAATATATATCATGTAAAACAGATCACAACTAAATTTAAATCAAACATTACAATTTTATTGTATATACAAAAAATTGCAAAAAAGTTAACAATTAATATAAATCAATGCCTACTTAAATAAAGTTTTCGGTATAAAAATAATATTCTGTTTACTTAATCGCCGAGATACTAATGATGATTTTATACGGTTAATATAAAATGTTTTGAATCGTTTTTAAGAATTTTTTTTTCGTATTTCTTTATTAAAATATACATACATGCATGTGGCCTGAATCAATATAGTAAAGTATAGTTCTGTAGTCGAATGCTATTTGGAATTGAGTTAAAATGATTCAAGGTGATTGGAATATTTAAGCAGAATGATTTTTGTAATATTTTCCATATTGTATAAAAGTATGATTGTTCGGTAAATGTATAGCTTTCCGGTACACGAATTTTAAGTAGCGGGGTGGTGAAATGGGGAGAGGAAGAGGCATACTTACCTTTACTACAACCCCTAAGGTCCGGAGACCTTGTTTTTTTTTAATAAACATAACCTCACTTATTTTTCGCTAATATTGAACTTCTATCATACGTCCAAAGTTGAAAAATCTTTTCAAAGTCCAAAAAAAGCCAGTAATCAACATAAAAAGAACCAAAAACCAATTAATTAATTGCACAAAAGTGAGGAAAAACACAATAGAGCACATTCACATATACACAGGAGTAACCATTCAAAATGGCGACCAATAAAGATGATTTTTTAAAGTAATCGCATTTATTTATATTTAACCAATATTAAAGAAAAATATCTGCAATGTACTTAAAAATTGATATCATTAATATATTGATTTATTGTGATATTAAAAAGCAACGTGCTAGTCGTCATAAATTGATAAATAAAACAAATGTTTCATATGAGAATTTTGAGAATTCATACTGTTTGTGTGTATAAAATAAATAGTAAATGGCAACCAGTCGGTTCTGGCTCGGTTTGGTCTGCAAATAACCTAAATTAACCGACTGTTCGTGTGTATAACATAAATAGTAAATGGTTACAAGTCGGTCCTAGCATGTCGCTGACGCGGCACAGCGGCCGGCGTATCATTTCTACATTAAAAACAGTTTTAGTTTTAGAAAAAGTTCTAGTGGTTATATGTAATTCATGAGTACATTCATAAGCAATTCGTGAGTACATTCAGAAACTCAAATCACGCTTTGTTATTATCAAAAGTGACACAATATTACAACAAAAATAAGTGAGGTTATGTTTATAAATTAAAAAAAAATACAACCTCCGGATCTTAGGGGTTGTAGTGGGGGTAAGTATACCTCCCCTCTACCCACTAGGCCCACCCACTACTTAAAATTTGTGTACCGGATTGTTAAGTCGCAGCCAATGATTCTAATAGCTTGAAACACTTATTCATTTCAAACATGGTCTTCGACATTTCAGCTGTGGGACCATATGGATTTTCGTCAATTATTGACATAGAGTTATGAGTCTTTGATATGTTAAAATATACCTTATCTGGAGTACATAAGTCACAAAAACTAGAAATTGTCGAGGTTGTGGTTTGGAACATTTTTGCTTAAATCGGTCCATTTTTACTAAAAAAAAATGTATTTTATAAATGAGGTAATCCTAGAATTAATAGGGTAAAGGTAAAGGACTTTATGTAATCTTATAAATATTTATTCTTAATATTTCATTTTTAATACTATATTTACAAAAATACACATTATAATCTAATAAGATCAGTCTTCATGATTGCTCGGAGGAACACTCTCGAGCAGGACTTGCGTCAGGAATGTGAATTTTCCTGTAAAAAGAAAACAAAATACATCGATTTCCATTTTTTTTATAGCAGGAGTTCATCAGACAGGAAGACGGCCGAAAGCGGTTACCATCGCCTATGGACATTTGTAACACCAAAGGTGCTACATATGCGCTGCTGCTCTCTTAAGGGAGACTGGAACCTGACCACTAATGCCGAAACACAACTCAAAGCTGTTATGGCGACATACTCTAGACCAGGGGTGGTAGCCATCCAGTCGGGTAAATGCCCTACCACCTGGATGAGGGTCGTTTTGTCGCCTCTTATGACATGCCATCCGTACGCAGGAAATTGTATTCTTATTTTTCCATTCAGTGTAAGAAACCATTTGTATGATCTAATTGTTTTAAATCAAAAGACAAAGATTTTTCGTTTTTGCAGTTATATGAAATAATTTTTAATATTTTACTACTGATGCATGGAGTGATTCAATAATTTTCGCCGTACACAGTAGGTATAGTTTCGAAAAACTCTTGTCTAATGTTTGGATGATGCCGTTGCGTTACCGTAAAAAAAAACAAAGTTCCTGTTAAATGTTTCACAAAAATCTATTCGTAGTTTTAAAAATATTCTAAATCAATTATTATATTTAAAACTAATAGCTTGTAAAGGTAATACATTTGTTTTTACTATAGTTATGATAATAATTACTGAATGAATAGGGCAATAAATTCTGACCTGATAAATTATCAATAGGAATGATTTATAAGTTTAAATTATTCTTTTTTTCAATTTTAAACTTTAGGCGATTTCTTGTACATATCTATAATCGATGTGAATATAAGCTGAGGAGAAAGTAGATATAAAAGTCATATTGAATTACAACTTACTTAATAAACTAGATGGCGTTTTCTTATGATACACGAAGAAAGTATAAACGGCTACTCCGAGTACTATGAACCCGATTGCCATTAAATATTTGACCGAAGGATCGTGCACTATTGGCAATATGGATAAGAATATTGCCACGAGCAACACAAAACATGGCACTGCGGTCGGTACTCTATATGGACGAATCTTCTCTGCCTGAGTTTTTCTAAGAACTAATAATGCGACCATGGCGAGACCATAGAAAAACCATAAGAACCAACTGGCGAATTCTATTAAGGTTTTTATATTGCCGACTACTATGAAGATTGTTGTCAGTAGTGCCTGAAATATAATAAATACATTTATTCAGTTAAATATTGATTAAACTTCCACAACAAGAAGACCGGGGTTTAATTAGACCTTCTTTAAAACAATTGATCTGATATTATAATTATAATTTACAAACAAGAACAATCATGTAAAAATATCGAGTACGATGGAACTTTACCCTAAAATTAGTTCGGGGTTGATAAGATTAGTCGTGGCATAAAAATAATTAAACATGTAAATAAATACCTGAAACGCGACTGCAGGTGCTGGCGTCAACCTTTTCATGTTAACATACGAGAATACTTCCAACATGTGGCCACCACGCGCCGCTGTATAACATACCCTAAAAATAATGAGCACATGTTAGGTAATTAATTTGTAAGCTTATTGGTGTATGTGCTAAACTACAGAATCGCTTTTAGCAAGAGATTTCACAGAAAATGAATTACTGCTCAGTATTATGCAGTTAATTTGAATAAATCAGTTAATTTGCGCTTACAACGGACATCAACTCTTGAGCTTCTGTTTTGTAATTAATATATTAAGATAGCGCTCTGATCAGTAGACCATGTAAAAAGATATTGATAAAAAGACTGTTACCTGGTCACACCGAATTGCACACTCATAGCGCATCCAAACGTTGCAATGGCAACACCAAGAGGTATTAAAAAGCTAGCTGGTCCAAGCACTCGGGTGCCGAAAGCTACTGCCACTGCAGGTACTGACGTCATTTCCGCGTAACTCAACACAGTCATATACGCGACGTTCATGAAAACATAGAGCGCTGTTATGAGGGGCACTGCAATTGATATGCTCAGTGGTACGTTCCTGAAAAGGAAGGTGACATTATCCATAATATTATAAAATTCGAATAACTCCGTATCACTACATTTAAGCTATTAAAAAAGAAAACAAATGGAATAGACTATATAAAGTTCACAATTGTTACAAACTTACACTCCAGGGTTTATGATTTCCTCAGTGACCACTGTGACACTGTTCCATCCGTCGTACGCCCATAATCCCGAATATAGTGCCAACGCAATGCCACCTGGACTAGAAGTGCTGCCCTGAAAACCTTTATCTAGATGAGCTGTGTTCCCTGTAATGTTAAAATTGCTTGTTAAGTATACATAATAAGTGCACTATTATATGTTTTATTTACACGTGTGTTTCTGCACATAATATAAATTAATAAAAATTTGAAACATTCAATATGTATTGGAGTAATATACACTCAAGGTCACAAGGCGTCTGCGTCTAATATTACACCAAACATACGAAACAGAATTGGAGGAGCTCAGACAATGTTGAATTAATTTTTATACCTGAACTGTAATTTTAGACTTGTAAATAGTAAATGCTATTAGACGTAACAAAACAAACCTTTTGCAATTTCATAAATTCCTCCGCCAATAACGATCAGACAGGCGAATACTTTACAAACACCAAATATATTTTGTACTTTGACGAATAACTTCACGCTGGTTATGTTGATGTAGGTCATTATAACTGGAAGTAAAAAGATTATTCTCATAAAAGAAAGAATGAAAATATTTATTTCTATAATACAATTGAATGTGACTTCAATTTTATATTATTAATCATATTATAAGTCAATAGAATTTGCATGGAAATTCAGATTAGCCACTACTTCTTGTTTTAAGGGATGAACTTTTATTAACATGATCAAAAATGGTATTTTTTTTAAAACGGGAAACACATTAAATGGGAAATGTTTTATAATTTGCAAAATGTTCCATGTGAGAAGTCACGTTATTTTGAAACAAATCGCAATATTTTAAAATACGTTGGTATTGAAAGATGAGATAAAAGGACATGCTTTTTTCTTTGTTTAATTTTCGGTTAGCAACATGATTCGTCCAAAACATATGTCGGATCTCTGAGGATGAAGCAAAAATATTATCATTAAAATTCAAAAAGTAAACATGAGTTTAGTCGATTCTAATTTAATCGATTATAAATTGTAAAGAGTAATATTACCACTACTGATAAAACAAAATTTAATGAAAGAACTCACATAAGGCAGCTATTGATGCTAATTTTATAGCAATATCTTTGTAGTCTTGCATCAAATTTGGCGTAAATGGCTGTATTGCATATTCAGCAAATGTCATGACAATAATCGCCACTTCGGCGGGTCTCAGTATAACCACATAAATCCATGCACATATGAAGGACGGAAGTGGGCCCCAATATCTGTGCGTTTTGCCAAACGCCTCTTGGAAATATGCATATTCTGCACCAGATTTTCCCACAACTGTTCCAAGTTCAGCAAAAGAAAGAGCTCCTGGAATAGAATTACTTTTAAAAATGAATCTCCAAAATATAGGAAATAACATTTTAATGTATTGTAGTACGTACAGTAAAGTAAGTACAATTATAAAACCATTGGCCGTTATTTACATAGTAATCACAAGGACTTTCCATTTCCTTATTACAATGCTTTAATAAAATAATTAAAACTTACCTACACCCACCTAGTAAAGATATAACCCCGGAAACCGTCCATATAACTAAACATAATCCAACTGAACCGGAATGTTCCAAGGCTGATGCGGGTGAAACGAATATTCCTGATCCAATCATTACTCCGAGTATCAAATTCACTGCAGAGAACAGCCCTAGTTCCCGCTTTAACTTGACAGCGCTACCACAAACACTGCCAATACCGTTTCCTTTTACTTCACATTTTTCTATGATATCCGTTTCCAGAGCCGCCATTTTCAAATCTGAAACAATAAACATTTTAGGATTGAACATAAATATTTATTTGCATATATTTATGATATTGGTAACACTTTGATGATTACATATTGTTTTTAAGGAAAGCTAGTATTTAGTTGGAAAATCTGATCTGATCTGTTCTGAATCTATTTAAAAGTTATGCTATGTAAATCTCCGATAAGAAGTTCCTGGTGTAGTATCAACGAGAATTTGACACTGTTAGTATCAGTTATAGTACGGCCGGCGTAACTTGGCAAATGTGAACATAGGCTCTGCGAACTTTAGAGCATGTACACTCGTGTGATGAGTGGGCATACGACTCGTCAGTGAATACAATTGGTCGCCCTTCATCCCTGTATTTTTTCATTGCTTTGTACTAGTTGGTTACTGTATTTTGTTCACGAGTTTACATACGCTAAAGTTCGCAGAGCCTATGTTCACATTCGCCAAGTTACGCCGGCCGTATTATACAGACTCAGACACATATAATTTGGCTGGCATTTCTGTTACATGATTCCGGCATACTTCTGGTCTATTTGCTTAAAATTCGTTTTAAAACTAGAATATCCATGAATACATGAAACGGGCTATATTCACAAATTGTGCTGAGCCATCCATAAAAAGAAAAAAGAATTTACTTCGCTGTAATCAACCTGCCGCCCGTCTGGCCTATTCCATAGTTGTATAATTTATAGATTTACATTGCTATCTCTGGTGTTGCTAATGTCCATAGACAACATATCTATTTTCCTTTAGGCCATAGAGTACATTACTATTACATTAGAAGTGGACCGCCGTGACCCTGTTTGCTGCGTATTCTAAAAAACATCTACATTAAATTACATTGAGGCCAGCGACACCTCATTTAGGATTTTTATGTGGCTCTTTTTGAAAAAAATATGTTCTCCTATAGAAAAAAAGTATATCACACTGAGTATTAAAAAGAAATCCATGTGTTTTAGTAGAAAGCAAAGAGTATATTGAATATATGGAGAGTAGAAAGGCAGGCGGCCCACTTGATGGGAAGAGGTTATAACCGCCTATAGACATCTGTAACACCAAAACTGCCGCTCTCTAAAGGAAGACTAGCACTTGACCACTAATGCCGGAACACAACTCAAGATAGTATGGCGGCATACTTTCGACCAGGTATGGTAGCCATCCAGATGGGCAAATATCCTACCCTCCCACCAGGTTGTGGATTATTTTGTTGCCGCTTACGACAGGGCACCTAGCGGAAAATTGTATTCTTTCTCCTGCACGCTATGTTCCATTACATTTAAATTTAGAACATCTCCATTATTTCATAAGGGCTTAATGAGATAATCAGCTAAATTCGTGTAGGCAATTTAAACACAATGGACCTTCGGTAATCTGACCAATCTTTTGTAGGGCAGTGTCGGACAATGGAATTCGTCGGATTTTAGAAACCTGCTACAGACTTCCATAATCTTAAAAAAATAATTTTAAAGAGTACCTTGTAATCAAACTAATTACAAGTCAAAGTGATAAGATTCTACCTGAACTACACATCATATTACATATGTATATAATAAACAAAAACTGCTATGCAAATGAAGTTTCGCTCCAATCTCTTATATTATTATATATTTTGTATAAAGTTTTTATCTTGCTAAGCTAGAATTTATGGAGAAATATGTTGCAGCAAAACAAATTTAAAAAAATGTAGTACGTCATGTGTTTATTATAACTATAGTAATTTTTTTTCTGTCTGTCCACCAATTTTCATCCAAATCGATAAAGCCGTTTTTGAGTTATAAATGGTGGAACTAACACGACTGTCTTTTATATATTATATAAGTACATTATGATCCTTAGGAGGCAATAGGACGTAGAAGTCGAGATGACATACCATTAGTAGTTATAAACGTGCCACAAAACACGTCCATCCACGAGAGAATAGTTGATTTAACGGCCTACGAACCTGATTCCAGGCTTGAATTGTATTAATGTTAAAGATCAAAGGAAAGGAAAAATAATACACATGGCACTAGATACCACCGCACATCTGGTATGCTGTAAAAACTAATTCTTTTATTTACTTCGTGTTTAAACTATAAAAAACATCTATTGTCAATTGTCATCGTACTTATTTTATGACTCATCACCTCTATCGAGACCTCTCAAAGCGACTAATTGAGGTCTCGCGTGACCAAAAGGCTGGCTTGCACTTAGGGCAACGCATCACTGTTGCCATCCAACGCGGAAATGCGGCCATCATTTTGGGCACTCTCCCCGCCGAGAGCGACCTGGAGTCTATTTTTTACTTATAGTTGGTATTTTTTTTTATTTTATTTACATTTTAGTTTAATTTTAGTTAATATTTATTTATAATTAGTTTTATTTCAGTTTATTTTATGACTGTAATTAGTGTCGAACGAATTATTCTTTGGAGCCGTCGAAGCTGGCAGGTGTGCGGGATTAACTCGGCGAACGCGATTCTTTGTTCTATTATACAGTTTAGTATGAAAAAATGCCCGAACGCAGGGGGTGAGGCAGTCAATCGACGACTACGATACGATTTATATATGTAGACTTTCGATTAGCGACGTAGTGACGGACTATGCGCGTGTTGGATTGCATTGAATCGTGCAGTGTGAACTGGTTGTATCCAGTTTTATTTTGTACTTGTTTTATACGTGTTTGTACAGATCTAATAAACTCTATAGTAATTCCGACGGCATTTAATTCGAGTCCTGTAGCTTGTAACAAAAGGATAATATATATAGGCATAAACTGCACATGCACTTCCTCACAACACCAGCATGTAACAGATATACTCTACATTAGTATAAGTTTAGTATTAAAACTAGAATAAATTAATATGTCGGCGAACCATCGCCAAGGATAATATATTGACAATGACACTTTAGCGGAGTGTTGCATATCTATGGTTGCAGGCGACCACCATAATAACAGGGAGACGTGTCGAGACATGTTCTTGGGCGTTGTTGATTAAAAGCAGTGTCCTAACAGTCAGTACAATTATTTTTTCTTAGAGATTTTTTTGCGTTCTATTAGTGGGTAGGTATTGCAGTAGATGTCACTGTTCTCAAATTAATCACCAATTGAATGAATATAATATGTTTCTTTATACGCAGTTGTTTTAATACTTGTTTAAGAAATATTTGATATGTTTTTATGTTTTTGCAAGCCATATCAGCTAATAAATATATTTTAAATTGTGTAAATTCTAGTCCTCACCTTTTTCAAATTATAAAGCTCTTTTTAACTTTAATTAATAGATTTTTGATGAATTGTCGATTTACCAAAAACTTATTTCAAAGATGTCAATTATGTCAAAACCAAAATGACATTCCGACTGATACAAGTTACATTCGTGAACGTATGTACTTTGTTTGTGTTTTGATTATTTTTCGATAACTTTGTTTGATTCCTGGACTCCAAAGACTTCGCTTATCACGTTTACTTGTGTTCTGTGATCACGTCGGACTTAATCATGTACCTACCCTGAACACCAATTTGCCTAACGATTTGTTTTCTGATGACTTGGATTATGGCTTCTTCTGAAAGAGGTTGTTGTGTGCCCAGATATGGTAAAACTTGTAAGTACATCAACTTAACGGCTCCAGATTACATGTGGATACAAATAATGTTATGAAAATGTATGCCTTTGAATATTTTAATAAAAGGAAACATAATAAATCACGCTACCGCTAAATTGTTGTTTTATTTACTAACAAATAAACATTTTTTGGAAAGGCTTTTGGGAATTGCAGGAGTTAAATTATAACTCCCGCAATTTCCAAAAGTCTAATATAAAAATCAAAATAACACTAGACCCCCTGGATGGTTTTTGCCGTTGAATAATGCCGTATACCGATAGAGTGCGTTAGTATATATATTATGACTGTTGACTCTATACCAGTATATATAAAGTACTCTGTGATTAAAAGAGTACATTTGAGATTGGATACGAAGTGGTGTGGTCGCAGGGGCATCGAGTGTGCAACAAATCGCTATTATCAAAGTGCATTGTGATTTAGAAAGATGATTGTTATTTAAGCAATAGAAACACTATATTGGCAAAGATCACGAAAGATGTCAATTCCATGAATATACCCATACACATTATGCCATGCCATGATAACTTCTGATGAATAGGCTCGTCATGAGCTTATACGGCTCTGACGAGCTTATAAATATAATAAGTTATTCGCAAGGTACACCACAACACAAACATCACTAAATTAATGTCACAGACTCACAGATAAGAACCAAAATAACCAATAAGCGTGTTTATTAAACTCTAAAAATTAAATCTAGATATTAATTGTAAAAAGGGCACGGAACTCGAGTCCATAGAGCTGTTTAAAAAATATAAAAGATTTATGGTCTAATTTACACTGAGTTAAAATAAGTTTGACTGGTCTCGTGACCTCGAACACCCTGCGGCCGGCGGCTTTACGGTGGATGCGATGCAATCAGGCCACAGCTGGAGGAATGGGTCAACCGCACCAGCGGAACCCTGACCTTCAGGACGACACAGATACTGACCGGACACGGTTGTTTCGATCAGTATCTGTTTCGCATTGTGGGCTGCTTGCCTTCTCCGGGTTGCCGACAGTGTGGCGCGCCCGATACGGCGTTTCATACGCTTGTCGAGTGCGCTGCCTGGGCGCCGCAGCGGTTCGAACTCGAGACACACGTAGGAGCCGTCAGATCGCTCGGCGACTTGGTAAAGGCCATGTTGCAGGGCGACGACCGCTGGGATGCTGCGGTTACTTTTTGTGAGGCAGTAATGTCTCTCAAAGAGGCCGCAGAAAGGGATAGGGAGCGAAGTCCTTCGGCGCGTACTACGGTCCCTTCTCGAGGTCGCCGGCCTTCAGCCGGCACCCGGAGAGGCAGGTACGCGCATTACTTCTCTCCCTGAGTTAGGTTCCGGAACGAGAGGGCCCTTAGCTACTAGGTAAGCAATGGATTTAACAACTACCCCCGTCTCGAAGTGAAGTGTGTTCTCCCAGGGCACACTTCAAGCACTTTATTGCGCTGGATCGACTGTTGCGTAACTATGTTCTATATCTCAGTCTTTCCAACACACAAAAGCGCAGGGTCGTCAGGGAGGAGGGGGTTTTTAGTGGGTATTGAGGTTGCTCGCCCGTGCGGCATCACTCGGAGTCTCCACACTCCTCTGTGTAGTCCATAGCGGACGGAACGCAAATAAAGCATACAATTGCTAGCGTTACCACCCCCCGTGGATTCGTGCCGTTTCACAGTGACGGCCCAGAGAGTGCGTAAATCGGTTAGTCATTTTCCCTCGCCTCAAAAAAAAAAAGTTTGTAGGCTTTATTAATGTGCATAAATACGCCTGCAAACTTACTCTAACTCAATTTGAATACTAAAAACAACTCAATATACCCCAGGATATGAATCCAAGTCATATGCAACGCGTTATCCACTAAGCTTCAATGGCTTTACAACAGTACGATTGTAGTGTTCTATTACATCAGTATGTATGTCAAGTGTATTTTTGGTCTCGTCGCTAATTCCACGCCAATTTGTCCCAATTGAAGAATGTCTGGACCTCTAGACTCTATTCCGGTTTGAAAATGATTTATTAAGTTTAAAGGGATTCGTCTTTTGTGTTTTAATTTGTATGTAATAAGTTCGCTTATGGAGAGTTATGTAGATATTAGACGGATGAACCAAATTTGAGTTTCTGAATGGGGGAGACAAAACCTTGTCTATTTCAATCCCACGAAGACATAGGTCTGCGTATTCTCTGTCAAGAAAACTTCATTCGAGTAAGCGCTTCAGTTCCAAGGAATTCTTCTTACTACCTCCAAGAGTATTAGGATCTTTGGTGTCGACATCGCGAACAATGTGCAGTTCAGGATCCATCTTAAAGGCAAGGCAAAACTTGGCTCCAAGCTGGGAGTGCTAAACCGGTCCAAGCATTATTTCACTTCGCAGCAACGCCTTGTTTATAAAGCCCAGGTGAGGGGGGCCGTATATGAAGTACTGCTCATACCTGTATGTTGGACCACCAAACTACCAGCTTAATCCTCTGGACTGTATTCATCGTCGAGCTGTTCGTGTTGTCGATGATTCCATACTCAAAAACGGTCTAGATACGCTTGACCTTCGAAGAGACTTCTCGTCTCTCTGCGTATTCTACCATCTGCATAACGGGGAATGTTCAGAGGAAATGTTCAGACTGTGTGTGCCTTTGTCTCCGCATTTGTTCGAGCCACTTCGGTGATGTAAGCAATTCTTTTCGATTCTCAAGAACATTTCTCTTGCGTACCGTGGGGATTCAGAGTTAGCTCCCAGCTGAGATTTTCCTAGAGCGCTACGATGTGGAGTTTAAAAAAAATGGTGTCACAACATTTCTTGGAGGCCGGCAGCGCGTTGGTGACGTCTCTGGTATCACAAACGTTCATAGGCGACGGTAATCGCTAACCATCAAGTGGACCGTCAGATCATTCAATTTGAAAAGCACAAAATTGAAAAACCCATCTCAATGATATTAAATGATTCAAGTTTATATTTACATATATCACTTTGGTTGATTCATCCAAATTGACAGGCAGAAGTGAACCGTGTAATATCCGCTTTAGGAACTAAAGCTATATCGACTTCACAAGTGGTTAAAGAGGATACTCTACCTATATGATTCAATAAGGTAAAATTTCAAACCAAAGTTCAAAACCAGTTTAGTAATAACACTTTTTTAACTATTTATAACGAGCATATAACGCTCGTATAACTGTAATAAATAAGGATGTTAATAACATCAATATATATGAAACATAGAACAGAAAAACGGAATAGAGGAAAAGAAGTTATAAAACCATATATTTACCTCAAAAATATAAATATTAGCATGTTACATATTTAATATTGTTGCAGATACTTTAATCTGTAATATATACGTTATCTGTAATACACGTGGATGCTTAATCCCCTTATGGCGATGTATCATTGACCTTTATTAACATATTAAACATCGAGTTGTAAATCAATATTAATCGATAAGCTACTACTATCTAATGTAAATATGAATATGTACTACATTATGGGTCGGTCACGTTTGTCACAGAGCCGATAACCGATGAAGTCAACGCTGGAATAGAGACCGTGTTTCAATAGACGTAATGAATGACGCTCTACAGCCAAATTCCTGTACTGACGACCCTGGAATAGAGACCGTTTGTCAATAGACGTAACGTACGGCGCCCAACAGTTGAATTCCTGTACTGACGACCCTGGAATAGAGACAATGTCTCACAAAACGTAACGTACGGCGCTCTACATCTGAATTCCTGTATTGACGATCCTGGAATAGAGACCGTGTTCCAATAGACGTAACGTACAGTACCCTACACCGAATGCCTGTACTGACGTCTCTGGAATAGAGACAGAGTGTAAGTAGAGGTAACGTGCGACGCGATCCAGCCAGATTCCTATACTGACGGCCTGTATTAGGTCGTCGCTAGGGGCTGAATGAGAAAAAAAAATCAAGTGAGTCGCCTGCTTGTCTGCTGTACTTAAGCACAAACTATTATTGCTACTACGTATGTACTTAAGCGATTTAAAGTATTCTGACAATTACCACGTGCTGATAGTGAAGGGAATATGTTATTTATTTAGGTTTATGGCTTGGCAGCTAGGCCTTTAAGCCAGATCTTAGTTTATAATATACATTTAGTTTCTTCATTTTCTTATGCCTATTTCTTGTGCCATTCAACGGAGTGCTTGTGACAACTCAAAAGGCCACATTTGACTATACAGTTCACATTTCTCACAAAACACATAATCACTACTCAAAACCTATTAATATACTACAACTATTGTTCATTTTAGAGTAATTTTACGCATTTTTAGGAAATAAAACTGCACAGCACAACATCTCTTTTCAGTTCCCGCCAAAAACTCCGGAAACATTATGATAAAACTAGGGTTGCCAACGATTACTTTAGATGTATTGGTAATTCAGTTCAGTATTTATTCATATACGAGTAAGTGTTTCTTTATACGCATTATAATAGAGCTTGAAAATAGAACATTTTCACGTACATTATTTTTATGCAAAAGTATAAAGGATATTTACTAGTATACGATATTATAAAGTATGATTGGCCACCCTCGATGAAACCTGCAAATCAATTTCATTTGAATCCCGAGAACCCGCTTTAGACAAGCGTAATGTGCAAGTTTGCTCACGATGTTTTCTTTCTTCTTCTAATAATTGTTTATGTAAAAATAATTTGGTATATTTTAGTAGAATTCACGCTTTTCAGTTATTCTAGTACTTTTTGGCATATCTAGAGATGTAACATCGCTCATAAAAAACATCGATGTTAGGATATCTATGTTTTCAAAAGTGAAACATCGATGTTAAAAATATTGATGTTTATGAACGATGGTTTTTTTATTACCATTTACATAAACTTTTGACGCTTGTTCCTGCGATGTAAATGAAACATCGTTTTTTTAAAAACAATGTATCGTAATAAAATCAATGTATCTCCCAAACCACTTAAGCAAACCTTTCTTAATTCTTGCTTTTACTAGCATCATCCTGTTCCACCACTGTTACTCCATCTTTCAAAAAAATACCATACACATTTCTCAGGTAAGTATGTAAGTTACTTACGTTAATATGTTGAATGTAATGTAATTTTTAATTATATATTTATCAAAATAATCACAGAAACCAATGTTTTTTTAAAATTAAATTCTAAAATGTAATTAAAGAAAACATTGGTTTCTTTAAATGATAGCGGTTTCTTTGTTATTTTTATTATTTTATCGCTTAATCAAGAAAACATTCATGTTTTTACGTTGTAACACGACAGCAAAAAAATATAGTAGATTTTTAGTATTTTCTTGTTCTCTTTTGGTAGAATTCAGTAGTTTTTAACCTCCACAAGCAGTAGATTCGTCAAATAAAATCTGGTCACACTGGTTGGAACCTACGTTATTAGAATAAGAAGCGGCTGCATTACCTGCTAAGCTACAACGAGTTACGATTATAATAAATTTACTTACATAAACTATATTGAACTGTTATCGGTCTCCATGAGTTACTGATAAAGATAAGATTAGTATAGTTATTTTCTTATACACTCGTACATACCTGTATAGTTTTATAAACTTATATGTGTAAGCCCAAGCTAAGCAAATTACGTTTTCAATATTATTATGTGTAACTAGTTCTGCCCGTGACTTTGTTTATGTAGAAGGAGAAACGCACGCAGCGGAAGCTCTCAAAAGGAAAAAGAACCCCCGATTTTGAAACATTGTTCATTGGCTCCTATTAGTCTTACCGTGATGATATATAACCTGTAGCGTTCCTCGATAAGTGGGCTATCTAACACTGAACGAAACTGCAAATCAGACCTGTAGATCCTGAGATTAGCGCGTTCAAACAAACAAACTTTTCAGCTTTATGTATTAGTATAAGATAGGTTGGCGTGTAACCGACGTTGCATCTGATGTCAGTTGGAAATGCGGTCAAAGACGCAGCACGCTTACCAAGAAGATGCGATAAGTTGTATGTTTCAGGTAAAAACATTCGACGGTAAAGAGTCTCCACTATTCAGCGGTACGCATAATGGAAACAGAATTTCGTTCGCTTTCGTTGGTATTTCCACCATATATCGGTGGTGTGAGCTCGTGCGTCTACTTGCCCTGTGGTAAAAAGGTAGCTTAGGGAGGTATTAATTCTTGCAATTTCGTGGCACACTCGCCGAAGTGTATCCTGTAGAATACCATTTACAATTCACTAATACGTCATCACAGCGAATGCAGTCATGCTTGCACAGTTGCACTGCTAGTATTGAGTATGAATTTCGGTGAACAATAAAGTCAATGACAGAACATGCAATACAACAATAAACTATATTAATATATATACAATAAGAAATTTTTTTGGGCAACACATAAGCGTTGCCATACAACTCGGTAATGCGACCAGCTTTTGGGAACGTTTCCAACTGACGGACATTTGGGACCTATTAATTATTTGTAGATTTATGTTTTGTAAATTAAGCTTTATATTATATATAAAGACATTATTAGTATAGGTAAATGATGTATGATAAATTCAAATTCAATAATAATATAATATTGTTTGAAATCTATAAATAAAACTACTAATTTAATCTTAATAAGTAAACTACACTATAGAAAGGATATTTAAAATTAAATACTAGAACTAAATAAAAAGCGTGTATAATTGTCGATAAAATGTTGGTCGATAAAACCACTGTCACTTACGTGACAACGTTCCCAAAAGACTGCCGGCGTTACCACGTTGAATTGCAATGCTTAATCTTTGAGCAAAATAGAAGCCAGCCTTTTGGTCCCGTGAGACGTCTACTAAACGTTCGGCGACGTCTCGATACAGTTTTAGAGCGTTAGGACCACACGGACCCGGAGTGTCCACCCCAAACGCTGCAAATGTAACTAATTCCGATGGCGGAGTATTTGTAGCGCTTGAGGGCGTCCTAGTATGAGTAGTATGAATTAACTATGAATGCATTTCGATGGTTTCCGGTCTGTTTGTCTCGATCTGCTTACTAATCCAGATTTGCCCAAAGTCACGTTATTCTGCTAATTCATATCACTTCTTTAAATTTCACTGAAACGATTGCTTTCACTGTGTGTGTGTGTGTGTGTGTATTTTTAGCAAAATTAACGTATTGTTAAAACTCAGGTACCGACAAAAACAAAATCCACCTGCATATCTGAAAAAGACGCATTTTATTACCTGTCGACATTTAAACTAATTGTAATTCTTTTATGATCGTCTTCTTTCGTTTACTTATTGATTGGCATACATTTCTAGAAAAACAACCCATTGTTTTATTGTACTGTTTTGTGTCCGTCTGCGGCCGAGTCATTAACCAGGTGTGGCGGATCAAGTCGACTACTATACATTGCACTTGTGAAGTATTAAACGATAAGCTGATTGTGGGGGGGGGGCAGTCGAGACAGAATCACGATCAAAGCGAGACATGTGCACAGCATTCGGTAATCTAGTAGTGACGGACTTTGCGCGTTTTATTGAATTACGACTTTTACGATTGGATTTGTTGTGTTCGGTTATATTTGTACCTGTGTTTTACGTGTTTGTATAGTTCCAATAAACTCTATAATCATTCCAAAGGCATTTTAAATCGAGTCCCGCAATTTGTAACAGTTTTCTTTCGTGCTTTAATACCCCAAGTTTAGGGAAAGACGAAACAGGTGAGTCTTGCTTTTACCGTTAAAAAAGCATACTTACATTATTTGTAACAAAATATACAAACAGATAGTTATGCATCCTGCCCCGGGACGCGTTATCATTGCTAGAACCTAGATGCTGACACTGCCCATTCCCGGTCAAACGGATGTTATTGTCTAGAGGCACACAGGTGGCCGGGGATGGTACGATGTAACCTCTAATCTGATGTAATCTGCCAGGTGGTAGGCCCGTGGTGGTTTGCCCGACTGGATGGCTACCACCCCTGGTCTAGAGTATGTCGCCATAACAACCTTGTGTTGTGTTCCGGCATTAGTGACCAGGTTCCAGGCTCCCTAAAGAGAGCAGCAGCACATTCGTAGCACCTTTGGTGTTGTAAATGTCCATAGGCGATGGTAACCGCTGTCCATCAAGTGGGCCGTCTGCCTGTCTGCTGATCTCCTGCAATAAAAAAAAAAAAAACGATGTAACCGCTGGAGGATGCATAGCCGAGGTAGTTAAGGCAGTCTGCAGCGTGCATTAGACCTGTCTAGACGCATTAATATTAAGCCTAGAATAATTAGTTATAAATTGTGTATCCAGTAATTAATATTTAATAATAGGGTTTCTTAATTAAATCGATATTTTTTATCAATAATGCTCCCCCGATCTTGACTAGATTCTTAAGTAAAAAACATAAATACGAGTAGTACTTGGGTTATTTATTTATATATTTATTTTTTAAGAGTGCTGCTATAAATTTCCAACTCAATACGTTCGCTCATTAACGACTTGTAATCAAGTTAATGACATCTCATCATTGTGGAGTTATGAGTTGATTGTTATTGTGTCGAATCGTGGATTAATGTTGTTTGTTTTTAATAGCTTTGTACGATTGATTTATGGTTACTGCGCGGTTATTAAAAGGAGATTGTTGACGTCAATTGTACTGTAGCAATTTTAATTAAAAAAATAGTCTTGAATATTAATGATTAACTTTAACTTTATGCTTATTTTCTTTACAAAGCTTCACGTAACAGTGAGGTGATGATTTGAAAGAATAAATAATTACTTTTTAAAATGTAGTTTATGCTGTAGACAAATGGCGCTAAACGAATAGAAAAGAAAATATATGAATGTCATATCGTTACACTAAGTATTATGTCATTCCATACATTTTCTATTCATTATATTCATCTGTGCAGGAACTGAGAAAGATTACCATTTCCTGTGGCAGGGTGGCCTGTCTTAAGAGGCGACAAAACAACCCACAGCCAGGTGGTAGGGCATTTGCCCTACTGGATGGCTACCATCTCTGGTCTAGAGTATACCGCCATAACAGTTTCGGCATTAGTGGCCAGGTTCCAGTCTCCCTTAAGAGAGCAGCAGCGCAATTGTCGCACCTTTGATGTTACAAATTTCTATAAGCGATGGTAACCGCTTTTCGCCTTGTGGGTCATCTGTCTGCTGAACTCATGCAGTAAAAAAAATCTATTCTATTCGTTTAGTGTTAATGCCACTTCTCTAAAGGGCTCTTGCAATTTACAAAGCTGCGAAGCCGAGCGGACTTGTACTTGAACAACAGTAGAACAATTATGAAAGCAACTGCAAACTTTTATGGCGCAAGCACTAAACAGATTAGTAATCTGGAGTTCTATTTTTTTATTTTTTTTTTACATTTAGTGTATATACTTTTTATTAAATGAAAGTTTTCTTAAAAATAAACTAAATTATAAATAGATTAATTAATATAAAGAATGTAGCAAATCGCTGCCAGAGGGAAGCGTGCCCAGAAGGCTGGCTGCATTGCCACGCTGTATGGCAATGCTGATTCGTTGCACGAAATACGAACCAGCCTTCTGATCATGGGTGGCATCAAAGAGTTTCTTACAAATTCTACATGGAGTTCTATAAGTTTAGAGCAATTGCTATTTTATTTTATTTGGGGAGCTAAAATCTATCATTAATAATAACTAGAAATAAGCTAGATTAAGAGAAGATATTAATAAGCCTCCATCCTCCTAACAGTAAAAATGTAAAGTGAAAATTAATCAAAAAAATTATTTAAAAAAAAAGTGCATAGATACTTAAATACAGTACATAGGTACTTAAACTTAACTTACATAACTTATTAAATTTATTTGCATTTCTAATACAGAACGAATTACGTCGGTAAACTGTGCAAGTGAATGGTGTGTGTAATAATTTCAATGTATCATTTGATGGGGCATTTGGTAATTAACAGATCGATTTGACCTAGTCATTTAATTGGAAACTTCCTACTACCATGTCGTCTCGCAGTAATGGAATACAGATGGATGAAAGAATAGATGATCCATCTCAGAAACTATTGGTCTGATTTGAAAATTTTAGATAGTCAATTTATCGAGGAAGGTTATATATAGGCTATAAACCATCACGCTAAGAGCAATAGATAGGAGCGGAGAAACAATGAAGAATGTTACAAAATCGCCGGTTTTTTTAAACTTCCTTTTTTGAACTATTCCACGCGAACGAAGTCGCGGCCATATGCTAGTTCTTAATACGTTTCTTCACGATATTTTTCTTTACTGTCAGCAATGGCAATTGTAACAATATGTACATACATCACTGATTCGTAAGACTTTGCAGCCAGGCAGACCATATTCAATAAAAAAAAAATACTTGGCGGGCATTGTGATATGGTGTTGCGGAGTTTTGTTGTCTAAAAATGTGTAATATCTGTTTAAAATTAACAATATTGTTTGTTTTTTAATAGTAATGAAGTGCTTTTGTAAGAAATGTGAATGGTTATTGCTATTTAATGAGGCTGATGAAGATGATGATGAAGGTAAAACGGGCAGATTGTTAATGTACTTGTCCAATTTGAAAACCTGCCCGTAAAACTTCAAGTTAACATTTTTTTGCTATTCGTTTTGCCACTTGTCCGTTGCCATTCGTTTTTCAACTTGTCCATCGCGATTCGTTTATCCACTAGACCAGTGCTTTTCAACCTTTTTGAATACGCGACCCCTTTTGAGGTTGAAAAATGTTGGCGACCCCCTCGAGCCATAGACAGACAAAAGTTAGTAATTTAAATGACTACATTTATGTCTTTCTCTATTTTGTTACCTATATTCATTATTACGATCTATACTCTATAATTTTTAATATCTCATCATCATTCTCTCATTTATAGCATGAAAATATTTTACATGCATACATACATAACTTCACGCCAGGTCCCTTGCGGGGTAGGCACGAACAACAGAACGCCATTCAGGCTTATGAAGAATATAAGAAAATAAAATATTTTAAAAACAATATTTAAGGTATGGAAGAGCGGGATCTTGTGATACAAGTAATTTTTGCTTAAAAGAAAATTCCAGCAACTGTTTACAAATTGTGCATGTGTTTTCTAAGAAATAAATATGTTCATTTTTTTTATCTTTTTTCATACTCTGCAAAAAGCTGCAAGCTTAGTAAGTACCTAAGTATGAGACAAACTTAAATTGCTTTTTGCCTTTTGCCGGCGACCCCCCGAGCAAGGCTCTGCGACCCCCCTAGGGGTCGCAACCCACAGGTTGAAAAACACTGCACTAGACCGTTGAAGTTTCACTTCTACTATGTGCACACATTTCGATTTTTTTTTAATTGTATGTTGTTACATTTTACTAACTAATTTTTATATGATTCACTAATATATTTTATTTTGCAACTAACACCGAGTAGGCCATTCATCCATGGGATTCCATCGTGAACAACTTTGTTTGATTCATGCAAATTGGAATACATAAACGACCCGTGTAACATCGACGTAATAGAATCATTGTGAGTTAAATGTCGTTGTCGTATTACTTATAGGAATTCTCTGAAATCATGAATTAATAAGTTGTTTATCGAATGAACTGTATGAAAACGTCGTGAACGCACCTAGAGACGAACGTGATGTTGTTATTAGATCTACATTCGTGTGGCCTTGGATGTTTCACTGAATTCATGGCGGAATTCAATGACTTTTCCGTAATACTCGAAATGTAAACAAAGAAATAAATAAATACTGTGTAGATGCTGTACGGGCCAAGATGTTTTGGTTTTAATTTATTACTAGAAACCAACGAGTCTTTACACTAATACGATTTGTTTGTATTATTATAAATTTCATCAAATTCTTGAAAGAAAAAATATTTATCAAAAACAAGATACAAAAACTCTTATATGATAATAGAACTATCGATGTGGTTTTCTAAAAAGGCTATTGTTCAGCTGTCATAAAGCAAATTAAAAATAATAAACATTACTTATATATTATGCAATTATTAGTACTAGTGGTCGCTCGTGGTCGAAATTCGACCCTAATAATTAATTTAAATTATAAGTTTGAATTTATGTGAATTAAGGTTCTGTTGTCAAAGACTATATTTCTATAATCACCGATTTCGCCAAGGCTGCACTGTTAATTTGCCTTGAACAATAAACAAAAGAGAAGAGTATATGCGTGTGTGATGTGAGTCAAATACTTACATGCAGTGTGTGTAATGTTTTGAAGTGATAACTTCTTATGGGAGGGTAAACCGCTTCGTTACGTAACGCGTTACGGCTTTAGTCTGTCTGGCTTCCCTTTCTTTCACTTTCGATTAGTTTATCACTTCTGTCGGGCGTCCCGAGACGGACACCGTGTATGTTTTATTTATTTAATATATTTTTTGCATAATTTAAAAAAATAGCAATCGTCGCTTCTTCATTATATAAACTACAAGTGTGCGAAAAAGTATTTAGATATAGGTATATGAACATTGTTACAATTACAAATAAAAGAAAACGAACAAAAACAACGGACAGAACTGACGAACAACATACATAAAAAGGTATTTAAAGAAAGAAAGAAAAAAATTATCTGAAGAAATTTATATTGTAGGCTGTATTGTATTTGTAGGCTACGTTCCACAAAAGGCTCATAACGTTCACGACCGGGATTTTTCTCGTTCCACTTGCTTGGACGTTACAATCATAAACTCTAGTGGAACAGATTATGGAGCGTTGATGTCAGCTTAAAGGCCTAGTTGCCAAGCCATAAATGCTTTAAAAAAATCCATCCACCTCAGAGTTTTTGGCGGGAACTGAAAAGAGATGTTATACTGTCCAGTTTTATTTTCTAAAAATGTGTAAAATTACTCTAAAATGAATGTAGGTGTAGTATATTGATAGATTTTGCGCAGCAATTATGTGTTTTGTGGGAAATGTGAACAGTATAGTCATGTGGCTTTTTGAGTTGTCACAAGAACTCCGTTGAATGGCACCAGCTGATTACCTATAGTTCACCTGTGCTCCACATAGGCTTATGAAAATGAAGAAAGAAACTATACTGTAAACTAAGATTTGGCTTAAAGGCCTAGCTGCCAAGCCATAAACCTAAATAAATAAATAAAGCACTTTGTGATCGAAAATAATGACGTCTTTAGAGTGCCCGTATTTAATCCCACAACGAACTGTCATCACGATAATATCGATTTGAGATCGTGCCATAAATAGATCAAATGTAGATTAAGCAATATTGTAAAAATAAACACAAAATACTAAACGAAATAACCTAGTGTTGTTTGGTTTAGGTTTATTTAATCAGCTGGTTCTAAAGGTCATTCACATTACATGACATCCAATAAATAATGCTTTTAAAATCAATAACGTGTGCGGTTTTTCCTTTGCCGACGAATAATAATTGTTATTGGACAAAGTAAATAAATACTATACTATATATTATTGTGAATTATAAGAAAAATTGACACGGCACATTTATTTATTACTTGAAATATAAAATTATTTTTGGGTGGTTATAAAAAAATAACCATTCTAACCTATATTAAAAAGTTCGAATTTGTTCATAATAAACAAATGTGCCGTCTATTTATATAGCACCCCTTTTTTAGGCACGTTTTTTATTTTTATTGCATAGTTTCAGCAGACATGCCCACGACGGCCTACCTGATGGTAAGCGGTTACCATCACCTATGGACATTTGTATCACCAAAGGTGCTGGTAATGTGCTGCCGGTCACTAAAGGGAAGGCTGGCAACTAATGCCAGAACACAACATAGTGGTGTTGTGGCAGCATGCTTTAGACCAGGTTGGTAGACATCCACCTGGCTGTGGGTTGTTTTGTCGCCTCCTACGCTATGCCGCCCGGTCGCAGGAAATTGTATTCTTTCTCCGTTCCTACACGGATAAACGTTGGAGATTTTTGGGATTTGGGAACGGCACTGAACTCAGCTAACCGTCAGCTCAGACACATGATCTGATGGGAACTTCGCGCCGCGGTTTCCCTTTGTGCTATGACGTGGGGTTCTTAAAAAGGGCGTTATAAAATTTCTTAGACTTCGGCAACGCGTCGGCGACACCCCTGGTGTTGGAAACGTCTATAGGCGATGGTAACCACTTTCCATCAGGTGGGCCGTCTGCCTGGATCAGGAAATAAAAAAATACATACATCTACTTTGCTTTTTTTTACGAGATAATTTTTTGGATACAGTTTTAATTAATGGCGTCTTATTCGTTGATATAACATAAACCATTTCTACTGCAATATCTAACTTTAGATGTGGTTTAAGTTGTCTAAGACATAATAAATCTACGTTTTAACGGTTTTAAGCGCGGTAGTTTATTTGATTTTTATAATTGCAACGTTTCGGGCACTTTTCAGTAGCCGTAATCACGTAAGACATAGATGTCAAGTGTCATATTTAACCTACCGCTACCGCCAATTTCATTTTAATTTTCTTTATGGTTATTATTTGCTCTATGGGCGCCTAATCTAAATTACCACCGCCTCACAACATGTTGTAGCTTGAAGAGAAGAAGCAGCGCAAGAAACTCTTCAACAAACACGCCTAATAATTTTATATAATATTAAAATGGGTGGAGGTAAAGTAGAAAGAAGTTGTCCATCAAGTTGGTTTGTGTTCCGGTGTACGCAGAGAGAGTTCACAGTATCTTGAGGTGTGATAATTGGTCTTTGCTGGGTTTGAGTCTTAATTGTTTTGATGATTGGCTCCCAAACAGCTAGTACTTGCCAACCATCTTCTCTATTGAAAATTGGGTGTTTTTTATTTCAATAGACTCACGCATCATTCTAGGCTTTCTTGACATGCACGGGAAAATACGATTCGTATTGCCAGCTTCGTAAATTTTGTTTTTGCGCTGCGCCGTAGTCAATGTGTTTACAATATTATTAGTACGTAAAACTACCAGAAACCTGTTTGATTAATATTCGCATGTTATTAGAGCGTGTAATAAAGTAATGATTGTTTATACTATATTATTTATCATACGGACATGCAAACACGTGTCAAAGGTCCTTTGTGTGTATGATTGCAATTAATAGCATCATGTTTATTGTAATAGAATTATTGGTTTTGAATAAGCGATTGTGGCTTTATTACAGCTCGTGTAGACTGCACAAGTGTCACGCCGCAACTTAGTAACTTTCAAAATATAGTAATTTTTATATTTTACTTTGCACCGACTGCAAGATGTTTTAGATAATAATAGTTTTGAAATAAATTTTCTCACGACTTTTGCCGGCTTTTATAAATATCCCGATCCCCACGGGAAAAAAGATATTTATGTCCCCTCTATTGATACTAGATGGTGTGCGTCTGTGTATCTCTTCTTTGTCGTCTTCTAACTGTCTGTATTTGCGTGGCTCATGTGTGTATGTCGCGTAATGGTTATTCGGTGTAATGTGTGTGGTGATTGTGATGTGTGTTTTGGTTGTTGAGTTGTGTTATGTGTGGTTGAATTTCAGGTGTCTGTGTTGTTTACAAATGCGGTATCTCCTAACACCTTGCGTAGAATGTTTGTGGTGTGTAACCCTGCCTGCTTCTGTAAAATAGTTATATCAATTGAAGTGTATATATTAAAAATAAGATATTATAATTAAAAATAGCTTTAGAAATAAGTTTTTTTTGTAACACCAAGGTGCTACAAATGCGCTGCTGCTCTCTAAATGAGACTGGAACCTGGCCACTGGTGCCGGAAAACAACTCAAGTTTGTTATGACGGCTTACTTTGCAGCAGGGGTGGTAGCCATCCAGTCCGGTAAACACCCTCCCACCTGGCTGTAGCTTGTTTTGTCACCTCTTACGAAAGTCTGTCTAGCCCCAGGAAACTATTCTTTCTTCGTCCCTGTACGGATAATAGTTTAGTGTTTGTTCAGCAGACAGGCCGACTGTCTGATATTCAAAGACATACCTATGACTACATTAAATAGTTAAATTCTGTCACATCTTAGTAATTGTTTGTGTAGTAAGTAAATCAATATATTTTCTAACAAGAAATCAAGTGTAGCGAAACTTAATAACTGGATGCTGATAAGCAATAATGTGTTAACCCTCATAAACTTGATTTTGAGAAAATGGCGTCTAAAGATTTTAAACCCATTTCTAATAAGTTTGCTTGAAAAAATATGTGCCTACTATTCTTTTCTTTGTTTAATAAAAAGAATAATGGATTAGAAATAGATTACTATTACAAAAAGACAACAAGGTAGTATATTCTTCCAAAAAAATGAGGTAATTGCATATTGCAAAATATGGAACACACTGTAATATTCGAAACATCGAATTAAGGAACATAACACTGTCTTGCTAAATGCCCAGTACCAGGATTGAATAACAATGAATGCATGTTGAGGAACATAAATGAATATTGATAAATGCATGTTATCACTTATATAGGTTGGCAAATTGTTTTAAGTAAAACTCTTAAGATATTACATTAAACTTTTATTAATATGAATAATACAAGAACATAAACTTTTTAAACAAGTCCTTCAAATGTAATAAGAAACAGAATTGAATATTATATATTTTCATCTTCTTTCAAGAAATATATATTTTTCCTCAGAATCATCTTTTTTCAACAAAATATTGTATTATATTATATGTATTTATATATATATATTATTATAGTTACTAACTTATATTATACGTCAACAATATTTTTTCTTAATAAATTTGTTACCAAATTTCTCTGAGATAATTATAACATCACTTTCAATTAAACAACTAATATCATTTTACAAAAGTCAAGTACATTTTTAAGAGCTTTTGTTTTTTGAGATCTTTAGTAATTATAAAGTATTTATATAAAATTAACTTGTAACTTACAATAAAAAGTTTTTCGAGAACAATGTTAAATATCAAAATGACTAACCTACTTATTTTGAACTTAACGTATACATAAGCTTATTCAGTCTCATTGTAAAATCACTTTGCTTTAATCTTCTTTAATCATCGCTCGTTCTAATAACTATTATATAACTAAGGAAGCAGCAGAGGCTACCATAGTAAGTAAATAATAAAGTATTTAATCTTCAATACAATTTTCTTCTATATCAAAGTCAATAGAATTACCCATGCCTTCAGTGTCATCAATAAAACCACTCTAAACAGCATTCCTCAAAAAACTATAAATCCTTTTGCATCTCTCGGAATGAGCGTTAACAATTCTTTTAGGTCTTGAATTTTTGCAGTAGATAGTTCACGACCAGTCGGATATAGGATAGGAAGGTCTATAGCGAAATTTGACTTCTGATTCCGACCCTTTCCACCTCTTGATATATCAATCGCCTGATGAGGTTCCTCCTCAAGTTCTGATTTCATGAAAAGTTTTAATGGTTCATCACGGCGTAATTCTATTTCAAAAGTTGAAAGCCAAGATTATTATGTTTATTTTCATCACATTTTCGATTTGTAATGATATTTTGTAAGTGTTACCGATTTAAAATCATCTTTTTGAAGCCTAGTTAGTGACTACAAACTTGTTCTTGCGGCGGCAATTCTGCATAACAGAAATATAATCTTCTTTTTCTTTATAAAGATCGTTAATGATGGACAAGTTCAAATTTGGAGCCAAAAATGTAGCTGATGTGCTATCTTTACAGTAATGAGAAGAATACTTAGGTAAACTTTCTATAAATTGCTTTATTTGCAGCAATTGTTCTTCATCGATAGCATTTCTGCCACCAGATTAACACCTCTTTTATCCTCAATAGGAGCCTGCTCTCTAAATTTGTTAAGGGCTACATCAATTCTTGATTGACTAATGCCAAGAGTAATTAAAAAGGCTTTTTTACAGACTGGAGTATTACAAATTTTGTATTTTCTACTAAAAGCTCGCTTGGAATGTATAGAATAGGATCTGTTTTTTTTAACTTCAATAACACTACCCTGTAATATCGCGCACCTAGCTTCATAAGAACCAGAACTCCAGAATTTTTCAAATTCCTTTTTACGTTGATCTATAGATATTTTCTCTGTATACTTCAAAGGACATCTACAATCGCTACTGTTAAACTCGTTCGCACAAACTTTTTTTTCCTTTTGCACTAAAGTAATCACCATTGTTACTTGCTTTCTTTTTTCTTATGCTGCTGTTCTGGTTGACAAATTTTCTCTTGCGTCCTTTTTTAGGTCTGCCACTATATGATGATGATGACGGCTGTTTAGAATCACTGTCGTTGATTTCGGGTATATAATCAGGGTCTTCAGTGTTGATACATTCATTCCCATTAATGGAATGTATAACATTAACAGTGGCTTCTACATGTTCTTCATCAATAGTTGGGCGAGGGTGACTTTCTTCAATAGGACTAGAAATATTTTCATTCAGATTCTTATCATCAATTGCATTTGTACTATTTTCATAATTTGTATCAGGTAATGTCTCAACTGGTTCATTTTTATGTTCTTCACTAACTTTGGAAATTTTTTCTCTGTAATAATCTGTAACTATATCAGTTTGGTCCTTATTATTATTTAGTTCATCGTTTAGAAACTGCAGTCTTCTTTCATCAATGGACGAGAATAAAAGGTCGGTTGCATCTGATGAGGTTGAGGGAATTATCTCTGTTTCATTAGGCACAGGTAAAGTCTTGATGTTTGAATGATCCAGTAAATCAATAATTAATGCTCTCCAATGAAAAATTATCTGGTAGTTCGTTATAAGTAAACGGATTATTACACCTAGTCTTTTGTATTCCGACAGAATTGTGTAAATCTAGATCAGTACTTCTATCAAGTGCAGGGATATCTTGAGGTTTATTTGAGCCGGCAGGTTCATCATTTTCATTAAAAACTTCTTTTGTACTAGATTTCGCAAGATTGACCAGTAATTTTCCCCTTGATCTTGGCGGTGACATGAGATCTCTACAACAAAATAGAAATACACTTTTGATTGGGATTATCAGTTCTACGAATAAGAAAGGGTTTTTCAATACAATATTAAGATACTTAACATATAAACTATCTCTCATAAAAACCTAACCAACATTCAGTAATAATATGTCAAGCACTTTAAACTGTACTGTAAACTTTGTTAAATGCCCTTTCATTGTTTAGCAATAATGTGATATGCTGTATAGTACGTCTTTCCGTATTGTGTTGTGTTTAGCAATAATGAGTTAAGCGATTTATCGTATTTATTTGTGACCAAAAGTTACAGTAAAGCAATCTGATCGGACCAAATTATATTATTTTAGTATAAAAAATAACTTTAAAGTTGACATATACCTACAATAATTATTTAATTAATGATTCGTTGTCTAATTAAAACCGGCAACTTAACTTATAAACGAATTACTCATGAAAATCTTAATATAACAATAATTACAGACTTACCTTAATGACTCCAACATGGATTGCTTACAGTTCACTAAAACAAGGGTTTGTTGAAGTAATTTAGTACTTAAAATGGGGATATAACTTTAGAATTTCACTATTTAAGAAGAGCTCGTTATTTGGCGCGGCGCGAAAACGCTGATGGATATTTAGCAACACTGTGTCAAGCCTCATAACATATTTTTCGTGATGACAAATGTCGCTATTTTGAATTTCGACGATGTTAAGGAACCTAAAGGATTATTGATAAATATTGTATACGTGATTTACGATTTGTTTTATGATATAAATCCATTTTTTACGTACTTTTATGTTTTAGATGACTTGAAACACTTTTGTAGAATGTTAAATACGTGATGCGTTATACAAATATATCAAAACCTTTGAATTTGACTTTTTGTGGGTTGACACATTATTGCTTATCAGCATCCAACTGTGCAAGTAAATCATTGAATTTAGATCGATTACATTATCTCAATGTTATTGCATATAAAGTGGCTTTAGTAGTTGTCCTAGTGTGCTCTTGTGCCATTATTAACCATAAATTGAAATGCAATTCATGTTATCGCATCTATTTAACTCCAACAACAGTGTTGCTAATTAGATAATCTAGAAAATAGCAACACTACTGACAAACGACACGCGTTTCTAAATGGTAATTAGGATAGATACGAACTTGCATATTTTTTTAATTGCATGAATTCAGACAAAAGATGGCCCACCTGATGGAAAGTGGTATTACTAACTAGATTTTTTATATATAATGATTCGTTTGCGTATTAGCTAAATGAACTTTATATTTTTACTTATTTTTACCAATAGTAGGTATATTTTTTATGATTAACACTTAACTCTTTTAGCTTAAGAAATAAATGTCTATAAATAAACACAAATTATTATTTATATCTCGTCTATCTGTCTATCTCTACTTCGTGTTTAAAATTTACAATTAGACAATAGCCTATTGTTATTGTTTTCGACTCTGTGGGCCGTTGCCAGGAATAATTAACCAGGTGTGCAGATTACGGTTTCTCGGAAACCCCAATCGACGCGGGCGATTTTTGTATTGTATAGTTAGTATAAACTATAAAACAATGCCCGAACGGAGCGGTGGGGCAGTCAAGCGAGGATTACGGACGATATAGTATATATAGTAGTATTATAGTATATATATATATAGATATAGTAACGGACTTTGCGCGTGTTATTGAATCCTGCAGTTTGTACTAGTAGTGTCTAGTTATGTATGTAGGTAGAGATGACCGACCGAGTCAAGTAGTGGGGTAATAGATGCGAAATTACCCTCTAAATTCTAATATGATCTAATCAGCAGTAAAATAATGTAACAAATTGAAGACACTTTTTGTATATAACTGCAATGCACAAAAATTTAATACTTAACATAAACGTTGCACTTGTTACCAAGTTCATGAAACAATGAACTTTTGATTCAATGCCGAGGGCCAATCAGGTATAATGTAAAACAAGAACACTGCCATATTTCGTCAGGTAGCAACGACAGGTTTTTTTACAATATGAAGAGATTCTTTTAAGCAAGTAAGGGATTGGGTAAATGACACAATAAACTATACATAATATAATAAAACTGTAGCTATCGAATTTCTGTACTATGAAAAAAATGCTAAAAACCGAGTCAAGGGAATGTAAGAAGTGAAATAAAAGTAATTTAGATTTTTTCATTTTTTTTGTTTCTCTCCGAAACGACTGGAACGATTTAAATGAAATTTTGTATGTTGGTAGCTTATATCCCTGGTCAATATATAGGATACTTTTGATCCCGAAAAACTGAAGAGTTCCCTTGGGATAGTTAAAAAAACTTTTCACGCGAACGAAGTTGCCGGAAGCTATATCACAATGAATTCTAAAACAAGGCTAATATAAAAGAGCAAACATTTAAATTTCCGTTTAAACAATACGCTACTTGACTCGTTAAAGTTGTGACGTCATAACTTGCTACGCTCGTACAAAATGTAGGAGGCTGCGAAGTTTCTTAAAATGATAAAACATGTCTCAGTTGACTGACAACTACCCTGTAATGCTGATATTAGGCAAATCATATAGAAGCAATTAATTTAGTTGAAAGGCACGATGGAACTGAAAGGACACGACTGCGTTGAGTGACATTAAATTATTGAAGTTTGTATGGGTAATTTTAAAGGCAAAAACGAAGCGTCTCAAGTCGATATTTATTTATTTATTTTTGTCTTTTAATTTGGATGAATAAAGCAAAATGATCCGTACAATAATATATTTATAACCGAGGAACTGTTTAGAATGGTGCCTTCGTCTTCTTTTTACCACCGCACCGCACGCCATCGGTTGGGCGTTCATCCCCACTTCCTTGAACCGCTTCGCTCTTGTATGCAACGGTTCTCTAGAACGTTCCTCTTGCGCACCGTGGGGATTTGGAATGAGCTCCCAACCGTGGTTTTCCCACAGCGCTTCGACATGGGGTTTTTTAAAAAGGGTGTCATAAGATTTCTTCGAGGCCGGCAGCACGTTGGTGACACCTCTGGTGTTGCAAACGTCCATAGGCGACGGTAACCGCTTTCCATCAGGTGGGCCGTCTGCCTGTCTGCTGTACTCTAGCTATAAAAAAAAAAATCCTTCAAACTTAATAGCCTTATTTTTTTCTTCTTTAAATTATATTTTTTCATACTACAAAATATCAAATTACATTTGGTGTTTGCCTATAAGTAATTAGTGTATTTGTCATATTTTTTAATATAGCATGTACATCCTTAGTATTTTAGTGCAAGTTGTTGGTAAATCAAATAAAAAACATCGGCAGAGAAACTACGCAAGTTATGCATGTGTTATGGATAATATACAACGGACCACTCTGGGGTCGATGCCATACACCCAGACCATAGTAAATAACGGAAAATTACAAAATGTACCATGCCAAGAATCAAATCTGCCTCTCTCTCTGCGCTGCAGTGAGGTCGGCCCGTTAAGACTTGCCCGCTCAACTACAGAGACCATCTATATAACCATAGACACATACGTAGAGACAGAACGGTCTTATTCATAGAGTTAGAGTAAGTTTGAACGCTTCGTTATGACTCTTAAAGAAGCGTTCATACTTACTCTAACTCTCTATGAATAAGACCGACAGTATATAGACATAGACTCGAATCATTAAATATCAATGAGTACCATCGTGTCATTTTAGTTCTGTGCCGTTCAATTAAATTTATTGAAGTGAAACTTCTATATAGACGGGGTGTTAAGATTCTTTCTGTCGCGATACAGCGTTACGGCCACGTGGAGGGGGTAGAAGGTATATCGCGTGGTGAAGGGCGACACAATTTTAGAGGAGACGTGGTGAGAGGCGACATAGATTTGGAGCAGACGATGGATGTTTTTTTTAGTTCTGAATCGAATTCAGTTTTTTGTTTGATAAAATTAAAGAAAGTAAGAAAGTTTCACTTCTACTATGTGTAATTTACTGCAAATTATGAATTGGTTTTTAATTTAGTAGACCCGTTTAGTATCAACATTGTAACGGTATTACCGCAGGAACCTGGACCAGAAAACTATAATGGTTTTGCCCTTTCTGTTCTAGATATTGAATTCATTTTATTGCTGGTAAACATAATCATTTTGTGCTAAATTTAACCCGTATACAGTTATCGCGTCCCCTGCGTGTTGTGGTACGAGCGACTGTGTATTTTTAGACAAAATGCATCCAATGTCTTTGTTATGAATTTACGTGTTAACGGTGTGAACGACCCCAAATTGCATTCATTGCACGTGTGCGTGACAAGGACGTCTTCATTCTATTCGCATTACACTTTCTTTGACATTTCGCACTCCTAGTACTTATGAAATTCTATCTAATAATATCGCTTTTATGTCGCCAACAGAGATTGCTGTTTAACTTAAAAACTACAGATAAGATAGCTGTTTGGCCATATTTAAAAAAATATAAATTGACATATTGAAGTAGCACTGTTTTTTGTAAAAGCGAAACCGCGTTTGTTTAGTAAATTGTCCGCATGGTAAGTCGCAATAGACGCGACAATAACAGGCTTTATATGCCTACCCGTAGAACCGCTTTTTATTTACAATAATATAATTATGGATATTTAAATAAGTACCCACATCTATTAGGGTTGATAACATAGATTTGTTTAAAAAGAGGCCACAAAAGAAATGATTAGAAAAATGCTATTGCAACGATAAAAAATTCTTCATGACCAATTAATTAGGTAAAAGTTAAATTTGACATACATAATGTAAACTTTGACAAATTTTATTTATTTATTTATACGAATTCAATAACAAATATTTTGTAACTGAATATAAATGTGTAGTACATAAATCTCAAATAATTATTTTAAAAATCCATAATTACCTACCATTATGAGAAATGTCAAATTGAAATAAACTTTAATACTTAAAAATGTTAAACATTACACAGTTCATATTTTCCACACAAACAATTCTGGTGTAAAAAATCAATGTTATATAACTGTTGTTAATTCTAATTAAAATTTTATATATTTTAAAAATAAAAAAACTACACCAAAAAACAAGATTAAAAAATGCAAACAATTTCCTATATTATCTACAGTCTAAAGTTTTCAATGACTAGGGTCTCCTATTAACTATATTAATGTACTCTGTGGAGTAGGGAAACATAACTGTAGGTATAAAATATGTATAATATAATATATGTAATTACTTATCCATTAAAAACAAAAAAAAACAATAATGTTGCAGTTTTTAAGTAATAAAGCGTCGTTTATTTAAAAATGCAGACATATGTATGACAGACATGTCATAAAAATGTCTGTCAAACGTACAAAAAAACCTTTTTTTAAATTCGAGTCATTGGAATTCGCCTCATCAAAAAAGAGACTGACCAGTTATTCGAATCTTCTAAAAACTTGACACCGCGCAGCGTGCAGTCTGTAAAAGAATGGCGCGTTGCATGTTTACGCCGTATTTAATTGTTTAAAAAGAAAACTTGCATCTTATTTACAAAATAATGATTTACAGACATCAAAATATCATACTGAATGGTTCCAGGAATTATTTTAATATTGCCTTTTTTGAAGCGCATGCACTGGAGATTATTGTAATTTACTTTTTTGCGTGCATTGGCGTGAGGAATTTGAGTTTTCCTCTTTTTGGTTTGACTTTATTACTATACTCTTTTGTCGAAGTCAATAAACTTTATGCCCGATTTTTAATTTAAAATGCTTTTCGAAGAATTTTATCTTTAGCTAATGTATGTGTAAACTATGTACATAGATTTGTGTATACGATAAGTATTGTGACCAGTTGCTGTTCTTTTATTACCATAAACGCTTCTGAGTAGTTGCAAGTATTTTGCATCACTATGTTACATACAATTCAACGGTTTTTTTAGAGTTTTGAAACCAAATATTATAAAAATATCGACATATGTCTCCCCTAAGGAACCCTTCGCGATACGTGGGTTGACAAGTACGTGGCCTTTTAAAAATAAATTGACATTGGGATTGATTTCCTATAAGAGGTTAATTAAATTCTGAAGGCCGAATCTAAGGTCCCTTTGTAGGCCAGTGAAGGGTTTTTAAGTTTTTATAGTATATCGCTTTTGTTCCAACACAGGAAGTATTAAGTCGCACGAGTGTGTTTCAAATCTATAATAATATAAAATTCTAAACATGCCACGTTTGTACATTGAATTTATTGAACACATACAACTATACAATATATATAAAGTACTAGCTGTCCCGGCAGACGTCGTCCAGCCCGGAAAGGCTTCAATCGATATGCCGACAGCAGCGCCACCTAACGGGTCCAATCGTGAACCAACTCAGAAATCTTCTCTGGCTCATGCACAACAACTTTGCTAAAGATCACATGATGAGATGACACATGTGAGAACATGTGTTTGTTCGGGATTCATGTAAAAACTACTGAGCCGAATTCGATGCGGTTTTCGCAGATCGATAGCTAATTCTTAGACTGAAACTCTGCGCTACTTTTTATTCTCGGAATCCCGCGGGAATTTTTTAAAATGGCCAGATTAAAAAAACGAGTTCAAATGTGATTTTTTTTACTGATAGCAAACTTAATGTAATACAATGTGTGTTGTTTTTTATTCCGGGAGTGGCGCGGGAATTTTTCCGGGAGTGGTTTATAGTTGTTTCGGTGCGTAAAAATTAGGTTATCCGACATAGTTTTCACTGAAACGATAGCTTACATTTTTTTTCTACCATTGCGGGATTTTATGTTTCGGGAGTTCCGCGGGTTCAATTCAAGCGTAAACAAAGTCGCAGGCATATCCTAGTTCTTATTACAACCAGAAAAATGGATTATATATATGTCGCAGAACGGCCTCGTTCTCACGACATCTCCTTTAGTTATTGCAGGTTTAGTGGGCGTCATCAGGGTAAAATGCGAGCATAAAACATAAGGCCACGGTTTATACACTTTTAATTTAGATTCAAAAGACATTTTAACATGGTTTAGACCGACCAGCGGGTTCAGGGCACCCGCTCATACTTCTTAACTTAACACTTTCTTTAAAATACTCCATTGGTCCAACTCGACCTATTGCCTTCAACCAAATGTGTCTCAAAAACCCCTCAGTCTACCCAAGTAGATACTACTCTAAGTATAGAGGGCGTCCTTGACCCCGCTCAAGACATGCTCTGCTCTCATTAGTCGTTTATTAAATCACAATATTCATAACTTTTATTAGGTTAGAACGATCTTTTAGTTATAGAAACATTTAAGACATCAAACCAAATTAAATTATCAATTTTAGAAGCAATTAAAATGTAAACAAATAATATTGTGCGTTATACATCCATCCAATTATAGCTTCCCTCCGACATATATATGTGTGTGTATGGATATATTTATGTATATGTATGTTTATATATATAATATTACTATGCTTTATGTATTTAATCATGTATATATAAAACTATACGTATATTTATATAATAGTGGTAATACATAAAATACGTATCACTTTTAAAATATTGTGCAGCAGACCCTGGCCTAGCTTTTGTGCCAGATTTCTCTCTCCAACCTAAGGTTGTCTGGAAGAGATTGCTGTCAGCGATATGACCGCCATTTGTACCTAATTCTAAGCTGTTTTGGGTATTATTTCATAAATTTTATTGTACAATAAAGAATATTCTTCATTCTTTTCTATTTCTGGGAATGGGACTCTCAGCGGCCTGGCTGCGGGTGGCGGGCTGGTGCCCCGTGGGCTGTCACCCTCAGGCGAAGAGGTCTACCGTCTGACGTCCATTGAGGAAGAAGATCCGTTGATAATAAGGATAAAGCATAAATAAGGAAACAAGCACAACTAAGCTACCATAATAATTCTTTCGCGAACTCAACAGTGATTTTACGACTGGGTAACAATAAAAACACTATCTTTATGACTAGATGAAAACAGCATTCCTTTCATGATAACAATTCATTTTTACATTGTTAATGTGTAATTAGCTAATTTATTTAAGCTTGTTACTTTGTCGTCGAGGAGGACATTATGAGAATAGTTACTTCATTTACCCATATTTTGAACATCATAAAAATTATATTTTCTAAGTTTTCGCGACTAGTACACATAACAAAACTACGTTTTAACGGTTTTAAGCGCGTGATTCGATAAACCACAAATCCTCGCGGAAGAGACTCGTTTCATACCTAGAATGATGCGTGAGGCTATTGAAATAAAAAACCCAAATTTCAGTAGAGAAGATGGTTGGCAAGTACCACCTGTTTGGGATGCAATCGTCAAAACTATTAAGACGCAATAATAATACTTTTAACGGTTTTAAGCGCGGTATCTAATTTATTTGATTTTTATTATTCCGACGTTTCGGCCAATAATATTAGTTAGTATGCATCTACTGGTAATGAATACATATTTGTGGCTTTCGGGGCTGCAACTATGGGTCGTGGGGGCGAGGCTAATAAACTCTATCGAGACCTTTCAGCGCGATTGAAAGAAATCTCGTGGGACCAATAACAGGCTAGCCTGTATTTTGGTCAACGCATTGCCATACAGCGTGGAAATGCAGCCAGCGTTTATTATATAAATATTAGTAGTTTTATTTTTAGATGTTTTATATATTAATAATAGTCGCCCGTGGTCGAAATCCGCCTATAGTAATATATAAGTTTGAACATTATTAAAATTCTGTTGTCAAAGACAATACTTCTATAATCAGAGATTTCGCCAAGGCTACTTTCACAATACGCAAGACTATATCGACGGTTAAAAGGTAATAATATAATAAAAGTAATAAGCGACATTTTGGTCGAAAATGAGTTATGAATGCCATCCTACTTAAAAATTTTCGCTCTTTCGAATGCGCTCACTCCCATGACTCTACGATGACTTTCGTGTCGTTTATGCCCAAGCAAAAAACTGCGTTTTTGAAGTGTCATTTCACTTAACCGACCGAATTTTGGGCCTTTTTTACTCTAAAGGCGCTTGTACCTCTGTAAAAATGGCATCACTTTTGGGTTATAGTCGGTAATACATTTTTACTTTTTACTGTCGTAAAGGCTCCAGGCGTATACTACTGTTTACCATTAGTACCTGTTTTGAAAGCTGGAACTAATGCCTCTTTACCATTGTCGTCAAAGACATTAAGCGTCGGTTATACCCTACTACCATTTACAAGTTTAAGTTTACAAACATCCTACTGATTTTTTTGCTAAACACTGTTTCTTATGCTCCATTACCTTTTGGTATAATAATGAAAATTACCACTTATACTTTTTACCCTTTTATGTTAGTCTGCAGTCATGTGACTTATTACCTCTTGATATAATGATGTCAAATGTAGCTAAGTCTACTCTACTCTTTGTTTTTTTCTATGTAGATGTAACTTATGCCGAATTACTCCATAAAGAAAATAAGATCAATTGATTTAAGCGACATTAAACCACATAAAACAACGTGGAATCAAATAAATAAAACTACCATTTAATGCTTATATTTTTTTTATATTCTAGAGCTGCTTCCATTTTCACGATATGACAAGAAATGAACTCTGATCTCTGATGAATCTGATGAATCTCCATTTTTCTGAAATTTTAAACTTTAAACTGCTCTCCTGATCAATTTAGTTTTTGTCGCTTATACCCTATTACCTTTTAACCGTCGATATATACTTACGAGTATGTTTGTGTATCAAATATATAGTGTGTGTAATGCTTTTTTTATTGATTTATTGTAATTTTTTAATATTAGCATTCTGCACTCCTTCTCTATATAAACTATAAGCGTGCGAAATTTTATACTCCTCCGTCCGCGAAATTTTCGTAAAAATGGTACAAAGTTGCTTTAATCTTTACGTATTAATATTTACTCGTAGATTTAGATATCAGTACCAACAAATATAAATGTTAAATTTGGCATCTTTTATGCAATCTCTAAATATAAGGGGAAAAGAATAGTTTTAAAACTCAAACAGTTTGATATATAAGAATCAGTTTTAATTAATCGTAATCCCTTACAAGGCCACGTTCTGTCGGAAATTTGATGTAATATGATTATCCTTGAGCGCTTATTTGAGTCACAGGATGTTACAGTAGTTAGTTTGTAAGCTTATTGAATAAATGGACTATACAAACAACAAGATTTTACAAATCATACTGGTATATCTTAATAATAATCGCCAGACACACGTGTTTTGTTTTGTCTATCCGTCATATATTATAAAGGTCCTAGCGAAAGACTACCGCTGGTTGATTTTGCCAACATCATGCTCAGTTGAGATCGATTTCTATCTGTGCAGGAACGGAGAAAGAATATTACAATGCCTTGCGGCCGGGCGGCCTGTCGTAAGAGGCGACAAAACAACCCACAGCCAGGTGGTAGGGTATTTGCCTGTCTGGATGGCTACCATCCCTGATCTAAAGTATGTCGCCATAACAACCTTGAGTTGTGTTCCGACATTAGCGACCAGGTTCCAGTCTCCCTTAAGAGAGCAACTGCGCATTTGTAGCACCTATGGTGTTGCAAATGTCCATAGGCAATGGTTTCCATCGGGTAATTATAATTTATATCTCAAATAATTTTTAAACCAATAGATTTATTAATTTTATAGTTAAATAAACCTATGATTTACCGATTGTCGAAATGTTAAGTTAACATATTTGATTAATATTACTCTTCAAGAGATAAAACGTATTCATTAAGTATAAACTGAAATAGGAAAATATTTGTTTGGTACACATTTTAGATATGCATTATAAATATTCTTTTAAAGTAATTTTATTTTAATGATTATGTCTTTTTAATGCTAAATTAAATAAAAGAGGCGATTCCCATACCAATTTTTTACGTACTATGGTTCGCATTTATTTCCCGTGTTTTCCTCGTCACAGTCTCTGAATTCAATAAAAATGGGTATAAAATTCTTAAAAAGGCCCGAATAAACTCACTTAAATTAAAATATGCATTTTAAATTTAAGTGAGTTTTTAAATAATACAGATAATTAAAAAAAAATGCATTTAAACTACTTACCCTTTGCTTATGACTATGCTTTAATTTTAATCTTAAAAATATATATCAAAATAAACAAACAATATTTTGATAAAAAAAATCACCCAAAATACTTGAGAAATGATTATTGTTGTTTACACCACTGTAACTCGCAAACAAATCGGTCACGAGTTCGTATATCGCGAAACTAAAGACGCGTCCGACCACGGTCAGTATCCTATACGTACAGACAAAACAAGTTTGTCAACTGTGTATGTCGTCTGTCGTACGACTATTTGTTGTTAGTGTTGTAATCAGATTATCCGATGGTTTGAAAAATGTAGTGCTTCCTTACCAACTTATCTGTGAAATAATAAGCGCTGCTGTGTTCACTCCGGTGTTGCCAATGTACTAAATAATTTAAATAAATTACGTTAATCTAATATAAACATATAATTATAATGCTCGGACTTCTTTTGAGATAATAGCGTTAAAAATAACGTTGTCAACGAATATACGACTTTATTTAGAATTGGCAGCCCCAAATTGTATGAAATTTCCACACGGCGGCTGTAGTTTCATTTTTTGCTATTTTTACAGATAAGTTGGTCGGGATATACAATGAATAAATGAATTTATTTGGCTTCGCCACCTTGACTGTATGTTTGAGAGAGAGAGCTAACTACTAGATATTACTTTATTGTACACCATTACAGCAAACACAGGAAACCTCATAGCCTTAAAAGATTTTAAAACTGCACAATGGGCGGTCTTATTGCTAAGAAGCAATCTCTTCGAGAAAACCCGTGGCAGGAATAAAATAGACTAAATTTAATACATTAATATTAAACGATATGTAGTTACTTACATTATATTTTACTCAATAATAAACATGTAATAAGTATGTAAAATATTATATTTGATTTTAGAGGTTAATACTTTTGGGTGGTGGTAGCCCTGCGTGTCAAGTTATTGTAAACGCACTATACTTTAAACACTAACGTTTAAAAGTTATTAGAAATGTCCTCCTTAATTGAAATGATTCATATGATATTGTTTTAGAATTTATTTCGAAATGTGTCGCCTACCCATTCCGTATCCGCGAATGATGTTATTCTGCGGATAAACTTCCTCGCGCGTACATCACTAACAAGACTTTCGTGATAATACTGGTAAAAACATAATGAAATTGATAAGAGAACAATGACGCATATATATGTTGCTATCGATTCCCGGCTCAATGGGCAACAATCAACTAATTGTTTTGTATTAAACACAGAAATAGTATGAAAAGCTTCTTTTGTTAACAATTATCCGGATTACATTGTTATGTAGTCTATTGACATTGACAACATGCCAGGTATGTATTTTGAAACCCTCATTCAGGTCGGGTCAAATAGACCCGTCAGCGTTCGGCTCATCAGGGATGCCACTTTAGCGCTTTTAAAGCCATTTTTTTTAAACTTCTAGCGCGAAATCTTGCGCTTTTTATGATATGTAAATATGTAATTAATTTTTACGTTATTTAATGTTACATTTAAATTTAAACATCCCAAAGGACTCACAACGACCACGATTCTTCCCGTTCCACTTCCTTGCCGGCGTTACAATCGTAAACCCAAGTGGAACGTTTATTCGACCCACCTCTTGACATGGGTCGTTGTGAGCGTTGTGAGATCGAAAAGATGACGTCATTAGTGACGTTTTCGCCACGACCACAACGACCGCAGTCGCCTTGTGGAACGGCTAACGAAGCATTTTGGGCGTTGTGAGCTAGTAATGGAACGCGAACCTTTAGATAAATATTAGAGCAGTATTTTTTATTCGCCTTCCTAGTTAAGCCGTGATCATTTGGTGATCACTACTGCTGAAAAGTGGCCGAAATGTCGGAATAAAAATCAAATAAAATACCGCACTTAAAACGTAGTTTTATTAAACTTTGAAAATTAACCCCCCAATTTCGAAACATTCCTCATTGGTGCTCCGCTCCTATTGGTCTTAGCGTGATGATGTATAGCCTATAGCCTTCCTCAATAAATGGGCTATCTAACACTGAAATAGTTTTCCAAATCAGACCAGTAGTTCCTGAGATTAGCGTGTTCAAACAAAAAATCAGCTTTATACATTCGTGTAAGATATAAGATAATATATTAGTATAAGACGAGCTGATTTTTAAAAAATATAAATTTTATTGCTGTTTTTTTTATTTTCTTCATTGCGTCTTTTTTCCTTGTAGAGTTACATTTAGTATCAATATTAATACAAGCGACAGGTTATGTGTCAAGATTGTAACGAAACGATCGCATGAAAGCCGTCTTCAAGTGGAAATCTTCGTTTTTGCCCGTTCAGTATCCATGCCGATAACAGGTCTAGTAGACATCCATGTTAGAGGAGTTATTGGTACTTCACCGATAATATGGAAATTGTATTTTCAACGAGTATAAATTTTCGTAACATTTTCAAAAGAACAAATTACGTGCCTCCAAAGTATTCAAGCCAAATAAACAGTCAATGAACGATTGTAAAATACAATGTTAGCACGTTATGTGATAACACTAATTACTGTTACAATCATAGTAACAATTCATTTGTTGTACATCATTAGAATTTGCTAACGATGCGTTATTTATTCACGTGCTAGACGCATGATGAAATTTCAGCGAGATCTGAATAAGCTTTGACGTAAGTCGATTAAATTGATGACTGTTCTGTAACAAACCACATTTGTTACAAATAAAAAAAAATATTATTTAAACGAAGAACAAAAAGTAATTAATTATCTTTTAGTAAAATAAAAGAAAAACTATAAAATTAGGAACTATCTTAAAAATATTTGGTACTATAGAGTGAGATCCCAGTCAAATGTTATAGCCCACAGCAAGTGTCCGGCAACTTTTGTTACACAGCTAATAATAATAATTATAATAATGAACAAGCGCCAGGTAATATAAAATTTAATAAAAAAAACATAATTTAATACATTGAACAATTATAAAATTACATACTATTGAATACAATGTAAGAAAACTTAACTTATTTGTATTGTATTTTATCCATAGTCCCTCAAGACTATAAGTAGAATACTGAGCCCAGATCACCGTCTTCTACGGGTAAGGTGCCCAGAAGGCTGGCTACGTTTCCTCGCTGGATCGCCGTACTGATCCGTTGGCCGAGGTAGGCACCAGCCCTTTGATCACCTGAAGAGTCGATGAGTCGTTTCGATAAATTTTGGTAGAGGCCCATGGCCTCAGGCCCTATGTTTATAACAATATCATATATGACATATGTAAAAACTAACCTTGCTACTTTAACGTAAGTTAGCATGATTTTTTTCCACCTTTGATACCTGCTACCTCAAAAACGGTCTCGGTTTCAGCTTAGCGAGTGTCCATTCCTTTCTAAGTTTATGTTAAACTACCGATCCTAAAAAAATATCTTTTCCAAAATCACGTAAGTCTGCGGTGACTGGGATTTTGGACTATATCTGGAAATATATTTCACTTCAATATGTCCTTCATCTTTTTGTTAATAACTTGAAAATTGTGTACATTGGCCGTTCGAATTCACAAGTTTAGAATATCGCTAATAAGACAGACAGGATTCCATTTTAGTACATCGCGTAAGGCAACAATGTTTTTTATTGCATGAGTTCAGCAGACAGGAAGACGGCCCACCTAATGGAAAGCGGTTACCATCGCCTATGGACATTTGCAGCACCAAGGGGGCGTCCATAAATTACGTGAGGTGTTTTTTTAAATTTTCTGCATGGTGAGATGTCGTGAGATTTTATTCAACCCCCTCCCCCATCCCCCAATCTCACGTGAGATTTTTCAAAATGTGAGTTTCTTATGTAAACGCGTTCGGCATCGAGTCGCGCGTTCGGCTGACAGTGGCGCGAAAACAAAGGATGGGCTACACTGTACCGTAAATTCAGATTAAATTGAGCTATTTGGTATAAAACAAATATGGTGGTTTGACAGTCAGTAAATGTATAACGTTGAAGTATGAATGAAATTATTTTCTTTCGAAAGAATTAGTAAATGATCTTAATCGTATTACGATTACGCTTAAGATTAAATCTTAAGCATGTACAATCTGGATTAAATGGACCAAAATAGTATAATTTTTTTTTGTTTCAATCAGAAAAAAAATTGCGTGATATTTGCCGAGACCCCCCCTCTCTCCAACGTAAGATTAGATGAGATTTGACTCGACCCCCTCCCCCCCTTAAACACCTCACGTAATTTATGGACGCCCCCCAAGCGTGTCACAAATGCACTGCTCCTATCTAAAAGGTGACTAGAGCCTGGTCACTAATGCCGGAGCACAACTTAAGGTTGTTATGGCGGCATACTCTAGCTATCCAGTGGGGCAAATGCCCTACCTGCTAGCTGTGCGTGGCTTTGTCGCTTCTTACGGCCTGGCCGTAGGAGATTGTTTTTTCTCAGCCTGTCTGTTGCACTCATGCAATTAAAAAGTATATACCAAAAATGGTTTAAGGTATTTAACTTGCATTTGGAGAATCTGACTCTAGTCTCAAACGTTTTTCATCGTTTGTTTTCGTTTTAGAACTTTTTGCTTGTTTTTTATTATTTAAAAGCATTTTTAATTGTATGTAGCATTTATTTTTATGTTAAGATATTTTCCCGCGACTTCGTACTCATTGAACAAGTAACAAAGATATATTCCAAAAATTTAAAATCAAAAGGTATTTCTAGCAGGGCTTCTCGTAAAAACAAGGTATAAGTCGCGCCCAGGATATAAAGCATCACAGATTTTATGACAGAACATTTTCTATCATTCAGTGATGATATCGCATCGGAATCAGATTTTGTTTTAACTTGATCATTTTTAAAACTCCCGCGGGATTCCCGGGATTCAAAGTATCGCAGATTTTAAGTTCGGGAATTTGCTATAGATCAGTGAAAACTGCACTGGCCATTCGACTCAGTCAGCGGTTTTTACGTGAATTCTACAATATTACAATTTTATAATATTATAGATTATTGTAGTGTTAAAGAAATCGTTGTTCTTTCTTCTATCTAAATCTTCATTGACTCTTACGAGCTGATCGGACAAACCCGAACAACGAAAGGAATTCGAGCGTAAGGCCTCCTTAAGCATGGACGATGACAAAAAGGAATGAATGAATGAATCTTTATTTGTTGAAATACAGGTAATAGTACAAAAGATGGTTTACATATCGAGTTGGTCTCACTGTATTTGACCGAAATATGGTCATACAAATATTTGGTACTTACATGTCAATTTAAAAAAACTATAATTATTCTAAATTTATAAACGTAGTTTGATAAACAATATATTAAATACAGAGATTAAAGAATGTCAAAAAAAAGAATAAATTTAAAAAAAATCAGATGTTAGAGCTAAAAATATAAATTAAATATATTATTTACCTAATAAAATCCCTAATGTCATAAAAACACTTCGACAAAGACGAGGATCGACAAAGGCTAAAGGCATTCGCAATGTGGTGTTGAATACGTAAAGAAAGAATAATCCGGAAGGAGATGATCAATGAAGAGATGTTAAGCATAGGAAAAGAATAACGTTCAATTATAAAAACCATAGAGGAAAGGAGAAGAAGAGTATTTGGACATTTACTATGACACTCTTCTTTGTAGAATAATAGAACAACAGCTCGCCGAGAATAGAAATGATTGGAGGAGGCTCCATCGACAAGAGTAGAGCTCTTAAATTCTATGATGATGATGATGTGGATCATAATTCATATAAGCCCTTTGGTCTATTTATACAAGTATGTTCGCAATTATCACGTTATAATTGAAAAAACTTATCGGTAGAAATCGAAAATATGTCGTTGCTGATGTGTGAAATTGAGCAATCGGCCTAGAGCAAGTAATTTGCGAATATTGTATGCTCGTTCGACGCATAACGCGAAATAGATTATTTGGTATCCTACGGAGGAAACCATGGAAACATACTTTAACATACTATGTGTATTCTCACAAATTGGCGGAATAATTAAGTGATAATATCCCACCTACCTGCTTGTGTATCACCTATTAATAATAATTCTTTTTTTATAATATTTTTGGCTTGGCAACTAGGTCTTTAAGCCAGTAATAATAATTCTACTTTCCTTTATAAAATAGTGACGTACTTCTCAAAGTTTTATATAATTAAGTAGCTAACTATTTAGTCGATTTAATGTATTGTTAAGAGCTTATTAACATTATCCTTTAAAACACTTTCACACTTTTACAACTGGGTTGGAGTTGGACCTGGATATCGCTGCTTTCCAAAAACAAATAGAGCATCTTCCATTTTATAAGAAATAAATCATAACATTATAAAGTTATATTATTATAAATTACATTTTCAAAACACGTTTCAAAAGTTATTTGACATTGGTTTAGAGAACCTTGGCCTACTGGATTAACGAAATACATTATTTTGTGTCTGTGTATTTTATGGTTTTTAAAAATAGTGTTTTTCGTGTTTGTTGTGGATTAAGAATAATCTTGTTGTCAAGAATCATTAGTATAATTAGCTGTTCTATTGTAAATGCAATCAATATTTATTATGACATGAACAGATACGAACTTTGTAAGGTATTGGCAAATAAAAGAATGAAAACTAAATTGCAGCTATTTTTTTCAATCAGCAGACACACATTGTATATTACCAAGCTATGTCATGATTGTATTATGAGTAATACATAACAAACCACTGGGGCTGATTCTAGATAGCCAGACCATAGTAACTAATAGAAACTACGTTTATGAAAATTTACTATGCCAGGAATCTCTGCACTGTAGTGAGGTTTTATATTTTTATAGTAGGTACTGTGCAGTAGTAGTACAGCTTTACTTGTCCATAAGCCAAGCATACAAGTGTAAACTCTGAAAGTGTAAAAATGCGCGCACCACAGTTTTCTAATCTCGCATTGGATTTAAATCCTGTAGATTCCAACAGATATAAAGGCGTGCCAAGTCTTATTATCTATCTTCTAATCTTGGTATTACTTGATATTCATAATGTTTGCATAGGATTTTTTTTTTTTTTCTTTATTGCAGGAGATCAGCAGACAGGCAGACGGCCTACTCGATGGACAGCGGTTACCATCGCCTATGGACATTTGCAACACCAAAGGTGCTACGAATGCGCTGCTGCTCTCAGGATAAACATGGTTTTATTTTTGTACATTCAGAAATTAACTAAAACAAGATTTTTATTCCTGGTCTAATTGTATAATAAACAAAGCCTATGTTGGATTGTCCATTTTATATTATTTCTATGTTATTTATATTTTATAATCGTAGCAAGATAAATTCTGTTGTTAAGGATTTAAAGTTTGTAAAATATCGAAACTAATCAGTGTTATTATGTTGTTTATCTATATTTCACGATTAAATCTGTCTGCCCCTTCATTAATGATGGATTGTCATTATTATTATTACTAGGTACTGTCGAGTCGTAATAAACTGCCTACTTATTACTTATAATTATCGATTTTTAATCTTCTTGTACATGGAAAGTTGTACGTATGACCGCTATCTTAGTTCATGATAAACGATTATATTAATACTCGTATATAACTTAGTTGACAAACTCTCATATACACCAAACCATTTACAAATATTAAAAGAAAAATAATAATATCGTACAACGGGAGCTACCTAATTATAATTAAATAATATTTATAATAAAGTTATTCTTAATTAAATTGCGGTTTTATTGGAATGAAGTATAAATTAAAAATTATCATTCTGGAGGTGGAAGTTACAGTATTTATTTCCCCATGAGGTCATAACAATATCAGCCCAACTGTTGTGTGAAGGTTTTCTTCCTTGTTCCACGAAGAGTGGGTTGTTTACTAGTTTAACACAGTAGTATTTCAATATTAGTTTGATTTATGATTCTATTAGTAACCTTTAGAATGTTTAAAGTGTTAAAATATGGACTTCATATAGGAAACTCGTTACTAAAATCACAATAGTACAAAGCCAGCTAATTTTACTAAACAAAATAAAGTTCTAATATAAAGTCTTGACTCATAAAAATATTTATTTATTTTATTTTAGGAAGGCTTACAGTCTAATACTTATGTGAGTGAAAAACCTTAGAACCTTTATACTCTAGGCAAAAACCCCGCCAAAATGAAAATCAAAAAATATTAGGACTTGGAAAAAATGTTTGTACGGTAATTTATAATAATAATATTGCAAATGGAACGGATGTAGTTGAATTTGAATTGCATGGTTTATTACTTCACATTCGATCTTACTGTTATTATAAATTTTATAAGTAACTTAATACGTACCTTAAAAGAAAAAATGTTTTTTAGTCACTTGTTTTTAATCTCTTAATATCATTAGGGACTTCACTAGTTGTTTATACTGTGATACGGATTCCCACTATAATACGTTGTCATAAATAACTGTTTCAATAATACATGCGTGTGAATGCACTGCAATCTGAGCGCGAACTGACGATTTCCTTTGTTGTAATGAAATGTTAATGAATGCTATACAATACAGCTTACTTACTTTTCATAATTAGACGTTAAACAAATATGTTTGTTATAAAAATATGGTTTGGAATTATCTGTATAAAAGTATTGGAACCTTGGGTCATTTTAATTACAGTTTAATTGTTTATATGCAGCCATAAGGTAAATAAACTTTAATTTATGATAATAACTATACAGACTTGGCCACTTAAAGGATGATTACCTTTAAAAAGGCACAGCTGTAGCTTGGGTCGTCCAAGTATGTACACAGATAGTTACAATACCTGAATGACACAAGCTACAGCATATAGCATATCTATGAGCTACAGGAGCTCTGTTCCGCGTATATGAATATGGTGCGGTATATGTGTGGAGTCATGCGGACATGCAAGAGTGTGTTGCCTGCGCTGGTACGGACACGCTTTTTACTTATGTCGTAAATAAATGTTTCGCTAAATAATTACAATTTATTGTACACATATAAAGGTGGGGGTATAAATATAGAAAACTTTTATTTTAAGTAGTGGGAGGGGTGGAAGAGTGTGGAGGGGTAGGGTAGGGAATACTTAACTCTTCTGCAACCCCTATGTAAGGAAATATATAGTTGTTAAGATATTAATGTTTTTATAAATATAACCGTAGGTCAGCAAGTATCACAACCGACTTGTATCCATCATTTAAATAGTTATTAATTAGCAAATGGTGACCAGTATGTTTTGGCACAAGTTGTGACATGTGACAAGAATTGTGTTTGGTTAGGTTAGACTTTAGACTAAAGTGCAAGAGCGTACCACGGCAGCGGCCGGCAATTGCCAGAACAGAGTGTTACTAATAAAGGTGTCCTATATCTATACCACACGCAAACATAATTGCTTAAAAACTATTTCATTTTCAACTATTATTGAATTAATACCCTTTATGTATTTTTAATATTTATTATATGATATTTGAAAGTAAATCCACCTGCACAGCAAAATGTTAGCTTTCGGATTCTCGTACAGATCACATATTATAAAGGTTCCCGTCAAAATTCTAAAGATATTTATAAAAAGTTATTTATTTAGGTTTATTGCTTGGCAGCTAGGCCTTTAAGCCAGATCTTAAATTACAACATACTTCCTTCATTTTCTTAAGCCTATGTATTGCTCAGCTGAACTGAAGGTAATCAGCTAGTTCCATTTAACGGAGTCTTGTGACAAAGTGTTAGCAGAAGGTGATGTTAGGAGCCTTAAGAACAGACGAGCGTGCATGACAAGAGCTATGAATATCAAAGAAGCAAGTGAGGTGTGTAAGAATGGGCCTGTGTGGCGCTCTGTTGTTCGTGCCTACCCCGCAAGGGACCTGGCGTGAAGTTATGCATATATGTATGTTGTGACAACTCAAAAGGCAACATTTGACTATACAGTTCACATTTCTCACAAAATACATAATCACTACTCAAAAACTAGCAATATCCTACAACTGTTGTTCATTTTAGAGTAATTTTACACATTTTTAGAAAATAAAACTGCACAGCATAACATCTCCTTTTCAGTTCCCGCCAAAAACTCATCAAAAATATGATTAAATAAAAAAATTATAACTTGGCAATAAAAAGTATGAATGAATCCAATGTTCATAGTGCTTTCTCATAAATCGACTAAAATTTAATAAAATTGGTGTGACAATGTTTAAGGAATTGATTATTTTATGTTTAGTGACTAACCTTGAACAAATAATCTTGATTTCTGTCAAACAAAACGAGTCTGAACAAAGTTACTGAATTTTATACAAATTTTAGATAATCCATATGATTAATAATAGCACTTTACGAATTAATTTTATGTAATATGTTTTAAATATTTGTAATAATTTTTACTTATTTTTCATATGGAAACAAAAAAATAATATTTTTATAGCTAGCAACTTTTCATTTGTCTTTCTTTCAATTTTGGTGGAAAAAGCTCGTTGTATCGTATTGAACGAATTCGAGCATTTTCCATAAAATAATTGTTAAATTTTGTGATAATACTACTCTAATCTCGTTTTAAGTATTAAACCTTACATTGTAAGTATAAATACCGCCTAGTGAAAAGTGAAGTAATTGTTTATAGTGTTTGTTTCATTGTGGCTGACAGATCGATTTCGGCGTTAAAAGTTTCAGGTTATATTGTAAAAATAACTAGTTTTTACCGGTAATTTAAGATTGAAATGGAAAGTATGGATGTTGCACAAGAAAGTACCTCAGCGGCATCGACGCCTATCGTTGAAAATGGTGAGTTATGATGTTTTTTGTGTAGGGACGCCGGGGGCTGTACGCGCAACGTGCTTCGTAAATTTTTCGATACATTTTCCATTTCTGGTGTTATAGGACCTGACAAGAATGTTACAGCAGAAGAAATGACCTCGAGAGATTATTATTTTGACTCATATGCACATTTTGGCATCCACGAGGAGATGCTTAAAGATGAAGTACGCACGTTAACGTATAGGAACGCTATGTACCACAATAAGCACCTATTCAAAGGAAAAGTGAGTTTACGATCTAATATTATACTACATCTTAAAGCTGAAGTGAGGAAATTGACACATGTTTTAATATGAAACTTTCTTTTCCTGGGGTTTATCTTCTCTTTAAGTATGCCTTTGCATGATTTCTGTATAGTCAATGTCAAGTATTTATAATTTTAATTTTTGAACAAAATTCCATGTAAGTTTCAACCAAATGGCACGACTTTGACAATGCCAAGTGAAGGATTTCTTATGGCAGCTTTAATACATTCAAAAAATAGTTGAGATATTCATACACAACTCTTTATTAAAATTATCAATATCTTACAATTATCACTTAAATTTAACCAGTACTAAATATTCTTTTAAAACAAGAGTGGACAGTACAACATCCCATTGAAGTTCCCACAAAAACAACATGACTATAGTTATTTTTACTGACAAAGACCAGTGTCTTAGATTAATACATTTTAGATAGGTATAGCTATAAATGTAGCCAGCCCATATATTTCTAGACCAGCCAATGTTTTGGTAGAGAGTTATATTAATATTCTGGATGCTTTCCAACTGAAGAACAAAGGACTAAAGTGTGACTTATTATATATGACATTTATATTAACATGATCATTTAAGATTTATAGTATATACTTGCATTTTATCGACAGCAACTAAAATTACTGTCACTGAAGATGAGCAAGGTTACTTTTTGGTTTGTTGGCCCAGCAATAATGCAGGATCTGTACAGTTGTCACATGCAGTATTGAAAGCTTACTCTGTGTGTGTATATTAATGGCGTTGGCTCTTTTGACCCCCACTTGTATGGGAGTCACCTGGCTAAACATTACTTATCTAAATCATACTGCTTCATAATGGTGGCAAAACCATTGATTAGTTTGAGCAGATACTTGTTAAAAAATGTTTTTTTTATCTCTCACTGATTAAATTTAAGTTCCACAAACAAATTTCTGTTATTTTATTTTTCACATTTTATTAACATGAAAATTAGTGTAATTTTATGTATATTTTGATCTTTTTCATTCATGGAAACAGGTAATGTTCATTGAAATATAGACACTTAGTGAGATTTCAGTATGGTATTTACTGAATCAAATCAAATCAAAATCATTTATTTGCGTAGTAATAGTAGATTGATTGTTGGAGCATATACATGATTGGAGCATACTAATTCTGCACCTCTCCTGCATCAACAATCAGAATGAGACCTTACAGTTTCAAAAAATAATCTACAAGATTATATTTTAGCCTAAAATTGTCATATGTTTTTAACAGACAGTGCTAGACATTGGCTGTGGAACGGGTATCCTGTCAATGTTTGCTGCAAAAGCAGGTGCTGCCAAAGTAATAGCTGTAGAATGCTCTAATATAGTTGACTACGCCCGGAAGATTGTTGAAGCAAATAGACTTAGTGATATCATTGAAATTGTTAAAGGAAAGGTTAGTATTTGTTGGAGTAGTTCTCACTTTATAAGACACATTGCAATAATTATTATTATTGAATTGTTTCGGACTTGATCATCAAAACTATTAAGACCCAAACTTAGCAGAGTTAACTTGTCTCTTCATCTTTATTAGAGTTCTAGATATCTGACTGAAGATTTTCATGTTCCATTTCTCTACAAGCCATAACATGTTATGAGGCGGTGAAAATTAGATTAGTTTCCCATGGAGTAAATAATCAATATAAACAAAATATAAATTTAAACAATTGAAATGAACAAGTTAGGGAGCCTAGCCCAACAATAACTTTAGCATTACTAATTGACACTTGACATTTTTTTATTGTCTGTGATGAGGCTATTGAAAAGTGGCTGAAACATCAAAATATAATTATAATAAAATGCCAAGCTTAAAACTGCATACATTTTTTTTTATTAAACTCATTTAATTGTCAAAATTAACAGGTTGAAGAAGTGGAATTGCCAGTTGAAAAAGTGGACATTATAATATCAGAATGGATGGGTTATTGCCTCTTCTACGAGAGCATGTTGGATACAGTGCTATATGCGAGAGACAAGTGGCTCAAACCTGATGGCATGCTCTTCCCCGATAGGTAACTATATTACATTGTGAAACCTTAATTATGAGTTTTGTTCAGTAGTCATAATTTTCCATCACACTTACAATATTTATGAATTTATTATTTCAATCCTGTTTTGAAGGTCCATTGATGTTTATGAGTTTTTCTCTGTAAGAGTTAGTTGGTTTTATAAATTATATTAGTAAGGTTTAGTTTAGTGTGTTCTTATAATTTAAAAAAACCTGCAAAGTGTAATGTTTTGTACTACCTATTAATAGAGATGTGTCTTCAGTTTAATAGAAACAATAAGAAAAGTAATAAATGGACATTTTCTTACTTTGAATTCAGGCTACATTATTATACTAACTGATCCGTACCCACTTCGATGGGCGTCATAAAATATAAAATATATTATTAAAAACAATCAAATATAGCCTCTTGGGAATAATGTAGCTACTCATGAAAGAATTTTCAAAATTGCTACAGTAGTACAATAGCTTACTTCCTACAAACCAACAAAGTCATAAACTACCTCTTTGTAACAGTAGTACAGATAAGTTACTTAATAGTCTTTTATATTAGACTATGTTTTGCCCAAGGGTTTTTTTTTTTTTTTTCCGTTTAACCGCAGACAAACGAGATATGTCCGCATGGTAGGCCCAAGGGTTTGCTTGCATTAATGTAAGTTTTGTTCATCCATTAGTTTTAGTTGTATCCCTAAAGAACAGTAGTTTTTTATTTGGATGAAGGTGAGAAAGTGTAACAGATAAACTTAGATTCACATTTACGATATTAGGTAGGACTAGCTTCTGCCCGCGATTTCGTCCGCGTGGTGCGCTTTTTTAACTATACCATGGGAGCTCTTTAATTTTTCGACGGTCAAAAGTATTCTATATGTTGACCAGGGATATAAGCTATTATCACACAAAATTTCATGTAAATCGGTTCAGTTGTTTCGGAGATTAGTGGGTACAAACAGACAGACAAATGGATAAACAGAGAAACAAAATTCCTCCTCCTAATGCGGTTTTTAGCATGTTTTTTTTTTATTGTACAGAAATTCGACCTCTTCAATTTTATTATATGTATAGATTGTAATATAACATGCTCCCTTCTTTGAGACAATTATCGATGTACCAAAAAGCCGCAAGACTAACACTATCACTATCCTGTCTCACAACTCCTATATAAACAGAGTGAGACAACACAACAATCATGTGCACAAACGCGACCTGCACTCTAATCTCGGACACATATGTGCTAAAAGGGAGCGGGTTAATATAGTATTTATTAAACACTGTATTTTAAAAACATATTTTGTTACAGGTGCACATTATTCATCTGTGGTATTGAAGATCGTCAATATAAGGATGAGAAGATCAACTGGTGGGATGATGTTTACGGTTTTGACATGTCTTCCATCAGAAAAGTGGCCATTTCAGAGCCGCTCGTCGATGTTGTTGACGCTAAACAGGTGAGAATCATAACAGTAGTGTATTTAGATTACGTCATAATGTAGATACAGTTTTACATAACTTATAATTATTCTGCTTAGCAGTTTTTGTTTACGCAGAAAATTGAAGATGAGTTTCTGAAATGTAAATAATCAACATTGAACTTTATAGCAAGCAGACATGTCAGAATGTTGCTTGCTATGAATTATTAGCTCTGTTCCACTTTAAGTTTTTTTAGAATGTAGCACATTACTAATATTGTATATGCGGAGGTTGTATGTTGTGTAAAACTATAATGTCTTATGTAGAAATTTATTGTTTTTTTTAATATAATGTCATAATATTTTCTTAAGTTTTCGCGACTTGTACACATAATAAAACTACGGTTTTAATCGAAACAAACCGATTTGACTGATAATTTCTTTTATTTTTTCCTTCCACTCATTTTAATATTATATAAAAAATTTTTTAGAACTAGGCATGTTTGCTGAAGAGTTTCTTGCGCCGCTTCTTCTCTTCAAGCCACAACATGTTGTGAAGCGGTGGTAAATTAGATTAGGCTCTCATAGAGTAAATAATATCCATAAACAAAATTAAAACTAAATAATTAAAATGAACAAGTTGGCGGTAGGCTGAATAAAAACTTTGACAATACACGTTTGACAAATGTCATCTTTGTCTTCCGTGACCACGGCAACTGAAAAGCGGCCGAAACGTCGGATAAACCAAAATAAAATAAATTACCGCGATTAAAACCGTTAAAACGTAGTTTTATTATATAATGTCATTTTTTATGTTAATATATATTTTTTTTGTTATTGGTCCTTTTATCTGCGATCGGAAGATTGTTCCATAAGCAGATGATTTGGTTGTCATGATGATTTGTTCGAAAGCAACATCCAATGATTTGCTTTCTTTAATTTAATTGGAGCTATATTTTGCATCCAGGTCAAGAATGTGCACTCGTTTTAGGCGCCTTTGTGGGATGCTATGCAATAGCTTCTGGGCAAGCTCATTTGGGTGAACCATTAGACGTTCCTTATATCGGAGGCAGGTGTTGGCAATCTCCTCCCTTATTGTGGGAACTGCGGAGTACTTGTGTGCTTCGGCATTTGTTGTAAACCAGGGTGCTTTTATTATTGACTTTAATATGGTACTCTGGAACCGTTGGAGGATTTCTATATTGGAGTGGCTCGCACTCCCCCAAAGTTGTATGCCATAAGTCCAAATTGGCTTTATAGCTACTTTATAAACGAGTAGCTTATTTTCCATTGATAGCTTGGATGATCTTCCTAGGAGCCAGGACAGATTCCTATATCTCTGGTTCATTTCATCTCTTTTTGCTTGGATATAATAATAATATAATAATAATCGGCAGACAAACACACACATTGTATATCCCCAAGTTAAGCAAGTTACGCTTGTGTTATGGGTAATATGCAACGGACCACTCTGGGGCCGATCCCAGACACCCAGACCATGGTAAATAACGGAGAATATACGTTTCCGAAATTCACTATACCGGGAATCGAACCCGGAGCCTCTGGGTTGCAGTGAGGTAGGCCGGCAAAGGCTTAGCCCGCTCAACCACAGAGGCCGTCAATATGTTTCTTAGGATATGTTTCTTCCAGATGAGCCGTCGATCTAGGTGAAGGCCCAAATACTTGATTGAGTCAAGTTAATATAAAATTAAATAACAAATATCGAGTATCTTGATTCTTGTCTTCTCAATTGAGCTATAATAATTTTGACTGCAACTATACTGTTTATTATTTATTTTGCAGGTGGTGACTAATTCTTGTTTACTGAAAGAAATAGATTTATATACCGTTAAAAAGGAGGATTTGAATTTTGAAGCGAAATTCCATCTTCAGGTAAGTGGAATGATTTTATGAAAGCTCAAACACACTTTGTATGTAACAGTCACTGTACGAAATGTCAGTATATATTATTATACAAAATTCGACAAAAATAACTTTTTACCACAAGTGAAGCTACAATTGATAAATCTATAATATTATAAACTTTTAAACATGTCATGTCTGTACATTGAAGCTATTTAAACAATAAAAAATATAATGATTAAATAACAAATGGAGAACAAAATGCATTTTTTTTAGATTTCTAATTTGTTTGTTTGGTATTCACGTAAGAGCCACTGGGCCGATTTTAATGCGCTACTCTGTGTTGGAAATTAAAATAGCCTTTTTCATATACATATTTAACCCTTTTGAGGGTACATAGTTAATATTATCTTTGTCCAAAGCTGCCAGCTGCCATCAAGATTTCCGCGCCAAAATTAAGAGAATTATATTGTCTCTTACTCTATAAAAAATTCTAAGTAGTTAGAGGGAGAAAACATCAGTTCAACATCTGTTTCATTTATTTGACCATAAATTTGTGATGCTTCCCAATTGCTGTGTGTGACGCTCGAGAACAAATTTGTAGTGGTTCCGTCTTGAAGTTGTTTTTCTATAGACAGGGAATGTAGGTTGCTATGAATAAATATTAAAATACAAAAAAAAACAAATATTACAAAGCAGCATTTCCACCACTGTGTCAGGTGCGCCGCAACGACTTCATCCAGGCGCTGGTGACGTTCTTCAACGTGGAGTTCACGAAGTCGCACAAGCGGCTCGGGTTCAGCACCGCGCCCGAGGCGCCCTACACGCACTGGAAGCAGACCGTCTTCTACTTCGACGAGTACATGACGGTCGGTACATTGCACACATATAACACTTTATTACACACCAATACATTAGGGTGGTTGCGACGCCCCCTAAAAAGCTTCCTTTTAATGAAAAAACCACTGAGATTTTATTATAACTTTTTCAAGTCAAGACATCACGTGCCTCAAGACAATTCAAGTTAAAACTAAAAATATAAGAAAAATTTAAAGATAAGCTTGAATCACGAAGAATTTTAAACTTTTTCTGAAACTATAATTTGAAATTCATCACTGAGAATGATAATACGGAAGGTATTTCATTGTTAAAACTTTTCCAATCTTAAAATAATTATTACTTCTAAGTATGAAGAAGTTTCCTGAAAAAACATGATATTACCCAAAAATTAACTTGAATCGTCTTGAGGCACGTGTTGTCTTGACTTGAAAAAATTATAAAAAAAATCCCAGTGTTTTTTCATTAAAAGGAAGCTTTTTAGGGGGCGTCGCAGGAAATTTAACTTTTAACGACCACCCTACAATACATACATGAACTTAAACACTCAAATTGTATCTAGTTATGCACAAAGGGCGGTCTCATCGTTAAAAAGCGATCTCTTCCAGACCACACCAGGAATGAATTGAGATGATAATGGCAATAGTGATATACATAACATATAGTAGAACTTACATTTTAATAATAAATACAATATGCATAAATTTTATATATTACATTGATATATATTTAATATATGTACCATACAAATACATTGAAATTAAATTATATGAAGCTGCCTTAATACACTACCTCAAGTTTAACACTGATTAATATTGTTATTTAGTTGTATGTTTGGGATGGTGTTGTGTTAATATATGTACACCAATTACACTGAGATTTATGTTCCGATTTACGTGATTCTTATTTAGCTGGATGCGGAATAGTTGCCATTTTGTCCCTAAAAATTTTACAGAGTTTGGCCCAGTAGTTTTCATTTGATGAAAATTTTCCGTTTTCGTTTGTTGGGACCTATATTGCGTGACACCTTTCATAGGCGTACCCATAACTACTTAGATACTAAATCCTAACAAATGAAAAAAACATCGTTTAAAAAAACCGACTTAAAGAACTAAAGAATATAATAAAGATTTTTGACTAACAATTGAAGACTTGAGTGGATTAAGGTGATATGTCGCATATTCAGTTTTTTTGCTTTTTTTTGCATAAATGAATGTTATAAGTCGATACCAAATGACTACAGACCTTAGACCATAGATATAAGGCATATTTAAAAAATAAAAAGTTGCCAAAGGTGTTAAGTTCAGTTCAGTTTCAAATAAAAGTAAAACTTTTATCTCAATTTACTCAGAATTGGAATTATGCGACTGATCACCTTCATCTACTCATGTCTTCAATTTATTTAGTTTAAAGAGACAAAATAATACAAAATTTTCTACATTTTGTAGTCTGTACCAAATAAACCATAAAAATTATCATATACATTGTTATAACAACAAAATGTTGTAAAATATTGTTTTTTTGTGTAATTAATGTACTTTCATGTAATTATTTCTTAATTAATTCAACATTAAGCTTAAGACTATATATACAGAAATATTAACTGCTATGTGAAAATATATATAAAACCCTAAACATGTTTGTCGATGCCGCTCTGAAGGTTTTCTGTATTAACTGATTTTGACATTTACATGGACTACTCGGTTTTAAACCTTGCTAATTATGTAGCAGTCAATTATTCTATGTATGTGACGTAACAGGTAACATAATACAAACGTATTTCAGGTGAAGAAGTTCGAGGAGATAACGGGCACGTTCTCGATGCGCCAGAACGCGCGGAACAACCGCGACCTCGACTTCGAGATCGAGATCGACTTCAAGGGCGAGCTGTGCCAAGTGCAGGAGAAGAACCACTACCGGATGCGCTGAAGCCACGCCTGCCAGCGACTCGCACATGACCACGCCGAACCGCACACCCAGCCCCAGACCACAGACGGACCACTCTAATCCTACCTTCTTCCGTGTTCACGTACGTTTTAAACAATTATACATGCATACATAATGCACAACAATACCGAAATATCGTGGCGATATTATCTTCAATGTTCACATATGTTTTGCTACAATTTCTCTATAAAAAGATTTTTTACAATAAATTATTTTATTGTCTTTGAAAACATCTAAAAATGCCAACATTCTATTCAGTATTAATTTATTTCATGCCACTTTGTTAAAATCTCTAACTCTGTCTCAACGGGTCAACCTTATATATTCGGAAACTAGACATGGATTCCTCAATGAACATGCACAGATCATTTGTTTAGAATTCTCAAACTTGTAAGCTTGATCCAAAACAAACTGGCTTTTAAGAACTTGCAGCGAAATTTGAACAATAAGCGGTTTATCATGTTTAATTGAAGGCTGGCCGTAAACACAAAGGCATTAGCTATAGACAATAGATGGTTATATTTAAATTTATCACTGATTGTAAAACTAGGCAGAAAGTGTATTATGCTGAAATACAACATGTAAAATATACGTTGTGTGCTTTTTTTTCAATTTCTGCAGTTACCATACCATTGGAAATTTATCTTATATTTGAAGTAACTAGGGAATATGCACGACGAAGGCTTTTGCCACTTGGGGCCCGATCCTACTATTTCAATATAAAGTAACGTATGTTATATAAGTACTTCCAAGGAGGTTTGATCATTCAGCTTTTTATGCTCGTAACGTAAAACTCTTCGGTGTTATTCTTGTATATTTTTTCATCTAAGTACTTATGTTACCGCACATTCCTTACGACTTTCAAACAATTTACACAGGCTTCGTAAATGCACATTTTGAGCAAATGTATTGATATATAACGTTTGCGTTGCGAATATATTTAATCCACAATCCACTTTAGAGATGTGTAACTCAGGAGTGATTGATTTAAAAGATGTATAATCTTTCAAAGTTCGAAATCACTCTTTAAATCTTTGATTTAAAAAAATACATCTTTAATTCACTACGTTAAGATTGCTTTTAGTCACGTGGAATGATGAAAACTAACAAATCAGATACTTGGATGTACTTTGAGACAGTAGATACAGGATATTGTGAATTGAAATGAGATAACATGCGCACTCTAAGAAGTACAATGATGATACACAGTAAATTAGACTCTCTTGCGTTATTTTAAAGCTTAAAACCGGTCAACTGAATGAATTATGTCATTCGAAACCAAAGATTTAAAAGAGTGATTTAAATCTTTCAAGGGAAAAGATTTATAAATCACTGATCTCATTGGTGATTTATTTTGCGCATCGCTAATCCACTTCGTAGTGTCTCGCGCCGGAATAATAGTAGAAGGTAATAATAGCATTGAGTACCGTTAGCAGAAATGACTTTAGATGAAATAAATATTGGAAAGCTACCGAAATCTTAAATATTTATTTCGCGGGTTTCGCGTATAAATATTTATAAAGTGGTGGCATGCCAATTAAAATTAACAGAACACCAAAATCTAACTTCTTGATTTTGATGGGTAATAGCAGAGTCGGGTCTCCAGGTCGCACAAATATTTCACGTCAATTCGAATGTTTACATTGATGACAGGTTTAGATAGTTTATTATCATAATTAAGCCTCTTGTGTTGGCGGTTGTTCTGTCGTTTAGGGTCTGTTTAAACTAGCGCAGAGTCGAAGCGCATCGAAACGTCAAACTTGTAACAATTGAAGCGAGCTTCCATGAATACGCTTTTTTATGTTCAGTAGTGTTGGACATCAGTTCCCAGTTGTCTACGTTCCACTAAGGACTCACAACGAACGCGATTTTTCCCGTTCCACTTGCTTGCCGGCGTTAAGATCGTAAACCCAAGTGGAACGGCTATTCGACCCACCTCTTCACATGGGCGTTGTGTGATCGAAAATGATGACGTCATTAGTGACGTTTACGCCACGAGTACAATGACCGCGGTCGCCAGGTGGAACGGCTCACGGAGCATTTTGGGCGTTGTGAGCTACTAATGGAACGCGAACCTTTAGATAAATATTACAGCAGTATTTTTTATTCGCCTTCCTAGTTAAGCCGTGATCATTTGGTGATCACTACTGCTGAAGTGGCCGAAATGTCGGAATAAAAATCAAATAAAATACCGCGCTTAAAACGTAGTTTTATTAAACTTTACTAATGAAACGCCCTATGGGTGTGATGAAACTAGCGCATTTTAAGACCTGGCTTAAAGGCCTAGTTGCTAAGCCATAAATATAATAAAAAAACTCGCGCATTGGTTTGCATAATGGTAGCTTGGGTTCCGCGTGTATTCCGTAGAAAGCGCGCGATTTTTTTCATATGAAAAATATAATAGAAAATACTTTATTGTTCACCAAAATAATAACAAAATTTTCGGCAAAACAAAAAGCGACCTTAACGGTTAAAGCGATCTCTTCTACACAAACTGGATACAATGTGCAATTATGTTGTAAAGATAAGGGTGAATTTGCTATGTGAACGTTTAGATTGACGCTTCGTTGCGCTTCGACTCTGCGCTAGCGTGAATCGACCCTTATATGTCTTGCACATTCCCTATAATATGTCAATATACAAAAATTAAGTAATGTCGCTTACGTGCATTTTTTAATTATAAACACCGTATATATATTATTTTATATCGCTAACTAGCGATAATTATGTCATAAACAATTTGGTTATAGTACCCAGCTGTAAATATTTAATACATGGCAATTAGTAGAAAGACAAAGTACCTAACCAAAATAATTATTTCAATTAGTTGTGTGGGGTGTCTTTAGTCAGATCTTATTAAATCACACTGATGTCATTGAATGAATTTTATTATTTAAATGAATAGGTGACAAGATATTAGTTTCGAAAGTCATAAATAATTGAAGACATGAGTGGATGAAGGTGATCAGTCGCATAATTCCAATTATGAGTAAATCGAGATAAAAGTTTTACTTTTATTTGAAACTGAACTGAACTTAACACCTTTAGCAACTTTTTATTTTTTAAATATGCCTTATATCTATGCTCTAAGGTCTGTAGTCATTTGGTATCGACTTATAACATTCATCTACGCAAAAAAAGCAAAAAACCGAATACGCGACATATCACCTTCATCCACTCACGTCTTCAATTATCATTTTTTTGCCCACCAAATCATCACTACATAGTATAAAACAAAGTCGCCTTTTCTGTCCCTATATCCCTATGTGCGCTTAAATCTTTAAAACTACCCAACGAATTTTGATGTGGTTTTTTCCAATAGATAGAGTGATTCAAGAGGAAGGTTTATATGTTTAATACATGCATCATATACTAAGGCAACATTGCTAATTTTAGAGGTCTCTATGTAGTGATGCCCGTGCGAAGCCGGGGCGGGTCGCTAGTAAAATAATAAAATGAAATGATCGTGTCCCTTTTTAACTCTCGATACGAAATAGAAAACAATCTGAAGATGTTGAGGTTATAGTTTCAGAAATACTTCAATGAAAATTAGTCTGAAAAGAATTAGTTATGCTGGAGTAAATGATTTTAGTGGCTTCTATCGTACATAAATGGTGAAGTTTCTTGTAATAATAATAATAATGTTTTGAACAGCATCTCTTTCTCGTTCTTGTTGTGTAATATTTTCAGGCGGGTATTACGATTTATTCCGTTTAAGATTATGTTGCCCTACCCGCAAAAATAAATTGGCAGCTTAATAAAGGTTTTTATCAATAAAAGCAAAGGATTAAATTGTAATTCAAAGCGTGTGTGGGCTGGTTGTATATAATATCTATCATATAGATGATTGAATTTTTGAAAGAAATACCTTCATAATGTATGTCGGAATTTCGCTTTACAAATAAAATGAAAAAAATGATTTTTAGTTTTTTTAAATCCAATTAACAATTTAAATAAATTTTAATACGTATAAAATAAACAGAAGTTGTTGTTTATCTGTTGAAAAATTAATAGTAGTTTTTTAAATAACTGTGAGTTTGAATTTTAAGTATTTACCTCTTACCCGTAGTATGGCAATATGGCTTCGTTTTCTACCAAACAAGTGGGAATGTTTAATAAGAGTTTTTGATGGGAAGTTTTTGTTGAAGACTTACTTAATATTACTTAAAAAAACAAAAATAGCTTACGATAGTGATTTTTTTTAACGAAGAATTGTTTGTGGTGAGTTTAGTTCCCTTTCGAGTTGCCACCAGAACTTTTATTTGGCGGTAGCTTTTACTTGATGATTGTTGAAAGTTGAATATTAATTGATTCTTGATAATGCCTAGATACACTATAATGCGTTTGTATTTAATAAGAAGAAACTGCTTGCTCTATAGCGAAGGACTGGTAGGAGGGGAAAGTCCAAGACGTCCGAATTGACGTCCCAAGAATAGGGTAAACTATACCAATGATTGACACCCCCTCAATTTATTCATGATATTAAGAAATGAACCGCTTCGTTACGTAACGCGTTACGGCGTCAATATGTCTGGCTTCCCTTTCACACGCATACGGCAGCGGCAGGCAGGCGGGCGTCGGAATAACCAAAATCAAATAAATTACCTCGCTTAAAACCGTTAAAACGTGGTTTTATTAAATTAATGGATGCCAGTCATTTTGGGGTGTGACAACAGTGGTAAAGTTTATCCGGTTTATATTACAAAAATATTTTTTGACATTCGCATTCCAACCATGTTAAATCCGGCTTCGGTAACATCTAGTATATAGTCAAGGTGAGGAAGTTCGTCAGTGGGGTAAGTCCATGCACCTCTTTATTTCCGTGTTTGAATAGCAACGATGACAAGAAATCGATCAGATTTCAAATTGTAGTTGAGGTTAAACGTGGTTTTTAAGAAAGGTAAAAAACGAGAGGTATACGAACTTACCCCACTCCCCACTGATGAACTTCTCCCAACCTTGACTGTACAAATAAAAATCTAAAAAATGCAATATTATTTTAAAAAAATGACAAGTTAATCCATCGACTATTGGTCTAGTTTTGCAGCTCGAAACGACAGATACGGAGCTGATTTTTTATATATATAAAAATAAATGTTTTTGCTTTTATTGATGAACAGTTTTAACCATTTATTTTGCATCCTTACGAAATGTATGTATAAGTAATAAATCGTAATTAATACGCGGTGAAATATTTTCTTAGTTTTTCCTCACTGTATGCGTACTTGCTCGCACATACTTCTGACATGTTTTAACGGTCCCAAGCTCGTTTGAAGCGTTGGAATAAAAATTCAAAACTCGCTTTCAAAACTGTTAAATTTAGGTCCGGATAAATAATAGGGGAAATTGTACTGTTGTTGGCACCAGCTCTCCATTATAAATAATATAAAACGATATAACATCTTAATCTTTTTTATTATACTGTAGTCATATAATGCTATTATATTGCTAGAAAACAATAAATCAAGATTTCTTAATATCTTGAATAAATTGACTTCGTGTCAGTTATTGAGTGGGGTGTCCACAATTGTACAGTTTACCCTATTATGATATAAGAAAAAAAATCGTCATTAAAGGCTGGTGAAATGAAGTGAAGAAACGAATTTTGTACTTCTCTCTATGGAAAAATATGTCGGTCGCTGTGTAATTTTAGGTATTTTTAATGTAATCTTAGGGATTGAGTTCACTGTATTCTACATTTTAATTATAATTCTACCTACCATAGACGAATGATATTTATGATGACAACAACCCATTTAAAATAAATAAAATAATGTACTTCTGAAAATACTTTTAAACACTACACAAATAGATCATAGATCATTCTGCTTGCGTGTTTAAAGTTTTGTCGTTCAAGATTTTATTAATTTTATTTCAATTTGGGTAGCTGACTGTCCTACCTCCCTATCCCTCCTGTTCTCATCACCTCTATTCTAGTCTGAAGCCAAGCTGGCGACGCGTTAGCATCGCCCCTTGTGTTGCAAACGTCCATAGGCAACGGTAGCCACTTTCCATCGGGTAAAAAAATAAAAAGTTTATTTTAGAGTTAGACTTAATGAGTTTCAATTTTTGACTGGTTCGGTCTAAAAATACGGTTTAAATAAAACTTCAATAACAAAGATATGTATAGCCATCTGGTTATTTGAGTTTATTATTCAAAGCTAAATTTTTTTTAAGGTCATATATTAAATTTAATTCTATACCTTCAACCATGTGCACATGAATTTTATTCAACTTGTAAAATATTACATTGATCTTATTAACGACCAATAAATAAACTCATTCTCGTTTAAAATTGTCAAATTATACCATTGTTGTCACCGTATTAATTTATTCAAAACAATAAGAAACCTTAATATTTTTAATTTTGTACTATACATTGATAATAATAATGTCACTAAGAAAGATAGTATCACGTCAGAAGTAGCTTCGGTGAACCTGCAGCCCACCTCTTGACACCCCTTAGCCACTCACGCCCATGTTGCCCCTGCCTTTTATGGCATTTTTAAGGGGCCCATGCAGGGACTGGCGAGTCACTGTGCCCATTTTCTATGTTCCCCAAACATTGCGACGGGCAGACGCCATAGTCCCCATATTCCCAGAACCCCAGTACCACTAGCATTTCATCCCAATAGCCCGGCACTTTTTGTTTCATCATTTCCCACAATAGTCCTACACTGGTAGGGGCTTCGTCCTTGGGTGCATTAGTATACAGGGATAATCGCCGATCAGTGTCACGCCCCATTTACATTAAATTTGTCGAAGGGGCCTCTACGTGTTGGCCTTCCCTTGGCTCCACGCAAGCCATCCCAAAGTCCGGGTCATTTTTATGGCCCGTGGTCTTGAAAGACACAATATATCACTAACATTATTATTATCATCGTATGGGTAAAAAAAAGAGTTTTAACGTCTTGAATATATTGACTGGGTGCCAACAACGGTATACTTTACCCTACATATAATACGACACTTGCAAATCATTGGATTTTTTACGAGAGAACTTAAAGCAATGACTGGTAATTCAAAGGTGATTTCATCAAATTCAGCCAAATCGTTTCCTGTTTATTATGTTGCTGGGAAATGTGTGAAATTCAATTGTGTGTTATGTTGAAATATAACAACTTAATTATAGCAAGAAAAGTAAAATCATGTAATAATAACATATTTTGATTTTATGTCGTAACATAAAAAAGTATAGCTGAAGAAGCTACGCAGAAAACGTTTTTGTCAATCAATGCCTCAAGGGTACTATACTGCGCAGCTACTAAATTTCGAGAATTGAAACGATATTAATTTTGGTTGTGATATTTTTTATCAATCTTACCTAATTGCTTGATTCTAACTCATCTGAAATTGAAGTGATATCAGTAAGAATTGCGGTCTGCGCCAAAACTTATAGCCGCTCCTAACAACAATCGCCATAAAGTTTGACCCACTGTTATAAATAAGCAAAATTTTAGTATATTTTCTTCCAAGGCTTTCTTTAAAGTATTGTTCCAAAAAAAAAATCTAGAATAAAGTGAATTCAAAGTGATAACAATGTTTAACTTGACTATAAGATTTCTGGTGTTTTAAGCATACCGCCTAACTTCGTATCTGAAGTTACAACCAGTGAAGTTTAATAAGTAATTATGTAAGTGTGTTTAATAACCGCTAATCTTGTTTAGAACTAAACATCGAAACAAAAATATAGCTGTTCTATTCTGACACAAAATACACAGAAGGACTATTAACTAGATGATCTTGGTAAGAACTAAATTAAAACTAATTTTGAAAAAATCGATTGTTCATTTGAAAACCGAGTGGATTGTTGACTCGATTGTAATCTTAAGTCGTAATTCTTTACGTAGTTTAAACATCCTGGCATCGCTCATCGCTAACACTTAAGCAATTGCGATTGACAATCGACCGTGATTTACGGTTTCAACAAATACAGTGTAAACTCCATGTAGCGTCACTCGATTTAACGTCAAACTCCCTTAAGCGTCGAAATCACTTGGCTTTGGTTGGTTTCGCTCGTCTTCCACACAATGATACCCTCTATATAGCATTCACCCACTTTCAATAACGACAACAATTAAGTAATAAAAAGTACCTTTTAAGTTGCCAAAATTAGTAAAAGCTGTGCAGCTGTGTACATTCTTTTATCGCTTTATTATCCTAGCCTGTAATAAACTCGACTGTCGTCATCGTGCATGCCGATATTTCTAAGAAATTCCGAAATATCCAAATTTCTAAGTACTTTAATAATAATTATCATAAAGACGCCTGTATATCACAACATATGAATACAATAAGTAAAAAATACAACAGAATTACTGGTGCAGCAAAAGACGTCAGACAAAGATGACAGACTTCTCTCCATTTAACGACAACTGTCTATAACGCCATAAAATGCACAGTTCCTTTAGTGTCGTTATAGATAGATAACAGTTTATTGTACACCATTACAGAAAAAAATACGAACTAGTATTATTCTAGTTGGGTACAAAGGGCTGTCTTATCGCTAGAAAGCAATCTCTTCCAGAATACACGTTATATAGAGTTTACACTGTAGACGTAAGTGGATCTTCTGTGTATGTTGTTATTCTGTCTATGGTAAAAAACCCATGTCCATTTTTGTGACTGTTTAGGTTCTAGACGAGGCTTTCAAGAAACATTGAAGTAGTGACAATTTTATACTTGTTAATGTATAGTTGGGGCTGATTTACATTGATCCCATTACTGATTTCAAATGGCATCGAGAACTGACTTCTGCCGTTTACATGAAGCCAGTATTTATATGGTGCCAGTAGGAAGCCAGCACTGGCTTCGAGTTTGAAGTGGGTAACTGGTAGGGTTGCCAATCATACTTTATAGTAACGTATCCTACATTTTTTTTGGTAATGAAAATAAAGTTTGTGTAAATACTCTATTTCCAATATTTACTAAGATGAGTAAAATTAAATACTTATATGGTTAATTTCGGAACTATTTAGATCCTGATGCAATGTGGAAGAGTTTATTCAGTAATGAATCTAAAATAGCGAGAAGAAAGGAACAGGAAAAAAGAAATTGTCTATTTAAATTTAAATTGGGAATGTAAAGACAGTTTTCAAAAATTAAAGGATAATGAAAAGTTTTGTGTTTGCTTGAAGCACACAAAAATAGTGTCTCCTTGAGAAGAAATAAATATATTTTTTTCTTTCCAAATATTTTATTTTTTCCCTACTTAAAAGATGAAATACGTTATTTTTCTCAAAAATAGCTGGCAACCCTAGCAACTGGGCTTAATGTAAATCGACTTTTATGTAAGAAAAGTATCTGATATTCCTTCGATGAAATAATGATCACAAAATACAGTCTCAACTCGAATAGGGTACATTTTTTAAAAGTTTTACACGAAGATTAGGTGATATTAGTTTGAATGGCCTCTCTTTCACATAGAAACCATATTATAGAATTAATAGATGGTATAAAAGAGCCTCAATTTTCTAAATAAATCAGTTTGCCAATGAAAAAACGATCTTAGATCTATATGTATAAAGATAAGTTTGTAAGCAACCTCGTCGATCCCATTTCGGGCTCTGAACAATTCGCCACATTTTGTTTGACGTCTATGATTTTTAGTTGCTAATTCAAGTTGCTTTGAAAAAAATCATATACTATATGATATCAAAATAATAGCTTTTTAATTTTACTCAGATATCTTGATAATAATATTGATAAGAAAATTGTTTACATTAATTGTTAGCCGATTTTGAAAAGAGGAGGATCTCAATTCATGTGTATAGCAGATAGGGCAAGCTGTTAATTGGAATGAGAAAGGTTAAAAAGTAGCAAATGCATGCATTAATGCATTTGCTTTTTAATTTGAATTGGTACAAGGTAAAGTATATTCAAGTCAGCCGAATTATTCATAGTTCTTAATGGGAATGAACCGCATTGCTAATGTCGAGTAGGTCACTGGTGTGACGTCACTGTATTTTCATAAAATGTAGCGAGAAGCGTGCAAGTGTTGAATGAAATTATGGCGCATAAACGAGTATTTCTAAGCTGTATTATTTTGTTTTAATTCACTCCTGTACTTCCTCAAACAAACCTATTATATTCGTTTAATGGTTTACAAGGTCTTAAAACCAGGTCATAAACGAAAAATGCAGTTTTAGGTTTGCGTTGTCATTTTGGCAAAACAGAACCTTGTACTTCACAGCATGGATAAAAATGTGAAAGGGGGAGTTACTCCCCCGGCGCCTACTTGGTCTAATCCAAGCATGGGACGGTTTGTAACGCGCCCTACGGGAAGAGAGGCGGAACACTCGCGCTCTCATCTCGACGGCACGTGCAGGTGAGTGAGAACCCCTATGCCCCTTAGGGTGCGTTCACACTATGTCGTAACGATTAATTTATCGTTGCACGACTGTCGTCTCTAGCTGTTCCAATTGGATCGCCAAGTGTAAACGACGAGATGATATTTCTATCGTTACTACGATAGATTTGCCGTCACGATTTAGCCGTAACGATCTTTTATCGTTTTACGACTGTCGTACTAGCCGTTCCCACTGTCATGTCATGACATTCTGTCGTCACTGCAAATAAATCCAATTGAGGCTAAGCCGCGACAAGGGCAGAACCTTGAGTCGCGTCCCATTATCCCCGCAAATTGCTAATGCGCTGGAACCTTGTCAATTAACATTCACGTGGCGTCATCCGCAACTAGATATGTATGCGTACTCGCCGGCTAGTGATGCTAACAGTACTGAGTGTTCGGCTAAAATGGTGGCCAGGTGCAATAGCAATTTGCGGGGATAATAGTGTGGGATTCGCCAGATCGGGGGTGGCACTAGTATGCCTAGTCAGAACTGGTGCCGTGCTATTGCCACTCCCCGGTTAGGGATACCCACTAAAACCCCTGGGTGTTCCGACCTTCGCCTTATGCCAGGGCTACGGGTATATGACCTAGCCTCCGCAGCCCTGGCAGGCGTCCTGGCAGGCGCGGGCCTCGTGAGACCTCTTCCAATCTATAGCTAGGCCTTCGCCAACCTTTACGACTACGAGTATATAGGTTCCTACATACAGTATAGTACATTTAATAAAGATTTAATGACTATAAATGAAACCAGGGCAAATGTTTTTTAAGTTTATTGTCGTTGTAATTACTTAAGTACTATCCTTATCTGTGCGTAAGTTTGTACGGACGGCATCTAGCTAAAATTATTCCCTAAAAAGGAGTCCATATTATGTCGACTGCCAATTATATAAACAATGAATAGTTATAATTAAGAAGTTGTTTATATTTTATACATTCTTATTCTATATAATATATATTCTAGAAGTGTAAAGAATTTCGAATGAAAGTTACACAAAAGAAACATATAAATATATTTACAGTGTTACACGACTCTTAATTCCGACCGGCAGTTGTATGAGGAACATGACAAGTATCAAAATAAATTGGAACATTATTCTATGTCTTACATTTTCCAGTTTATCTTTACACGTGTCAATTTCACTAAGCGATTCTCCAAAGGCAGCCACTTCAAGCACTCTGTTCCACTTACACGATTCGTACACTGATGCGCGCTACTAAAATTTGTCTATTGCCCAGGTACAGTGGAAGGAATTATTCGTTGTGTGAAACTGTATTACTTTGTTAATATGTATAATAGGCATTTATTTATTTCTATTTTGAATTAAGAAATACAAAATCAATAAGTACATTGTTTATATTTAAAAAAAACTTTTGCCTACAAAATGTTAAATCCCCTTAATTTTTAAATATTTATATAAATTCGTATCTATCAAAGATCTTGGTGTCTAAAGCGGCCGCTTTCGGAGATCCGCTTAGTGAAATTGACACGTGTCGAAATATACTTGTAGATGTAAGACAACATAAAATTCCACTTCATTTTGATACTTGTCATATTCTTAATACGAATCTGCGAAAGCGGTTGCTTTAGGCCCCTTTGCTTGTTGCCGTACGTAAAAACGCGTTAAAACCAAAAGACTAATGTGAATGACATTACCAACCCAGTTTAAAAATTCCGACATGATTATATCACACATAGTTCCTTATTATTTCTATTTTATTATTTAAAATATATGTTTGTGTAATATTTAGCTGACTAATTATGTGGGGAACGCAAGTCCGGCCGTTCCGTCTTCGCCAAGTCCCAGTAGAAGAAGGAGGACCAGGATATGCTGGCTTGACGTCATCCCTCACGATGTCAAGCCTATGAATATCTTGATGCGTGCTAAGTAGACCTCTAAGCAACACTACTTTTAAGTGTCGTCAAAATCCGTCCAGTAGTTTTCGCGTGAGATAAGTAAAGGTGCTTTTACACGGGCAATTTCATAGAGAAATTCAAGAGGATTTGTAATATTTTCAGTATGTTTTTATTGGACGATAATTTTATAACAGTTTCTTTGTTAAAATATAAACCCATTTCTTGTCTATACGACGAGTTGAGGTTGGTTGTTCTTTTGGACGTCGACACAACAGCATTCTGATATCAACTGGTACTCCTGGCAGGAGTTTGCGTATAGATTTCGGCAGTCTGTCTTGCGGCAACCGTAGTGGGGGACTGTAAATATATTGAAGAGTTTTGTAAAATTTTCGCTCAATGAATATATTATAAATGGTTTTCAGGTACGTCTTATTTAAATTTTTTAAAAGGAACGCAACCTAACTAATATAATTAAATGCTACTTGTAAGTTTTGTTTGTTCTGTTGTAGTGGAACACTTACAACCTAATAGATGGCGCTGTACAACAATTGAAGTCTCAAACCATTCCCAACACGTGTAAATAATATTCAAAGTTCCAACTATAACTATAAAAAATAGGCTTAGGTCTGCGAGGCATAGCTAATAGTCTCGGCGGAAGATCTATCATTGAGAAAAGTAGTTTGGTAGGTAGGACATGATTATAAATGAGTTTGTAAGATTAACATGACATTTTGTACTGAACCAGTACAATGTAACACTTCAAATGAGGCGAGGAAATTTGTACGGTTTGTACCGCGGCAGTAGATTTGAAGCGAAGAATCCCGTACAAAACTAGTTCCGAAATGTTTGTTAAGAATCGGATTTGGTCGGCCTCGGTCACCTCATTTTACTAGCAGTCGTACATGTCATGTTATCCCTCTTTGTCATGTGAATATCCGTAGAGGTGTAATTGTTCTGTTATCCTCGTTCCGTCTCCCTCTCTCTGTCATAACGCAATCGAACGTTGCCAAAGTCAATTGCAATTTATAGGTTGATCCTAATTGGGATCTTTGGTACCTGACTCCCAGGGCCGCGCCGACCCCCCACAGCGCCTATGTGCGAAAACTATGAAGCGCCTCTTTTTTCCCGAAGCTGCATGTTTCAACTTATTTTTGAAGTAATAACTTCTTATGGGAGGGTAAACCGCTTCGTTACGTAACGCGTTATGGCGCCAGTCTGCCTGTCAGGCTTCCCTTTCTCTCACGCAATTTATCACTTCTGTCGGGCGAATTTTGACCGAAATAAATGGTCTCCAGTTATACAGCGTGTTTCAGACCTTACGACAATAAATCAGACCACGTTTTCGTCATGACGTACTCTACCCAAATACAAAAACGAATCAAGGTAGCTTCTTTGGTTTAGCCACAGGACCTCATTTTGCATTTCAGAATTTTACAACAACATGTATCAGTTATTGTGTCTAAATCGGTAGGTTAGTGACCAAATGTATCATGTTGCCAGCTCGTCTCTTCATCATTAAACGCGGAAGATGTTCATTCTTACCAAGGTCAGTGAACCAATATTTACAAGATGTTCTGTTTTTATTGTCTTTTTATCGTAATTAATTTGTTCGGAAATTGCTTTTTTTTAAATTTTGACATTAAGTACGGTTGATTTGATAGTACCAAAAACTTTGTATGGAGTAAGACTGCTAAAATTATGATTTATTGTCATTTGAAATGAAACACGTTGTATATACTTAGATAACATTTCCCTAAATAGGTATAACCAGTTCGATTCCGCTTGCCAATTACTGCAAAAATCCACTACAAAGAATAATTATGTTGTTGTATAAGCGTAGGTAACAAAAATAATTTTCACACACACTTCGCACATAGGGGCGGCGCGGCCCTGCTGACTCCCACGCAAAGTTATCGTTTTTCCATTCTGATATATTGAGGCTATGGATAAATAATATTTATGTTTATTTAAATAAAATAAATGGTGTAAAACTTACAACTGTATCCTTCGCAGCAACACGCGTCATGAGTTTGTTTGTACGAGCAGTAACTGTATACCGACGAGTCGCATAGAGGGCATCCGGGATGCGCGCCAGGCGGTCCAGCCGGTCCCGGATATCCGCCACTCGGGTAATATCCTCCTTGGCCGGGGTAATTACCCGGATATTGACCTGGATAACCCGGATAATGTTGGCCGTATCCGCCTATTAAAAAGTCCCATATTTCTCTTATTCCGAAACCTGTTGAAGCGTTAGGTGATGTATGTTAATGAATGGTGATGAGTGTGGTATGATGGATGATGAAATGTTCTCGAAGGGTCAGCCTTATATGGAAACGGGTGATAACCTTGAAATATTGATTCACCATGATATTTGAGAGATTAGCCTGAATGTGTGCAAATATCATACCGTGTCTATGGAATGATTTATAGGTACAACTTCATAGATCATTTGAAGCTTTGAAGTTGTGAGTGGATGAAGGGTACAAGTTACTATTGGATATTATTTAGAAAATGATTTTTTTCTTAGGCAGACGGTTCAACTGATGAGTGGTTACCATCGCCTGTGCCATAACTCCAAAGGTGCTACCAATGGGCTGCTGCTCTCTAAATGGCGGCTGGAACACAACTCAAGGACGTTATGGCGGCCTAATCTAAACCAGGGGTGGTAGTCATCCAGTCGGGCAAATACCCTACCACCTGGCTGTGGATTGTTTTTTGTCGCCTCTTACGTCTGACCGCGCGGTCGCAGGAAATTGTATTTTTGTAACAAAATTTTGTTTAGTTATTATTTTTCTCGGTATACTCTGGTTGAGGGATGGTAGCCATCCAGATGAGTAAAAGCCCTTCCACCTTGCTTGGCTTGACATTAGATTGAACCACAGCGTTTGCCTTCAGGTTTAGATTTATTTTTTGCTTTCTTCTCCAGCTATACTAATATGATGAAGATGTAAGATTTGTATTTAAATAACGAATAAACTCAAAAACGACTGGACCGAATTCAAAATTCGTTCACCATTTGAATGCTAAATTATCCCCAATTAATAAAGGCTATATAAAAGTTAGAGATCCTTACTAAAACTTTAGTAGTGGAACCCCTATCAATCTAAACAAAATACTTGACGCTGGATTTTGATGAATTTTTATGTGTGTTTGAGTGGGTCCCCCGTTGGTCTAGATTTACCATTAGGCCCGGTAGGTGGCGCTGGAATCGGGTTCTAAATTTTATGTTTTACAGGGCAAGGCAACGTCTGCCGTGGCCGCTAGTATAAACTAGTCATACTCTGTCACCGTGCATGTAATATACTTAAAAAGGAAGTACCAAGTATTCTTTTCACGTGTTAATATAATAACTACACAAAATTCGTATTTTAATTAAATGAAAACAATTACATAATGACATCATTTTACAAGAACAATAGCAATTAAAACATAAATCGTATTAATTTAGTTAAAAGAAGATTCACATGACGTTCGCTGTAACCTTGTGCTACTTGTTTCCTGGTTTTTGAGGGTAATTAGTTGTAATTACCTCTTAAACTAAAGTATGTATTTATTTAAAACAGTTTTTTTAGTTTTAATTTAATGGTAAGTATGACTGTATCTGTTATTGTCTTGTTTTTTATTTTTTGTCCGAATTCACTATTGTATTTTAATGGATTTTATGTTTCAGATAAAAAAAATAAGAGTTGAATTTAGGTAAATTGCAAGAATAAAATACCGAGTTGATATTAAATATCGCTTGTTTATATGAACTGGGTTTGAATTTCTTGTTCGTGTAGGAATGGAGAAAGAATACAATTTCCTGCGGCCGGGCAGTATGTCGTAAGAGGCGACAGAACTACCCACAGCCAGGTGGTAGGGCATTTGCCCGACTGGCCATCCAGTCGGGCAAATACCACCCCTAGTCTAGAACAAGTTCCAGTCTCCCTTAAGAGAGCAGCATCGCATTTGTAGCAACTTTTGTGTTGCAAATGTCCATAGGAGATGGTAACCTTTTTCCATCAAGTAGGCCGTCTGTCTGCTGAACTCATGCAAAAAAAAATTGGCAGACAAACATGTACGCTGCATATTCCGAAGCTAAGCAAGGTACGCTAGTATTATGGGCAATTTCCTTCTCTGTCGATCCATAGGTCGCTGGTTCATATCCGGCTCGAAGGACCATATGGTTAAATCAAATCTAGTAAGGAAAGGGTAAACATTGTACCACGAGAGATATTTAATTGATTTATTAAATTTGCACCATTACATTTTAGAAAGAAAATTTTATGTGACCAAGTCATATTTGTTGGTGTTGCCAACAATACCCGTTGTTCCTGTTTTGTACTCAAAACCTCCCTACTCTACCCCCTTTCATTCCAAAAAGAGACGCTGCAAAACTCGCCCCCTACGCACGCATACGAACTCAAAAACTTCTACTCAAAATTCAAAGAGCTCAAAATAAATCCAACGCGCTGCGATGTGTTTATAACTTTATAATAATGAAATTTTAAGATGTAAGAGAATGTCATACTGGCGCAAGGCTCGTATAAATCATCGAAGGATATATTATGTATTCAAATTATGCAAAGTGCGTACCCTATTATCTCACAATACCTAAGACCACTCTGTGGCCGATTCGAGACACCAACACCAGCCGATGGCGAGCGGTGTGGTGGAAGAACAGGACGAAGGCAATATGTTGATACGCTGATAGTATGCAGTTAATGCCTTCTTCGTTTAAACCAACGGTATACTTGTATACATATGTAGGTGAGTACAGTACGAAGTTTTTTGAATGTACTTGTTAATCATGTCAATCAACATCGCATATAGTTAGTTATTGTGTATCAATGAATGGCAGATATGAACCGTTAGTCGAATGAAGATGACTTTGAATAACCATCCCGTTATATGTCTAATGGATTTCAAAAGATGACTTATAGATTTCCTAATTAGATATTTATAGTGTAGTTACGAATGTAACCTAATTTTTTAAATTCTTTCGGCTTTACTAAATTTAAATTCGTACATATTTAGGAAACCGGCAGACAAACACACAATGTATGTATCTAAGCTGTTTGTGTGTTGAGTAATATACCACGAATCACCCCGGGGCCCGATCCAATACATCCAGACCCGTTGCAGTGAGGTTTGCCAGAAAAGCCTTAGCATTTGCAATAGCAAAAGTACTACCAATGTGCTGGTCTCCAAGAGGGATTGGAATCTGGCAACTGATACCGGAACACAACTTAAAGTTGTTATGGCTGCATACTCTAGACCAAGGTTGGTACTCGTCCAGTCGGGCGAATACCCAACCTGGCTGTGGGTTGTTTTGTTGCTTCTCACAACAACTGCCCGGCCGCACGAAATTGTATTATTTTTCCTTTCCTGCACAGATGTGCACAGGCGTTTCCTTCTGACAGTGGCCTGATAAAACTATATATATAAAAAAAGTCGTGTTAGTTACACTATTTATAACTCAAGAACGGCTGTACCGATGTGGCTGATATTTGGTGGGAGGTAGCTAAGAACCAGGAGGACATAGGATACTTTTAATCCCGTTGGAACCGGTAGGTGGCGCTGAGATCGGGTTCTAGTATACTCCTAATCACCTGGAGCGATTTTGGTGATTTTGATTTTGTGTGTTTGAGTGGGTTCCCGGATGGTTTAAATCCATAATTGGAATCGGTAGGTGGCGCTGGGATCAGGTCCTAGATTTTTATTTTTTCAGAGCAGGACAACGTCTGCCGGGGCCGCTAGTAATACTCGTATATAAAATTATGTATAGCTGATATTTTAATAAATGTTCCCATTCCATGATATTTTAATATCCAAAATGACCGGTTGACTTTTTAATCCGTATTGATATTAAACAAATCAACCAAATTGAACCAAAATGGTTGAAAGTCACAGTGAAAGTACACACGATGGTAATCCTAAGCAATAACATCGAATGGTTCATGTTTATGTTTATATGGTTCACTTTGGTTGATTCATTTAAATTGAAAGATGTATGAACCGTCTATGTAGGTTAAATGAAAAGTAATGTTGAAAAGTCGATGTGATGGATTACGGTGTTTTTGTGGTAATTAAAGTAATTATTACAAAGGTACCATTTATGCCACTTCCCAGACGATTTCTGCTCAAGTCGTAATTCGTCGGCTCGATACCTAATCATATTATTAAATATTTATTAAAATCAAATTATAGATAACACGATTGCTCATCAAATATACATTTTCAAAAATGCAAAATTACAATATGATAATGGTACAAACAATAGGCGGCCTTATCGCTTGAAGCTATCTCTTCCAGGCAACCTAACTTAGGGAATAGTTTAACCTAATCTGGCGATGCAGGTGGTCCAGATTCTTTATTATATTTATGTTATATCTATACTAATATTGTAAAAACGTAAAGGTTTTTTTTATTGCCTTAAGCAGGCAAACAGGCAGACGGCCCACCTGATGAAAAGTGTATACCGTCGCCTATTGACGTTTGCAACACCAGGGGTGTCGCCAACGCGTTGCCGACCTCTAAGAAATTTTATAACACCCTTCTTAAAGAACCCCATGTCATAGCGCAAAGGGAAAACCGCGGCGGGAAGTTCCCTCCATATCATTGTTGTATGCGGTATAAACGTTCTAGAGAACCGTTGCGTAGTTGAGCGTGGGAGCTCCAGGTAATGGGGGTGAATATTCCGTCGATGGCGAGCGGTGCGGTTGTAAATTGTTTCTGACGTTGTAGGGGGTAATGTCTGGATCTACGAAACCGATTTTGAAAATTCTTTCATCAGTGGAAAGCTACATTATTCCTGAGTGACATAGGGTATATTAGATTCTGATTAATATTTTTTTCTCATGCCCAGCGTAGTGAGCACGGGTCAGCTAGCATATATATAAATTAGTATACAGTTTAAGAAATAGACATAATTATTTAAGGAAAAGTAGCGTTTTTTTATATTGATGTAATAATTATAACAACTTTATTAAACCGTGCTAGTTTAGTGGTTAGCCCACGCGGTTCAACTACAAAGTGTGGGAGTTCGATTAAAAAATATTTAAAACTAGTTCTGACATAATATGCATAGCGATGAAATATGGAGATGACCGATGTATCAACCCCCCAATCTATCTTGGACAAGCGTGGTGGGTATACCGGTCCGTTCTCCTATAAACAGGGAGGCTCGAGTCCAGCAGTGGGACCTTTATGGGCTGTTATTATTTTTTATTATTAAAAGCAAACCATATAACCCGTATATTAGAACCAGCTTCTGCCCGCGACTTCATCCGAGTGGAATAGTAAAAAAAATAAGTTAAAAAACCCCAGATTTTGAAACATTCTTCTTTGGTGCTCCACCTATTGGTCTTAGCGTGATGATAGCCTATAGCCTTCCTGAATAAATGGGCTATCTAACAGCGAAAGAATTTTTTAAATCAGACCAGTAGTTCCTGAGATTAGCGCGTTCAAGCAAACAAATAAACAAACAAACTCTTCAACTATATATATTATATAAGATTTAGATTTTATATACCTACTACCTCTTTGTAAGTAACTAAACAATGTATTTAATACATTCACAAACATAAAAAGGGATGTTTTGTAGATTTTCACTGTATTCATTATATTAAACAAAAAGACTATCTACATTAATATGTAGGAAACATGTATATAAATATAATATGTATATATATAAATACAGAATGAAATCCATAGACAAATAGACATACATATTCCCAATATTAGCGAATTACACAAGTGAGAACTGTGTTGATCCCAGACCCTCAGACCATAGTCATTAAAGAAAAGAAAGTGAGTAACGGAAATATCGTTTACAAAATTTTACATGCCAATAATTGTACCTGGGACTTTTAGAATGGCCAATAACCAACCAACCACTGGAATAAAGTAATCGTAAAATAATAATATTATTTCTAATTATCTCACCTTGGCTGGCAACAAAACACATTGCGAAGATTAAAAACATAACTTTGGAATCCATTTTACAATTGACCACTAACAAAATGTGTAATAAAAATAACTCTTTATTTGTTTGTTTGTGCAAATGCTGCTCGTGTTGCTGGCTGGAGGGACGACCACAGAATATCGTAAATAAATAAGTCGCTTATAAGAATGAGGCGGTTTTACCAGTACAGATTAGGTGAAAAGTGTTTCGCAAATGTATTTATTCTGTGATATGTTTTATGACGTGTAATTAAAATTATCAAGAATAAATTAGTGTAGTTAATGCATAAAATAGGGCAGGCCAAGGCGAAGAAAATTACTTACAAGATAGTGGATTTTTTTGTGATATATCATTATTTTATTTTCTTATCAGAATGTTTCATTGTCAGATATAAGTAGGTAATTGTTATCTTATTGAAATCTAGGAAGATTTTATTCAAATATGGTGCATAGTTTATAAATGACTTGTTTCTTCAATATATATTCCCTAACCCGGGATGGGTTCTTATCTTTTACCCACTGTCTCATCCTATAGGCTGGTAACCTTCACCCCTAGTGTAGTGCAGTTCTGTATAGAGAGATGGTAACCACTTTCCATTACATGAGCCGTTTGCCTATCCCCCAACTTCGCAATTTGAGGGATTGATTTGAAAGTACGACAAGCGTAGGCTGTGGATGGCGTGTCTAATTATTTTTAAGCTGTTTTAATGGCGTATCGCAAAAGTTATTTCAACGAAGACAGAGAAGAGTGATATATTGAAGAAGTTTGATTAATTTTATCGAGTTAAGAGTGAGCCAATCACGCAGACCTTAGAATATATAAAAAATGAGCAGTTACATAATTATATCCAATAAACTCTTCTTGACTAGATATCCCGGTGTTATAGTTTCCTTATCTGTCGCCCACTACCGGCCTCACATAGGTTATTGGTCCACCAGACTGGAGGGCGTTCTATTTCGTTTACTGAGACACGGCATCCACTCTAGGATTCGTCTGCTTCTTCAATAGGGATACGGGGCGCAAACTTTTTAGTTAAAGAAATTTTCACTAAAGCCGAGGTTCAAACTTGGAATATATTTCAATTTTAACAAAAGATGAAAATAATGTTAGGATATTTATTATTCTGTATATAACACACGCAATACACATACAATATTTAAATTGTATGTGTTATTGTGTGTGTTTCTTTATTTTATGCGTATTGGATTGTTTTGTCTTTAAATTAATAAATTACTTTTATAATATCATTGCGCATGACTGTACTTCAAGTGCATACGAATATTTTATCTAGAACTGAGAAGGGTTGGCAGTTGTCCTTAACATCTGTGTTTAGTCGCCATTCTACCAATTAACTACTAGCCTATGACCAGTTAACAGCTCGAATTAATTTTATCCTTCAAACAGCGGAACTCGTCACCTTAGACCGTTTAATACGAGCATTTTGTTTTATAATAATTTGCACATAATATAGGTATTTTTCAAGAAACTACACACCACTTGTAACGTTCTTAACTAACTCCGTTGGTTAAGCGACACAAAATGTGTCTTGGCCTCCGAGACGAGATTACGCCACATGTTTCTCTGCTGTGCGATTTCTTGCCAGTTATGGGCTTGAAGTTCATACAGGTCAGCCTTCAATCTGTGCCTCCATCAGTATTTGGGGGTATGAAACCTTGTAACATCATTAGAAAAAGTAAATTTAGGCGTCTATTTAAAGTTGCAATTTATTTCCTTCCTAACCTTGCCTTAAGCTCTGAAGCAATAACTTCTTTTTTTACGAGGGGAAATCCGGTTGACCATTATCACCGCGAAGAAATGCGGTGGAAAGTATGGGATTCGCCAAGTTGGATGGGACTAGCACCGCAAGCAAGAAGTGTTATTGTCACGCCACAGTCAGGGATAAAATCCCTCAGAGTTCCGTCCTTTGTCCTTGTGCTAGGGCCACAAGTAATTGGCCTAGCCATTTAGCAGGCCCTGGTAGGCGGCGGCCCATAAGGCCTCGTCCAATGTAGTAAAGCCCCCGGCGAAAGCAGATACACCTGCTGCAACCAGACTTTAAGATTTTTGGACATTGTAGAGCCATGCTGGAATCATTTTGATTACAGCTTTGGCCATTACGATCAGTGTGATCTCAGACGTGAAACGATTATCTTTCAGCTAATCTTGTTTCATACGATGAGTGAGAGTTAGAAGGCCCACTTCCCTTTGACTGCCCTATTTTCCCTATTTCCTTTCGACTACCCTATATTCCTCATTTCATTCGTCATTCCTCTTGTCATATCTCTCTATTCTATCCCCTTTGTCTCATCGTAAAGGCTGGCAGTGCGTTGATTTTGCCCCTAATGTTGTGAACGTCTACGGGCGTCGATAACAACTTTCCATTACATGGATCGTTTACTAGTCTGCCAGCATCAAAAAAAAATGTAGGTTTTCTTTCTCCTTTCTTACACGGATAAAAGGATCCCATGTTGGATATAGAGGCTTTTTATGCATGCGTTCAGCAGACAGACAGACGGCCCGCTTGATGGTAACAGCAAAGGCGATACCAATCTAATTTTATTAGTGCAGGAACAGAGAAAGAATACAATTTTCTGAGTCCAGGTAGCCTGTCGTAAAAGGAGACAAAAAAACGCATAGCCAGGTGTTAGGATATTTGCCCGTCTGGATGGCTACCACCGCTGGTCTAGAGTATACCGCCATAACCTTGAGTTGTGTTCCGTTATTAGTGGCCAAATTCTGGTCCCCTTTTAGAAGGGAAAACTAAGCTAAACCCACAGGGGGGCTTTGTGGCTAAGCCTTGGGTGAGTAGCGACGCCTCGGATGGATGGATGGAGTGGAGATCGCTAGAGCTAAGTTTCAAGCTCTAGGGGTGGCAGTAATAACTGGTATAATGTCGTAAGTAGCTTCGGTGAACCTGCAGTCCACCTTTCGACACTTCTTAGCCACTCAAACCTATGTTGCCCCTGTCTTCTATGGCATTTTTTGGAGCCCATGCAAAGAGTGGCGAATCACTGCCTGTCCATTTTTCCATATTTCCCGAACATTGCGACGGACAAACGACATAGTCTCCATATTCCCAGACCCCTAGTACTACTAGCAGTTCACCCCAATAGCCCGGTCCTACATTGGCCGGGCTTTGTCCTTGGGTAAATTACAATAAGCTTGGACAGGCATAATCGCCGGTCAGTGTCACGCCACATTCACATTCTACGTGTTGGCTTTCCTATGGCCCCACGCAAGTTTTTCAAAAGTCCGGATGATTTTTATGACCTGTGGTCTTCAAAGACAAAGATTTTACTAATGTGCAGCCGCTCTCTAAAGTCAATTTTTTTACTGAGCTTTGTTTTCAGTTCTGAAGCAGATACTTTTGTTGCAACTAGGATTTAAAGACAGCGATGTAGAGCATATGTAATAAATGTCTTTTGTTACTGGTAACCCTGGGACTGTATCTCGATTGTTTCTCTAGCCTCTTTTGATTAAAGATAAAGCCTGTAATTACGAGTTATCATACCTGTATATAGTTTAATGTCAGGGTCTAGAGGTCGTTGGCACGCCACTAGCCGATGACCCGCAGTACCGTTCGCGAAACCAGTATATTTGGTCCAACATTAACTAATTTCGGATGTGAGAAAAAAATAATGTAAATATTTTTGTGATTTTTATTTGTAATTAAGTTCGCAGGGTCTCGTTTTAATGCATTTTACACAAAGATTTAAAGACGGACAATTGCCTTTCGTAGTTTTGTTTATTAAATTATTTCATTTATAATACAGCGTAATAACGACACTGAAGGGACTGTGCATTATATGTCGTTATAGAGAGTTGTCGTCAAAGGGAGAGAAGTCTGTTATTTTTCTGTGACGTCTTTTGCTGCACCAGTAATTTTGTTGTATTTTTTTTACTGATTTTATTCATATATTGCGATATTGAGACATCTTGGTGATAAAGGAAGTGCTTAGAACTTTTGGTACATCAGAATTTCTTAGAGATTTTATTGCGGGCTAGGATAATAAAGCGATAAAAGAACGCACAGAGCTTTAATTAATTTTGGAAACTTAAAAGGTACTTTTTATTACTTAATTGTTGTCGTTTTTGAGAGTAGGTGTAATGATGTATAGAGTGTGTCATTGTAAGGAAGACAAGATAAACTAACCAAAGCTTAGTGATTTCGACGCTTATTTGGGGAGATTTTCGTTAATTCTAGTGACGTTACATGGAGTTTAAACTGTAATTATTGTTTTCATTCTGGTTACTTCATAATTATTATCATCGTAGGAATGCCAATTACCTAATAAAAATATGTATTTCTGACAATTTCCACTGCATTCCCGCCATGCAAAATGTAGGAAATTATGATATATCAGGAATTATTTATACAATATCACTAATTTTTATTTTACCCATTCGGGTGCGATGCGATAGCCGGGAGAAGGCAAAGGGACGTAGAAGAAGAAGGAAGGGAAGAGTAACTTACCTCGCCACCAGTCCACTGCCACAACGCAAGCGTCCCCCGGGGTTCACACACTCATTAGGATTTGCTAGGAGAATTAAATTAAATTATAGTGCTTTACTGCCATATTGTATTCCAACAATCATTTCATAGCACTGTGACAGTATTGACACTGAGTTGAATGTGTCTTGTTTTGCACATTCTGCATTTTAAAATTTATTATTTTCTTGATGGTGAGAATGGTGAGGAAGAATTTATAAGGAGGTGTTCCTCGGTGCAACTATCTCATGAGTCATGTAATCATGTAATACAGCAACGCAATGAGTCTGTGTCTATGTGTGCGTTTGTATGTATAACTATAGGTACATACGTTCTTACAAATTTCGCATTTAAAATATTTATATATAGGATAATTAAGACATAATTTTTAGGTTATAATTTCATTTCGTGCATTTAAAAACAATATCCTAAACTGCAGCGTTAGGTTTGACTGAGCAATACCCGCGAAGTCGAATTTGCGTAAGTTTCGGTAACAAAATATATAGTGCTCCTCCGCACTATATATTTTATTAAAAAGTAAAGGTGGGGAAATATATTATTAACACTCCAACCGACGCGAAATTTTGACATACGTCGCGTAGGACAGGTCGTGGCAAGAATAAATAACCCATTCATTTGTAAAATATGTAATTTGGTATATAATATTTACATAGCCCAAAGAAATTATGTCTAATATATAATTGCATTTAAAATGATTAAAATATATACATTTTAGTGACGACTTTTCTCTCTAAATAATGTCATGACAATTGTCAAGCCCCTATATATGAACTTTGGCCTGCCGGCCAGTAGACGAATGTAAGATGATTCGCCACACGTATTGTTTATAGTAACATCACCCGACGCCAGGTCACCATGGTGATACCTTGACAATAAAATACCTAAGTGAGTTATTGACAGATGTGTTTTACAGGAACGAAATTAAATAAGCCGAAATTTGAAAATTGCTAAGTCCGGGTCGCAAAGTCGTTGATGCGTAAGTCCGGGTTGCGTAAGTTCGCGTCGCGTAAGTCATGGACGCGTAAGTCTGGGTCGCGTAAGTAGTAGATGCGTAAGTCCGGGGTCGCGTAAGACGAGGTATTATTGTATTTGCTAAATAAAACTAGTATCTATTCTATCTTAACATAAGACTCCAACTTCATCGCTCTCGTGATGTCACCAGTGACTGAACATTTGCCAGCTTGTACAATGGCTCGCGCGTCTTGTTTGCCCCGCACCAGTTCTTTAAAGTAGTGTTCAGTGAGGGTGAACGTGCAATCAGGATCTTCTTCCGGCTCTCCTTCGTATACTGTCACTTGGTTAAGATCTAGTGCTGGAAAATAATGTTTAGGTATAAACTTATTGTATATCTCTCTACATTTGCAGTCTGTGGGTTAATTACTCACAGAGAAGTTACACAACCCTTCGTGTCCAATAGAATAATGCATTCAGGAATTTATGAGATAGAAATTGAATAAGAAATATAAAGAAAATCATTTTTATAGCTAGACGTGTTGCTGGAGAGTTTCTAACCACTTTTTAACATCGAAAACACGTTGGGAAGCGGTGTATATAAACTAGGAACTAAATTTAAATTTTAACTGATATGTATGACCTTCAAGGTGTTCTTCACTGGAACTTATTTTGAATTTGAATTTGACGTTATAACTGTCTACCCTCTTTTGAGTGTATTATAAAAGTGTTATGTAGAGCGGCTAACTTTTCTCTCCAAGCGGTCGCCAGGACGGAATCGGCTTGGGTATTAGTTTCTTTATGATTTAGCATGCACATAACTTAAATAGTAGTAGCTCTTACTCCATGAATAAACAGTTGTTCCCTTAATGATGTTGAACAAGAACACGCCACCAAGTTCTTTGGCTTTCTTTTGGTCGTTATGGTCTGCTGCTTCAAGTCTTGCCTTTATCTTGGTAACTAGGTCGGCTTTGCTGAGGTTTCCCAGATCGCTTTGTGATGCACCCTGGAATATGACAGTAACTAAATATTAATACCACTATTATGGAGGACAGATTTGAGTTCTTTGGTTCCATGTATAACGAAAAACTTCAAAATATTTCCAACTCTAGCTGTATTAGCATTGTTTAAATTATTAAAAAAATATTTAAATAGAAATAAAACATGCGACTGCAGTTTTAATTTAATAACAAAATATAAATTTAATTTAATATATATAATTTCCGAGATTTTCCTTAGTTAATTACAAGAGCAAAAGATATTTATCCCACAAATACAGAATTCCTGTCAGAATAGTAGTAAAAAAAGTGCTTAAAATGGCGACTTCACAAAAAATTGCTATTACATGTATGTGTGGTAGAATGGTGTTGCAAGTGTCTATACGCGACTGTAACTTTCCATCAGAAAAAAAGAGAAACTTTATTTGAAGAAATAGAGCATAATTTGAGAATTTATTTGAATACAATTCGATAGTGCGCCATCAAGCGGAAGGTTTATCCGTGCAGGAACGGAGAAAGAATACAATTTCCTGCGGCCCGGCGGCCTGTCGTAAGAGGCGACAAAACAACCCACAGCCAGGTGGTAGGGCATTTGCCCGACTGGATGGCGACCACCCCTGGTCTAGAGTATGCCGCCATAAAAACCTTGTGTTGTGTTCCGGCATTAGTGTCCAGGTTCTAGGCTCCCTAAAGAGAGCAGCAGCGCATTCGTAGCACCTTTGGTGTTGCAAATGTCCACAGGCGATGGTAACCGCTGTCCATCAAGTGGGCCGTCAGCCTGTCTGCTGATCTCCTGCAATAAAAAAAAAAAAAAAAAGGTTGGACTATTTGCCAGCTTTAGGAAATAAAAATATATTTATTTTAAACAGTCTAATAATTGCGAAACCTAAAAGAATTTGACACAACTTTACTTATAACACTTTATTGCTCGCCAAGATAACAGACATAATAAATTACTTATTACAATACTTTTAGGCAAAACAATAAGCGGCCTTATTGCCTAGAGCGGCCTCTTCCAGTTAACCTAATTCATAGGATATTCTTCAGACGTTCCTAAATTTTAAAATAAATACATATATACAAACATAATGATTGACTTTCACTCGACAAATAGTGATCACATAATATAACATCCTTACTAATATTAGAAACGCGAAAGTTTGTAAGAATGTATGTTTGAATGGATGTGTTTGTTAATCTTTCACGCAAAAACTACTGAATGGATTTTGATGAAACTATATAATAATATACTTTACACATCAGAATAAGACATAGGCCATAACTTATAAAGATATAGTGTGAATTATCCAAAATATAATCATTTGCCATCACCACCCGAGTGAAACCAGGGTCGCAGCTAGAAAATACATATCGCACCTTTTGAATTATATAGACCTATTTAAATATATCTAGTTCTTCAATTTTATACCTTATTTTCATGAATTAGGTATCAAAATCTAATCAAAATGTTGATTTAGGTCTGTATAATTTTAAGAGTGCGATATATACATACTTATAATATTTTATTTTACTTGACAAATAGTGATCACGAAATTATAAAATTGAATATATGTAATTTAGGCATAATTGAAAACGAATATGTCTTATCCGTTCTAGAATACAATCTTAAATGCGTTCATTTAATATCTGGCAGTTAGAAAAAAAAGAATATATACTTTATGACTTACCATAATGCCTAGTGTTGTGTGACAGGCCCTGTTCTTGGTCCGCGAGTGAGGAGGCTGTCGCAAAACTTTCACTGTCTTGCAACAACGTCTTGTGTGCACAGTGAGGTGAGCACGCTATGTTAGCATCTAGAGATAGTCCGCTGGGTGAGTGTCTACACGGATTCGTTTCTCGCTTGACTAACTCATGGTTTTAACATTAGAGATGTGTTCGAAGTTCCAAATATTTAATTTATTTTTATCAAAATTGTTTGGTTTTTTATTTGTAAAATGGTAACATCTTTTTTTAAATTTTGTTTTGTTATTATAATTGTTTTAGTTTTCGGGTTTAGTAAAACATAATGAAAATGAATGAATGCGCTTTATTGTGTTTTAAAAGATAGTTAGTTAACAGAATTAAAATATTACAATTAAATATTAAATACAATAGGCTGTCTTATCGCTATTAATGATGTCTTCCAGATAACCTTTGGATGGACAAAATTTTGATAAGAGTAGAGGTATGATGCATTATTCTCACTACCGAATCAGTATCTTATAAATATATCTTACAGGAAATAATATACATACATTCATAAAATATAAGAATTATACTAATACGATCTATGTAAAAAAAATAATAAATATAAAAGAAAGAATAAATCCTGCGTAAGAGCGAAAAAAACAACAGTTAATTGCGACTGGATGCTACATGCTAGAGTATGTCGCATAACAACTTGTTTGTTCCGCATTATGACCAGGTTCAGCTCCTAAAGAGAGCAGCGCATCGTAGCACTTTGTTGCAAATATCATAGACGATGGTAACGCTGTCATCAAGTCGTCTGCTGTCTGCTGATCTCCTGCAATAAAAAAAAATAAAATAAATAATTAAATATAAATCTAGAAAAAGATGACAATAACTGCTGCTGCATCCTTAGATTGAGTTATTTGAGCTACAATGATGCTGCATAAGTCTATTAAAACTATGTTTTTAACGTTTATAAGCGCGAAGTTTCATTTGATTTATATTTAGACGTTTCGATCACTTTAGTAGCCGTGATCATAAAAGAAGTTTTAATTAAGGTAACAGTTCTTGTACAATAGCGATTTTTATTGTCTTAAGCAGGTAAATACAGGTTGATATATTGAAAAGTGTTTACTGCCACTTATAGATGTTTGTCTCACCAGAGGCGTTGTCAACGCATTGCAAGTGTTGAAGAAGAAATTTTATGATGCCCGTCACGAACCACCACGTCGTAGCGTAGAGGGAAAACCTCGACGAGAGGTTTCCTCCAAACTGTTTTTGTAGTCGAAATAAAGGTTCTAAAGAACCGTTGCATAGTTGGATGTGTCAGCTCAAAAGGACTGAGAGAGTGCCGGAGCTTCCGGAGTTTCTGGCGATAACCCCAGACCGTATACGTCTATAGTCATTCACCAGAAACAAAACCGTGCATGTTTGGCCCAAATCGGACAATCCGAAACATCTACGCTAATAAAGAGGTTAATATTAGTGAGTTTGTGACGTTGTAGGGAGTAATCTCTGGATCTACTAAACCGATTTTGAATATTCTTTCACCAGTGGCAAGCTACATTATTTCTGAGTGATATAGGGTATATTTGATTGTTATTAATAATAAATGTTTTTTTTCTGATGCTCAGCGAAATTTTTTTTTTTTTTTGTGCCAAGAAATATCCAAGATATTTCTATTTGTTTTTGCTTTATTTATTGGTATAAATGTAATAAATACAATAATGGATGACTATAAATAGAACGTTTATATCTCTCAATAATTTTTACAGTACAAAAAATAGAATTTGACACAGTGAATTCCAATCATATTCAAATGGTAAATAGGTTTAAAATAACGAGACCGCAACCGTTTATTTGAGTTTCATGAGTAATAACAGCTTACGCGTGATTTATTACGATATGTATACAACATTGAAATGAAATGAAATGAAATTTATTTACATACATAATGAGTACATGGAACATAAAATAATTAGACAATACGAAGACAATTCTGTACGGGCGTCCAAAGTTAGCTCTGGTGCCCGCACTAGGTCTCTACAGAGCCTGTGTGGCGGGCCTCAGTGGAGTTCCCTTCGAATTGGCTCGGGACAGTTAGTGTTAAATAACGGTTTATAGTTCTCGTAAAAATAAAGAATTTCTTTTTCTCCCATCGTATATTGTGACCCATCGACGCCATTACTATATCTGTTTGGTTTTCGTTAGCATTAGCTTATGATTGACTAGATCTACAAACCGAAGGAAACCATAATTGAAAAAGAAGAAACTCATCAGCCATAGATGCATAAAATTATGTTTTGGGATAAGATACCGAATGAAAATAAAGTCTTACTTCTCAATATCAAAATAATTACATAAATATAAATAATCTCGTATAGACATTTCCTAATCTATGAATTGTTAAGAATAAATGCTTTTCCCACATTTGCTGTATTTTAGGTAATGGGATTACCTGTTGCAATCTAAATAATTATCTACCGCATTATAATTCTTCTAAATAATAATAGTTTAGTAAGTACAAGACAATCCTAGCTATTTTAAACGAATTAGCTGTGTACACATATCTATGGGAAAATTCTATTTTCATTTAATATTTTTTTTAACCATTATAACAAACATGTAATTAAAAATAATTTACAAATTGAACTACTTAAAATCTCTTTACAGGCTATTTAGCAGACCGCTGGCAAAGGGAAGTGTCCCCAGAAAGCTGACTGAACTGCCACGCTGCATGGAAATGCTAATTAGTAATCTTCTTGATAAAATAGACCAATATCCTGAGAACAATTATTACTGTGACATATAAATGCAGACGGACGGTCTGACGAACGAGGAGATGTGAAGATTTTTATATAAAAAAAAGTGTGCGTCTCGGGACGCCCGACAGAAGTGATGACTCGAGTGTTTAACTGAAGAAAAGCTTAGATTATTACTTAAATTTTATGTATATAGTGTGTCACTTGCCAAACTACAAAGACGAATTCTTAAAAAAAAATAAACTTCGAACATTCTGGAATGTCTCGAAGTTTTCACAAACCGCAGACGCCCTAAATCTTCAGAATAATTATATAGTGGGGTCTCTTTGCAAAGTTTATTGCTGGTCAGTGTTGGCATTTTCACTTTTTACGATACGCTTATGAGAGTGCGAGACGAGACGACGCATGCGCACGTTGAAATATCGGGCAAGTGCGTGACAATCCATGAACGGAACTCTTCATAGGGTTCCGTAAAAGTGACTTCTACTCTTTTCGTTATTTGGCTACGGAATTATAAAAAATATTGAATCGAAAATATCATATATCTCCAAAACTATTCAACGTATATTGTCCAAACCAACCTTCATAGAAAGCATTTTTTAAGGTTACAACCTCAATTTTTTTCTACAATTTTCCACTTCATATCAAAACTTAGGAGGTATATACAATTTCTGTGACTTTGGAAATCATTAAAAGCATCATTATAATTTTTCAAGACCTGATTACTGGTATTCCACTAAGTACATTAAAAAAACGTACCGGGAGAAGAAATGCTGGCTCAAGGTGGTGGAAGCTGACAAGCGTTATGGTCTCAAAATAAAAGATGCCGAATATTGCATGAAGTGAAGAAGAAAAGTAGGAAAGCCAAACACAAGCTTCGAAGCAACGTTCTGAACGACACTGTCCATCCTCTACCGAGACTTAATAAATAATTTAAATATGTAAATTTACTTCACTGGCAGGCATTTGAAATGAAATGAAACTTTATTTGTAAAAATACAGGTAATAGTTATAACTAGGTGGTAGAAAGTCAGATGTCCTCACTGTATTTGACCTACACATGGTCATACAAATATTTAATCTAAAAAAAAAGCACAATAATTCTAATGGTATACAAGTCATTGTTCGTTATATTATATAAAAAATATAAAAAAAACATTGAAGTGAGATAATGTCAAAAGAAAAATATATTAAGTGTCAAAATCGAAAGATATAAATAAAATGTAAAATAGTATTAAAATATCATGTCTTTATCATATTTAAGGAAATCATTAATAGAGTATGTCATATTTTCCAGTAACTATATTTTTAGCTTTTTTTTACATTGATTCAATGGCAGTTGTTTAATCGATGGAGGTAATTTATTAAATATTTTTATACACACAACAGTTTTTCACAAATAGGGTTGTTCTTGGGACAAAATCAAATACTGACATATGAATAAATATAAAAATCAACTAGGATTCAATCTAATTCATTCATTCATTTCATCTATGAATACTAAAAATATGCCATAAAGTATGTGCTCCACGACAAGCTATATTTACTGTCGACAGATAAATCGTAAATGGTCGCTACGAGTCGCCAACACTGGCCATATTTTACGGATTATTATAGCTACTATGAACTCAATATCATACGGTTTAAGTTAGAAGCTTTAGATAGCTTTACACCGTGGATACCTATGGTGTTATGTATGCAGAAAGTACCCAAGTGGATCTCCACTACATAAACGAAACATAAAAACATGTACGGAAATTAGCGCCATCAAGTGGTGCAGCAACATTAAAAATTATAATTAGTTTCCATTTAGACCATAGGGAGAGAAGAGAAGTCCCAAGGCAATGGAGGAGGCCTGTGTGTGAGGCCCACGCCTGCCAGGGCACGTGGAGTTAAGACTGTTTCTCCCTTAGCCCTGGCATAAGGCGCAGAATGGTCCACCCAGGGGTTTTAGTACTTCCTTACTTACTCCGTTGGTTCAGCGACCCAAAGTGGGTCTTGGCCCCCGAAACGAGAGCATGCCACTTCTCTGTCTTGTGCGGTTTCTAGACAATTATTGGCTTCTAGCTCCGACAGGTAAGCCTCCACTCTGTCCTTTCAGCGATATAAAAAAGCGACCTACCGGCCGTCCCAAATATGTTTTCCTCACGCTGCGATCGTCTCCCATCCATTCTACGTGACCAAGCCAGCGGAGGCGATGAGCTTTTATTTATCTTATTATTGTTACAATTTGGGCCACCTGCAAAAAAAGCACAATTATTACCCGCCGGCGTCTTTTGAGCTAATAGCATTGAAGCGCTTTTATGACCGTCTTCTTGTGTATTGTAGTCTTTTATGGTAGTCATTAGCCAGGTGTGATTCTTAGAAATTCAGTCTGCGCGGCCGAGAGACATATTGTAATTGTGCAGTACAAAGCAATGCTCCAATACAGAGATCGGCGGTCGAGCAATGAGCACAAGCGGAGCAAGACGTGTTTACTACATTCGGTAATATATTTAGTGACGGACTTTGCGTGTGTTATTATATTTGTACCTGTGTTATACGTGTTTGTATAGTTCTAATAAATTCTAAGTAATTCTAACGGCATTTTAATTCGAGTCCCGTAACTCGTAACACTATGGTAAGCTCGGCTACGAGATTCACAGGGGCTTAAGTCGGTATCCCTAACTGGGCAGTGTCAATAGCACGGCACCAGTTCTGACTGGGCATGCTAGTGCCACCCCCCACTGGCGAAGCCCACACACTGGTCTCAAGGAGTCTTGATAGCTTAATTGTTTTTTTGATTATCTGAGTTACATGTAAAGTGCAATGGTTCCCGCTTGTCTCTTGTAAATTAAACGAGGCTGCGACTCACGTCGTCCGGTGAATTTTAATTGTTTACCGATATTCCGGTTTCGCTAATATGGCAATTTAGTGTCGGTTAAAAATTAATTGTTCTCTGCAATTGTGTGATTGTAAATTAATAAAGGTTTAACCTCAATAATGATCGCGTTTTATCATGTTTTATTATTAATAATAAATTATTTACTTGTTTCAAAGAAAAATAGTCTAATATAGTAAATATTCTGTGGCCAAACCCGAAACTTTATGATAAAAGGAAATTTCAAAGGAGTCTCGGGCTGATTTTGATGTAACCTTATGGAATGTATTTTACCCTGATCAGGAATCGAAACGACTGATTCTGAAAAAATACACACAGACTGTATTACTCCAATTTATAGTGTGGCTTGTAATGTTCAATTTCTATGAAGGAATGTTAAAAGTCAAACTAAAAGAAATTATTAGTTTTTCCAAGTTCTATAAAATTCCTTACTTGAACACGATTTTGTTTAATAGATAGATAACATTTTCCGTAGTTATATTTATGTATGGAAAATTTAGAACTTGAAAGTGAATCTAACTTGATAAGGTAAGAATGTTTTTTATAATTGCTTAATCGAACTCAATACTCAGAGTTAGTTAATGACTCGTTATAGTTAATTAATCATGAACATTTTACCTTCTAATAAAAAACGATAATATACTTTCAATTGACTTGTCCGATATAAAAAAGCATGATTTAAATGTTACGTCAAAAAGCAAGACAAAAGTGACCTGCAGCGCCATCTAGTCCTGTAGGGTTTAGGTATTTTTCTGAGTTACAGTTTTCAGAAGGCCATGAAGGATTTTCGTATAGAAATACTCGTTTTGCTATTAATATGTTATATTAAAGTATATAAAAACAGAATTTGTTGAAAAATATCATTATTTCTCAGCCTCAGCAGAGTTCGTGGTAGCGACATCTATGATATTTTTGCTGTACTAAAATTAACTATAAGATTTATGTAGTTCCTTGTTATTTGTGTATTTTATAAGGTATATTTACTAGATGGCGCATTTGTACTCAACGTATGTAAGTCATAGTGTTTTTAATATCGATGGAATATAGCAGATCACGCATGGACCACTTAGGGCCGCTTGCATAACGATCGCCTTTAAATAAAATTAGTTAATCATATTAAACTGCCTTAATACGTTTTACACAAAACGTGTCGATAGTTCTATAAACAAATTTAGCGGCAAATTCTGCGTTGTGCAAGACGCTAATTGTATTTAAGGGTGTTGTGTTGTGTTGTGTACGTTTTGTGTTTCTTAAATTAATTTAAGCAACCTTATGCAAGCGGCCCTTAGACAATTTTCTGACGTAATGTGCATATTGTTACAATTACCAATCGCTAATAACGATGAAGGAAAAGATCGCGGTGAAACCTGTATATCTAAATAACTGATATGTTAAACCTGCCAAGGCGCCTTGGATAAGCGTGGTGGGTGTACTGTCCGTTCCCCTAGTGGGTGGCCCGAGCCCAGCACTGGGCCGTTTATGGGCTATTGTTATAGGGCAAGTGAATGAATAACAGTAGAATCCGTTTATAATGACATCGAGGGAAGTGACAAATACTTACATACAATACAAAAAGCATAATATGATTTAGAAAATTAATAATTAATACATTTTGTTCAAGGTATCATTAACCATAAAAATTGCTTCTAGCACTGTTATTGAAGTGAAACGTCTACAGAATCGTTGAGATTTGAAACTCGTTGAAACGAAAAAGCGACACTAAAAAGTGATTAACGTATAAATCTATAGGACTAAGCATGCGAGAGAATGAGATACGAGTTTTCATTGTACAGCACAGATTAGAGAGTCAATAAGACCGATGATTCAACATAGGTCCAATTTGGACCGAAATAAAATTGATGATAATATTTTTTAGACAACAGTGAAAAATAAAAGTGATACTAAAGAAGTTTATGTTGAATTATAATATGTTGACGGATGTAGGCTAAAGGTATTATATTTATATTAACAAAAGTAAGAGAAGAATTATCTGTGAATATATTCTCTAAGGTTTTACTTCTACTGCATGTAAATGGCACACTATTATTTTTTATTTTTGTAGAAGAGTGGCTTTGATTATAATCAAGGCAGTCGATGATTTAAGCAAAAGACTCTTTCTACAACTGCTAGCTTTGTCACTATAACCGGACGTAGTTTGTAAAAAAGGTCGTAATAAGCGATATGACACTATAGACAAGATCATTATATCCGAATTTGTTTGTGCCGAAAAGACCAATTGACACCGGCAGCCCTGCAGAAACACATTTTGTTACCTTTTCGGCATTTGGACTTCTTTTGTTTACTTTGTGTTTAAAACTTGTGATTAGAAAAACAGCCCATTGTGTATTGTGAATGTAATCCTGTCATTAGCCAGGTGTGATTCTAGGAAATTCGGTCCACGCGGACGAGCAGACATATTGCGTCCGTGCAGTAAAAGCAAGGCCTCGATTGATGGACGAGCAGTCGAGCGATAATCACAAGCGAAGCAAGACGTGTGTATATTCGGTAATCTATTTAGTGACGGACTTTGCGCGTGTTTTTGGGTCGTGCATTTTTTTTATTGCAAGAGTTCAGCAGACAGGCAGACGACCCACTTGATGGGAAGCGGTTACCATTGCCTATGGACATTTGCAACACCAAAGGTTCTACAAATACGCTGGTGCTCTCTTAAGGTCACTAATGCCGGAACACAACACAAGGTTGCTATAGCGGCATACTCTAGACGAGGGGTAGTCGCCAACCAGCCGAGTAAATACCCTACCACCTGGCTGTGGGTTGTTTTGTCGCCTCTTACGGCTGGAAGTTGTATTCTTTCTCCGTTCCTGCACGGATATACCTGTTGTACCTGTGTTATACGTGTTTGTATAATTCTAATAAATTCTTTAATAATTCCAACGGCATTTTAATTCGACTCCTGCAACTCGTAACAATAATAAGTTTTTGGTGAATATAGACGAATTCTACTGTAATATCGCCAACAACACGTCTTCTGCACAATGAAACCGCACCTTATTCCAGCAATGAAGGGCAAAATAAATTTCCCTATATAACTTTAAAAATATACACCTGTTCATTAAATTCAAAGCGCTGTATTGTGTTTGGCGTGAACAAAGCGCGCAAACAAGCACAATGCCCCGCGACGTTTGCTGCCATTCGTGCCCCCTCGCCTGTGAAACGAGGCGCGCCCGGCTCTTTGCATCTCTTTATAAATATCACTAACTAATGCCTGCTACTTTCCTCTGTTTTGAACAAAAACTTACTTAGACTTATTTGGTCTAAAGTATGTCGCCATAACAACCTTGAGTTCTGTTCCGGCATTAGTGACCAGTCTTTGGTGGTGCAATAAGTGTAAGTAAGCATTAAGTGGGCCATCTGGAATAAAAAAGCACTGTCTTTAGTAGGTCGTAGTTTTTTGAAGTGAAACTTCTTTAGAATCGTTGTGATTTGAAACTTGATGAAACGAAAATGCTACACTAAAAACAGATAAATACATAAATCTATAGGACTAAGCCTGCGAGAGAATGAGATAGACTACATATATACATATATGTAATAATTTAAATACTATACTCATATGGAGTTGGAAATATTTGAAGATTTTCGTTCTTTAATACTTCAAATTTAGTATTTTAAAAGCGTAAATATATTATAACGATATATTATGTGAAATGTGACGTCACGAAATTTAGAAATCCTTGCACCCCATGTCACAGTTTGCTTCACTTCTTTTGTGGTTGAGCGGGGTAAGTCTTTGCCGGCCCTCACTGCAACTCCCCGGGTTCGATTCCTGGTATGGTAAATTTTGAGTTTTCTCCGTTATTTAGTATAGTCTGGGGGTCTGGGACCCCAAAGTGATTCGTTGTATATTATCCATAACACAAACATAACTTGCTTAATTTGGAGACATACATTATGTGTGTCTGTTTACCGATTATTATTATATAATTATTATTCATTATTCCTAGCATCAAAAAGTGAATTTTGACTTTAAATTTTGGTAGTAATGCACAGTTAAAAAAAATGTGCGCGTGTACACACGTAAGAAGTGAAACTTCTTTAAATTGGTTAAATAAATAATTATTTATTTAACCGACTGTATTTTTGAAAAATACAATCAAAAATTGAGGTTAACTTTAAATAACTTAGAAAAATACCACAATCGCACCCAAGTATTAGAAAAAGAGATATAATTACTTACTTTTTTTTAGAAATACACTGGAATTAGAATTAAAATAAATCCTTTGATTTTGCTGATCACTTTAATATATATAAATGTAGGATACTAAATAAATGATTTATAAATCATCCAACTCGTATATTAATTAAAACACAATAAAGAAATATTGCAATGCTCGTCTCACAAATTCACAATCCATCTGTCAACAACTCGTTGCTACGCAACTACCATACTCGGCCATCCTGAAACAAATGTGACGCGTGATGCGTAACCGAAAAATGTGACGGTAATTTTTTCCGCCGATAAACAAGTTTCACTTCAAAAAACTAGCCGTAACAAAGTTGGATTTTGTTTATACTGGTAGTTTAATGCTTTCTATTTACGAAAATAAACACGTGCTATACACAAATTCTAACATCTATACTAGAAAAATATTTTAGTAGTGTGTACATATTTTTTAATAACATAGGTAAATAAATTTGAAGGTGAATTTAGTTTTTCATTTTATGAAAATAAACCATCTGATTTGAAATTGTAATGGCCGTCTGAGTCGTTATTAGATACACTGGCCACACCTACTTACCATATCTAGTTATAAATGATGGCTTATAAATAAAACATTTTCGTGAGTATCTGAGAAAACAGCAGCTGTTGCACGCCTTTCAATTTTTTAAAGATATTTCATATCTGTTACAAAAACCTTTTATTCTGATTAAAGAATAGAATAAATGAATTGGTTAAGCACTTAACAGTCCACGCATAATGAATAGTTCCGTAGATGTGAGAACAATCCTCAATTTTTATTTTATTTGACTACGCTATCGATCCGAAATACTCCAGTTTCAAAAACTACTGAAATTGTTAAAACAAATCAATAGTGCAATAATAATACTAGCAGCACCACCAGACGTTATCATGCCCTAGAAAAAAAATAGAATTTGATTGTAGCGCCACCTACCTGGTACAATTGTGAATCTAAACTAAACCGATCATTCCGGAAGCCACTTAAATAAATATAAAAAAATCATAAAAATGGTGAAGTAGGTTTCAAGTACTGCGTGTACATACCGCTCTACGATTATTTTTTATTTATATAGACAGAAGATGAGCGGTTGAATGTCATTAGAGATTGTGGTAAAATGGCGATGTATGTTCCAAGCCAAACAGCTCCTCAGAACATTCCCCATTGTACAGACGATAGAACGCGCTTTGAGCGCCTACGTCTCTTCAAACCGTCTGTAAGTTCGGGATCGTCGACAATCCGGACCGGTCGGCGCTGCAAGGAGTCAAGTGGGAGAGAGATGGGGACGGACTTGGGCCTTATATAATGTTGTCCGGGTGCAAAAAATTAGCTTAATCCGACACAGTTTGCAGTAAAAAAAAACAGTAGCTTCGGCACTTTGTGTCTCGGGAATTTCAAGTCAAGCGGCCATATTCTACTGTACCTATATACAGATTAAAGCCTTGTGTTTAGTGCTACTGTAATCAAATATAGTCCAAAAGAGAATACAAGAACGGCAAATAAAGTTGATACTATTCTGAAAGCATCAATAAGTAACACAAATACAGGCTAATACGAGCGCCAACATTGCCCTCTTATATTTTAATTCTGTCAAGACTCGGACCTTTTTGGCTAACTTAGTTTTACAGTCCATAAATAACTTGCGGAAAAATTCTGGGTCTTATGCTCAATTAATGTGAATGGGGATATGTGAGTAGGTATTTCGTGGAACGCAATGTTAAGTTTGTGGTGTCAGTTGACCTATGATTGTTTGATGACGAGAATTCGTTATATGACGGAATTTTTATTCGGTTACATTACGAGACAATGTTTCTAAGGAATGTGTTTGGGACTCGTATTATATTTAAATGTGTTTTAATAGGCAGTATAAATAAAATCGTAAATGTTAAATTAAACTAAAAACTAAATAGCTTTCAAAACACATGACACAAAGTATGTTTGCTAGGTGGTAGGACATTTGCCCGATTGGATGGCTACCACTCCTGGTCTCGAGTATGTCGCCAACAACCTTGAGTTTTGTTCCGGCATTAGTGGCCAGGTTCCAGTCTCCCCTAAGAGAGCAGCAACGCATGTGTAGCGCTTTTGGTGTTACAAATATCCAAATGCAATGGTAACTGCTTTCTATCAGGCATCGAGGGACAAAAGGAAAAACAATGTATAGTCGATAACTGTCATTACATCGACCCACAAAAAAGTGGTGTGTACATTTGACCACACCCATCTACCCTTATGTATTTCAATGAGTTGAATCTGAACTTGGGATCAGTTTGGTCCATACATCTTCAAAATTTTGAATCTGGGGTCCGACTCTGATGTCAGTTTAGTCTATACACAGCGCATTGAAATACATAAGAATAGATGAGTGCCTAATGCGAGTTTTTATATTATTCGATGACGTTCAACGTAACGCATCATTATAACGATTAATGTTTACTTTTACGCTCACGAGATGGCGCGAAGTCATTCCCATACAAAATTGCGTTAGCTTGAACGTAATGATAAGAACTCTAATCAAAAGTACAGACCATTTTTTTTGTGGGTTAGTGTAATTATTGCGGGGCGCGGTGAATGTTCGTCGGCAGTCAGTCAGCCGGTTCACACGGGGGGCACTCGGCCGGTCCTATACAAACGCGCGCTTCCCTCCGTATTTAACATGTTGCCAATAAAAAAGTTGTTTGGAATACGTAATGGATTTCTTGTTTTCCTTTCTGGCTAGTTTACCCCACAAACTGTTACGTGACACGTGTCTTTATTTCTTAATAATGTGTACTACTAGTTAAGTTTTGATGAGGGTCCGAGCTGAACAGTTCCAATGCCTGTTGATATTTTTCTATACTTTGTGTTAGAATGTGTTACATAATTATACTAATATCGCAAAACCGACTTCGGATACAGCGACCGCTGCATACTGTAGACACTTAAGGCTCCGATTCCGGCCAAAGGCCGAAAATGCCGCGCATACGAAGCAACTTTTCGTTGGTAATTAGTTAACTACTGATTGTTAATTTACCAAATAAAAAGTCATAAATCTTCACGATATGATACGTGATATAGTAGTTTCATAATTTTCTATGGTTATTTCAAGTTGAGAAAAAAATCACGAAATCACCTTCAAATCATTTAACAAAAAACCATTTTCATCCTTCATTTTTTATCAAAACAGGATAAAATATACATCCAAGAAAGATTTATTAAGTTAAATCTAAATATGTATTAGAATATTGTTTTATAAAAATAACTTCATAAGTACGGAATGTATCGTCATAAAAAGACATCTTTTAATGAATTCATAATTTAATCTTCATCTTTGCTCTAACTTTTCGATCTTTCAATAGCCATACTCACGGAATTAAGTAATGGAATACAATGGCAGGAAAGTAGTGTAATGTATAATTAGTATTATCTCCGTATGACATGACTTCATCCGTGCGTGACTAGAGCTATGAATGTCAAAGAAGCAAGTGAGGTGTGAAAAGAATGAGCCTGTATGGCGCTCTGTTGTTCGTGCCCACCCGCAAGGGACCTGGCGTGAAGTTATGTATGTATTCCGCAAATTGCTAATGCGCCTGCCGCCACTTTGGTGACGGAACCGTAGCCGAACATTCAGTACTGTTAGCATCACTGGCCGACGAGTACGCGTACATATCAAGTTGCGGATGACATCACGTGAATGTTGATTTGACAAGGTTCCAGCGCATTAGCCATTTGCGAGGATAATAAATGCAGCAAAATTACAATCGCAACGTGTGTAACCAGCTTTACATATCAACACAGTTGTTAAATAAAAGACATGAATAAATTCACAACACGATCGTCTAAAAAATATTATCGAAAAGTAAATTAAGTTAGCAAGAATAGCACACACGGTGTCACACAAATTAATGAAATACATAAATTCATGAATGCTGCACGTATTTAGGGTTGACTCGTAAGGAAAAGTATCTAAAATATTATTTGTTGTAAATTATTTACACATACCTATTATAAAGTACGGAAAAGAAAACTTAACTGAACTAATATTAAGTAATTGATATTAGATAGCCGATATTGGTATATTGTGGTTACATGCACCAAATCCTGAGCTTAATTCAATGTCATCTATGTATAAGCCACCCAGAAGTCTGCTAGCTCACTAGATCTCCACACTAACGTGTTGTCCGAGGTACTCGTAGTTACCCAGCTTTTGAAGCCTATCACCTGAGATAGTAAATATTAAATACATACATACATTACTTTAGGCACGAACAACAGAGCGCCACACAGGCCCATTCTTACACACCTCACTTGCTTCTTTGACATTCATAGCTCTTGTCATGCACGCTCGTCTGTTCTTAGGCTCCTAACATCACTTCTGCTAATACAAGATCAATTTGATCATGGAAGGTGTGTCGTGGCCTTCCGCGTCTTCTGCATCCATCCACTTTAGCATTGTATATCTGTTTAGTCATTCTTTCATCATACATTCTTTCCACATGCCCGAACCACCGGAGCATTCCTTTCCTTACCTTCACCCCGACACTCTCTTTCAGACCAACTCTCTTTCTTACTTCGGTATTACGAACAAATATTAAATAAACTGCTCATATAAAAATAATAAGTAAATCATACCAGTAGGCGAAATTGAGCAAGTATGTGAGAGGTTTAGATACAAAGTCGATAGGAGGACAAAATTACTGTTCCGAGTGTCTGTCGCATAGATATACTACTCGTATATATAGTGGTAAAATTGTCACGAAAGGCATAAATAGATACAACACCTTATTGCTCACCAAACAAAAGACACAATACATTAGTTATATACAGTATTGTTTGTATAAAACAATAGACGCCTTATCGCTTAGAGCGATTTCTTCCAGGCGACCTAACTTATAGGATATCTAATATATAAAATTCTCGTGTCACAGTTTTCGTTGCCATACTCCTCCGAAACGGCTTGACCGATTTTGATGAAATTTTGTGCTTATCCGGTATCTATGAGAATCGGCCAACATCTATTTTTCATCCCTCTAAATGTTAGGGGTAGTCCACCCCTAAATTTTTTATTTTATTTTTTAGACAAAATATTTAATTTCTATTTTTTTATGATACAACATACAAAAATACATACAACCCTAGATTTTCAACCCTCTACGATCAACCCCTATTTTTTACCGGGCAGGACGACGTCTGCCGGGACAGCTAGTACACATATATAAACATAGTTCCCGTTCTTATCACTGGAAGCAATGTATCTTCTATCTAGTCGATATCAAGTATTTATGAAATTTCAAAAGATAACCCTTACTGAAAATTCAAACTGCCTCAGGAAAAAAAAATCGTCTTTGTTTTATGTCAAACGAAGAAACTCTTTTCGTAGCTCAAAAAACACTATTTTGATTTCAAAACTAATAATATCTTGAAACTGCACAGCGAGACATCAGACAATCATAAAACAAATTACATATAAATATATATTTTTAATTTTCTTATTTATTTAATTAAATTTTATTTATCAACTACATAATGATCTACTTTTGTTATTCAATGCCTATATGCCTATGTAAGCCAGGAAGTAAGGATATGACCAACCAATGAAAGATGTGTATAAAGGTCGCTCTATTGGTGGGAATTCAAAAATGAAAGGAGACACAGTAGATACTTAAAAAAGTGAAAATAAAAAGCCAGTTTAAGATCGAGGTTATATTTATTCAAGAGCCTTACATCACAAGAATATATCCTAGCACACTCCTCATGTGTTCTGTCTCTAGGTCTTCTTCCTCGTTATCTATAATGAGGAGATTGAGCCTCGAGATTTACCTCTACAACTATCCACCAGTAACTGGGTTTGAAGCTGCTGGAGTTTTCTCCACATGGCGATGGCTTCGCAACAGCTCTCGTTGGCAAATCTGCGGTGTTCGATGGCCATCGCGGGCTTTCCGCTTGCTACTTCAGCGGCTTGGTTGGCCGTTCATTGACGTTTGGTGGCCATCTCGGACTTGATAACAATTTATCGAAAAATTTTAAGTCACTTCCCTTAAAATATTATAAAATAAAAGTAGCAGAGTGGCTGATACGCATAGCGTTTTATATCACCGATGAATATTTTAATTTTAAACAGACGAGTAATAAGAACTTAATAATTAATTGACTAAAATATATAAAATTGTTAATGACATTATTTTCATTTAATTGTTTCTATAAATAATATACTAACTAAAATATACATAATTGTATACTAAATATTTGTTTTGATTGTAACTTATATCATCATAATCAATAATATAATCATAAAATCTGTGTAGTCGCAAGGACTACAAAAGGCTTGTAACCGAAACTACAAAAAGCTTGTATGCCTGTCAAGGCGAAACATGTAACTCAAGACTATGCATAACATCTGCAAAATTGTCCACGTTTCAAACAAAAAAATTACTTTGACTATGACAGTATATTTAAAATTTTCAAAAGTCTTGTACTCCGTGACAGCCCTATGGTTAAGCCCCGTTCACACAGTGCGATATCAAATATTCAACATCAACGCTGTGTTTCGTAATCAGAATATTAAAAATGTTTGTCTTGTTCATACAAGCTATGTGATCTGTCAAGTACTTTCACACGATACAATATATGTACTGCGAAAATGAAGTTTTTAATTCTGCTAACATTTGCTTGCTATTTTTCCACGTTGCGTCATAGTAGTAGTTTACTCCAAAAACAATGGCAAGGGAATCTTAGTCGCAGGTACAACTCTTTACACAGTCTTCGCAGGTTTTTTATATTTCATTTTTTTTATTGTAGAGACAGGCAGACGGCCCACTTGATGGAAAGCGGCTACCATCGCCTATGGACATTTGCAACACCAAAGGTGCTTGCTACCAATGCACTGCTGCTCTCTTAAGGGAGACTGGAACCTGGTCACTAATGCCGGAACACAACACAAGGTTGTTATGACGGTGTACTCTAGACCAGGGGTGGTCGCCATCCAGTCGAGCATATATAATACCCTACCACCTGGCTATTGGGTTGTTTTGTCGCCTCTTACGACAGGCCAACCGGCCGCAGGAAATTGTATTCTTTCTCCGTTCCTGCACAGATAAAAATATTACAGTTAAATTGTAAGTCTCGAACTGACGCCATTCAACAGAGTTTTGAACTGATAACTTCTTATGGGAGGGTAAACCACTTCGTTACATAACGCTTTACGGCGCCAGTTTGTCTGGCTTCCCTTTCTCTCACGCATACGGCAGCGGTAGGCAGGCTCCTCCTATCTCACTCTGACCCACAGCGCTAGCCGTATTTCGGTAATTAGATTAAATAATACTAATAATGTACACACACAAAATTCAATGCAAGAAATTCAAGAATTGAAACTAAGAATAAATATATTTTATGATCAATAAAAGATCTTATTAGTAAATAGCTTTCCTGACATTAACATATTAATAAACCTGAAAGAGAGTGTCGGGGTGAAGGTAAGGAAAAGAATGCTCCGGTGGTTCGGGCATGTGGAAAGAATGTATGATGAAAGAATGACTAAACAGATATACAATGCAAAAGTGGATGGATGCACAAGTCGCGGAAGGCCACGACACACCTTCCATGATCAAATTGATCGTGTATTAGCAGAAGGTGATGTCAGGAGCCTTAAGAACAGACGAGCGTGCATGACAAGAGCTATGAATATCAAAGAAGCAAGTGAGGTGTGTAAGAATAAGCCTGAATGGCGCTCTGTTGTTCGTGCCTACCCTCAAGGGACCTGGCGTGAAGTTATGTATGTAGCTTTTCTCAAGTTAAACAATTTCAATATTAAATAGTTCAACTTAGATTAGTTTAAATTATCACTTCTGTCTGTGTTTTTGTGTACTGTGTGTGTTTTTTGTAATAAATCTACGTTTTCACGGTTTTTTAACCACGGTAATTTATTTGATTTCTGTTATTCCGACGCCTCGGCCACTCCTCAGTGGCCGTGATAACGGAAAACAAAGATGTCAAGTGTCAAGGGATGTAAATTTGGTTATAAAGATTTTTTTATTGGGTCCAGCAAGACATAACCATCGCTTACATTAACATTAGATTCTGCTCTTTAGGCTGACTGTACTATTTTTTACAATCTGGTGTAATGTCTTAACTGCTGTATGGTCGCCTTACGAAGGCCGCAGAATTGTATTTTTTCGCCTAGTGGTAAATAAAGCCAAAGTTAAATAAATCTCTAAGAGCGTTAATTTCTAATTATTTATTTTCAGTATTAATGAGATCGAAGTTATACAGAAATGTTAATTTAATCTGAAACTTTATTAAAAACCGTTTAATTATTTGGAAAGTTTCACAAAGTTGAGCGCATGCAAGCCAAAATCAGTTTGTCTTGTATAAACTTATCTTTAATAGTTTCTTTTTAGTTGTTTTAATTAAATTCAACCAGATGTCGGTTACAAATGGTGTTACCCAGGAGTATTCACGTAAAAGAAATCGCTACAATTGTCTGTCCATATACTACAAGTTTCTATGTCTTAACACCCGTTCTACCATTTTAATTGCAGGAGTTTAGCAGACAGGCAGACGGCCACTTGATGGGAATTAGTTACCATCATCTATAGATATGTGCAACACTTAGGTGTTACAAATGCGCTGCTGCTCTTTAAAGGGAGATTGGAACCTGGTCTCTAATGCCGGAACCCAAATCTAGGTTGTTTTGGCGACAAACTTTAGACCAGGGGTGGGAGCCAACCAGTCGGGCAAATACCCTACCACCTGGCTGTGGGTTGTTTTGTCGCCTCTTACGACAGGCCGCCGGGCCGCAGGAAATTGTATTCTTTCTCCGTTCCTGCACGGGTAAAAACCTTACATTTTGGACCTTACAAATGGACTACTAATAACCTTGATTACAACTACTTACATTTATATCAAACAAAAACTGCCTATTATACATTACATTTTTACTAAAATCTTAATATATATAAATCTCCTGTCACGATGTTTGTCCGCGATGGACTCCTAAACTACTCAACCGATTTTAATCGAATTTGCACACCGTGTGCAGTTTGATCCAACTTGAAAGATAGGATAGTTTTTATACCGTTGGAACCGGTAGGTGGCGCTGAGATCGGGTTCTAGAATCCTCTTAACAACGGGGAGCGATTTTGTTTTTGTGTGTTTGAATGGGTCCCCGGATGGTTTAAATCCACAATTGGAACCGGTAGGTGGCGCTGGGATGGGTCATATTTTTCAGAGCAGGACAACGTCTGCTGGGGCCGCTAGTACATCTATATAAATTTACTAGCTGATACCAGCCGCTTCGCGTGCCGTAAAATCCGTTCTTTGCTGACCTCTACTTGGCGAGAGGAAGGTCCAGGCCAAATTTCAATCTATAAGTATTATAGTTCCTGAGATATCGTGATGAGTCACTTTATACGTCGATTTCAATTATGTATATATGTAATAAGATAATGAAGTCCTGAAATTTTTGAATTGAAATACCTCTTAAATTAAGGCGAGTTAGAAGTTGGAGTATTCTTTTTCTATGCTAAACAGTGAGTTCTTAATAATTGTCTTTCCAGATATTAACCATTTTTGAACATAGCAATATAAGGCTTACACAAATCCTTCTGTAACCCTTTGAACTATTAATTTATGATCTTCATTCGGTTGATTTAGTAAAGTTTTTCTTTGACTTCTAAATTACTAATTCAATTTTAATTAAGTTTAGTTGAGACTTAATAAATTATAAGTTTTCACACTTAATAGATATTTATTGCTTCAGTAGCAAGTCTTGTGGTTATGTCTCTTGCAGGCTTTTGGGACGTAAATGCCATATTCAAAGAGTTAATAATGATGATTTACCCGAAGAAAATAGTTATGTAATCTGTACTAATTATGGTGACAGTTGCTTCTGTTAAAATAAAACTCGATGTGGACTTGACTGTATGACTATTGGTGTTATTTACCATTTAACGAAACATAGAAGAAATAAATACAGAGAGTGCATATTGCTTCTATGGTATGTGAGCAATGTGAAGCGAATGAGCAAGTGAGAGCACGAGAGAGCGTTTCCGACCTCCAAGGTTCCTCTATTCCACGTTCCTTTCGACGCCTAGCTGCTAATTGTGCGAGCTATGGGCGTCGGCGGCATGCGGGGCGCGGAGAGGTGTGCTCCAGCGGTCGGGTCAGGGGGGTGCTCTCTGTCCGCAACAATAATATTACCTGTCATAGAATATGTTATTGAAATGTATATATTCATCTATAAACCTTTATGTAATTTTGTAGACATGTATTTGTATGGTATGCATGTTAGGTATATATCTATTTAATTAACAAATTAAACTTCTGCATATCATTAGGTATTCATGATTCAAATGTAAGTAATTGTACTATAGCTTACAAACATCTCTATCGCTATTATCATCTGAATTGGGGTGGTCTGGAAGAGATCGCTTTTTAGCGATAGGGCTGCCCTTTTTGCATAATTAGATATGAGTTTTAGTCTGCAACTTAATTTTATTTATTATTCGTGTACAATAGTGTTATCTATCTATCTATACTGATAATTAAATGAAAGTTTGTAAACCGTTTTTACCTTTAAATACTCACCCTCTTCCACTCCCCGACCTCAGATCGTCCGTAAAATATTTTCCTTTTTGTTATATTCCTTCCTTTTCCAATGGGTTTTATTTCTTCACTTTTTACCATTTGCAAAGGCTTCAGCCCTGGTATGATAAAAGTTATTTTATAGAATTAAACACAGCATGGGAAAATTACAAACGACAGTTGCATTGATAAAACAGTTGAATGGTTTCACTTTTGAAATTAATCAGGTTATAAATTATTCGATGGATAGCATTTATCTGATGACTGAAAATGAACCCTCAATTGACAACTTATTACTGGCCTAGAAAATGACTGTCCGAACTAAATTTAGTTAGTGTAGTTGAGTTAAATAACATTAACTCACCAGTTTCGCAACTTAGCTAACTACTAAATTGATGCAGATGTAAATCATCCTTAACAGATCTAGTTTGTAAGGAATGGTGTGAAAATGTGCCTTTTATTATAAAGGCGGGGTGAAAACCATTTTTTAGAAATTTAAAACGCTCCTAAATATTGTATGGCGGGGAAATCAGTAGGTTTCCATGAGGGGATCACTGAGGGTCGGAATGATCCGTGCGAGTGAATAACGAAATCTAACAGTTTAGCCGGGGCGTTGTGGGCAAATAGAAGATGCTTGTGCTGCGTTTACAATAATATACTTACTTGATTTATTACTGTGCTTTAGTAGAGTATGACTATTATATTATAAAATTCCAAACATGCCGTGTCTGTACATTGAAGCTATTAAAAAAACTGAAATAGACTATCTAATCGATGAAGAGCAGGATGCGTTTTTTTTTAGATTTTTAGTCTGTTTTTTCACAAGTGTTCAATTTAAATTAATTCCATATGAACAATAGTTGTGCATGTATTTTTCATATAAGATTATGTTGTATGTATATGTACAAATTTACTAATAATATAATTAAACTAGTTAATTATCGTACGAAGGTGTGTTCAAAAACGCAATTTTATAAGTTATTGAACCGATGGCGGTAATGAACCAATCAACTACAGTTAAAAGTACCTCAGAAACCGGACATAAGAAAGATTTAAGTATACTGTACTGTGTTGACTTGACTACACGCTGCTAGTTTTAGTTACTTGCCCAATGTAAACGCACGTGAAAAGCGTCACAGGGGAAATCATGGTCTATCGTAAGGTATGAAGGGTATTGGGTAGGTCGACTTCATGACAAGTAGTCGCGTCCATGCGTGTTTGCGTTTTATTTTTTCACCACATTACCACGCGCATATTTTTCCAGGAAGAGTATGAAATTTATTATATATATATGTCGGAGAGACGCTATGACTATGACGATATGACGATGTATTGTTGACTGGATGTATAACGCACAATATCATTTGTTAACATTATAATTACTTCTAAAATTCTTATTGTAATTTAATTAGATTTGTTAAATGTTTCTATAACTTCAAGATCGTTCTAACCTAATGAAAGTTATGAATATTGTAATTTAATAAACGACCAATCAGAGCAGAGCATATGGCAGAGCGGGGTCAAGGACGCCCTCTATACTTTGGTAGTATCTACTTCGGTAGACTGAGGAGTTTTTGTGACACATTTGGTTGATGGCAGCAGGTCGAGTTGGACCTTAGAGTATTTTTAAAGAAAGTATTGTAGTTGGAAGTATGAGCGGGTGCCCTGAACCCGCTGCTCGGTCTAAACTATGTCATAATGTTGATCAAATCTAAATTAAAAGTGTATAAACCGTGGCTATTGTGTTTTATGCTCGCATTTTATCCTGATGACGCCCACTATACCTGCAATAACTAAAGATGATGTCGTGAGAATGAGGCCGTTCTGCGACATATATATATAAGGTTGTTGAAATATAAGTATATAAGGAAGTAGACTTGGTGGAATATCGCGAAAGTTTGGAGGTAATTAATGAGAGATGTAGTAATTAGGAAATTGATTTAATTTATACCTTATATCAAGGGAAAAGAGTACTAAGAATCACTTCGAAACTCGATACAATTATGATATAATTTGTTTTATTATGTACTAGCGACCCGCCCCGGCTTCGCACGGGTGCAATGCTGATACAAAATTAAATACACTACAGAAAAACTATGAACGTTGTATATAAAAACATAGCGGCCCGCTCCGACTTTGCACGGGCATCACTACATAGAAACCTCTAAAATTAGCAATGTTGCCTTAGTATATGATGCATGTATTATACATATAAACCTTCCTCTTGAATCACTCTATCTATTGGAAAAAACCACATCAAAATTCGTTGGGCAGTTTTAAAGATTTAAGCGCACATAGGGATATAGGGATAGAAAAGGCGACTTTGTTTTATACTATGTAGTGATGATGATAGTGATAGTGATGATGAAGTGATGATAGTGATAGTGATGATGCTGATGACGATGATGATGATGATAGTGATGATGAAGTGATGATAGTGATAGTGATGATGATGATGACGATGATGATGATGATAGTGATGATGAAGTGATGTATTGATACATGAGGCAAAAATGTTGTACCCTTTTATACGAAAATTACGCGGACGGAGGAGTATGAAATTCCGCAGTGTTCGTTCGTTCGAGTGCAGAATGTTAATATTTTTTTATATATTATGCATAGAATATACATTAAATAAAATAAAAAACATTTCATACACTACCATGTATTTGACACACTCACGCATACATACTATTTTGTTTACTGTTGAAGTCAAGGTAACAGTGTAGCCTTGGCGAAATCTGTGATAATAGAAGTCTAGAAGTATACAGTCTTTGACAATAATGGCCTTACTTATAATCGTTTGATAAATTTTAAGAAACTGCTCAGCAACTGATTAACGGAAATCTTACCCATAAACTCCTCTAAAGGATAAGCGGCAGTGGTAAAGTAACTCATAAATAACTGTCAAAAATAACCAACATCGAGAGGTAGTTAAAGTGACTGCTAAGAGGCAAGATGGCAAGTTTTGAAACAGACATTGAGTAGGGGCTTAAGAGTTTCTTATTTAAGAGATGGCTAATCCTTTCTTAACGAAATTATTATAAGTAAGGCCCTAAATGATAATTTTTTTAACCGACTTCGAAAAAAGTAGGAGGTTCTCAATTCGTCAACATAAACAACAAACAAAGTAAAACATAAGAAAAATTTCTATATTTTGAAAATGACTAAGCACCGACATTAAGATGTTTTAGATTTAAATAATATATATTAATAATAATAGCTTTAGAAATAAGTTATTTAATACATTTTAGTTTTTGAAGTCGGTTTTTTAAACGAAGTTTTTATTATTATTGCATGAGTTTAGCAGACAGGTAGACGGCCCACTTAATGGAAAGCAGTTACCATCGCCTATGGACATTTGCCACACCCAAGGTGCTACAAATGTGCTGCTGCTCTCTTAGGAGAAATTGGAAACTGGCCACTAATGCCGGAACACAACCCAAGGTTGTTATGGCGATATAATTTAGACCAGGGGTGGTAGTCATCCAGTCGGGCAAATGCCCTACCATCTGTAGGTTGATGAAATTTTATGTATGTTGGGATGGTTTGAGTCTAGATTTTGTTTTTCAACGTCTGTCGAGACTGCTTGCAACGAATAAATTTGTAAATAGGTTTATTTAACGTCGGCTTTGTTACTTTGAAGAGCTTAAATAAAACTCCCAATTCCACCACACTGGGACCAAATGTTTTCCAAATGGCAATTATAATTTCATCCCAACAAAATCCTTTCAGCCAAAACAGATTGAGCCGACCCCAAGCGTAGTAATTTACGGATTCCCAACGGGAATCGAATCTACGACCGCTGGGCATTCGGGCAGCCGAGCGTGATTTGGGAATAAGTATATTGTAATTTGGCACAAAGGTCTATCGAAAAAAGGATTTTGTTTACAAGGTTTTATTTCACTTTATGTACTGCCAGTGCCAATAAATCTTCCTTCACGTTAACGGCATATTTGTTAGTGAAATACAACGGCATATTCTTGGCCATAATCGTTTATATTGGAAGAACGGGATTTCTTCAGCCAATTAATGTCCACTGCTGGACGTAAGTCTCCCAAAGTGTGCACCGGTCTTGCCGAGGTCTAGCCGAGATGGTTAACAGACTATAATTTTTTTTAACAAAAACAAAACCAACTTAAGTATAAAAAAAAATATTTAACCGAATTTTTTCTACAACATCTTGAAGTCGGTGTGAAGTAAAACATAAAAAATGACTATATTTTGCCCATTACTTGTTGTTTTTCCTTGGGACAAACTTCACGATATTGTAGAAAGAACTCGGTTAAATATTTAACCTTTGATTTTTAGCTTGAAGTCGGTTTTGTTTTTGTTAAAAGAAATTTTGTAGTCTGTATCACATCACGGCTTAATATTGAATCAATCTTGATTTGATAGATACCTGATATAAAATGAGTTTAACAGACTACGGATATTTGACCATCGTCAGTCGAATGGATCTCGACTTGTACTGGAATGTTTTTTTTTGGGAAAATTATAGACTAGGCAGGCCCTGGTGCCTTTCCATAATATTAGTAAAGTAATTACTTTAATCATATATAATATATACTAATATTATAAAAAGGAAATATTTCTATGTTTGTATGTTTGTAACGAATAAACTCAAAAACTACGGGGCCGATTTCAAACATTCTTTCACCATTAGATAATTATTTTTTTTTTTTGAGGCGAGGGAAAATGACTAACCGATTTACGCACTCTCTGGGCCGTCACTAGGAAACGGCACGAATCCACGGGGGGCGGTAACGCTAGCAATTGTATGCTTTATTTGCGCTCCGTCCGCTATGGACTACACAGAGGAGTGTGGAGACTCCGAGCGATGCCGCACGGGCGAGCAACCTCAATACCCACTAAAAACCCCCTCCTCCCTTCGCGGCCCTGCGCTTTTGTGTGTTGGAAAGACTGAGATATAGAACATAGTGACGCAACAGTCGATCCAGCGCAATAAAGTGCTTGAAGTGTGCCCTGGGAGAACACACTCCACTACGAAACGGGGGTAGTTGTTAAATCCCTTGCTTTACCTAGTAGCTAAGGGCCCCCATCGTTCCGGATCCTAACTCAGGGAGGGAAGTAATGTGCGTACCTGCCTCTCCGGGTGCCGGCTGAAGGCCGGCGACCTCGAGAAGAGACCGTAGTACGCGCCGAAGGACTTCGCTCCCTATCCCTTTCTGCGGCCTCTTTCAGAGACATTACTGCCTCACAAAAAGAAACCGCAGCATCCCAGCGGTCGTCGCTCTGCAACATGGCCGTTACCAAGTCGCCGAGCGATCCGACGGCTCCTACTTTTGTCTCGAGCTCGAAACGCTGCGGCGCCCAGGCAGCGCACTCGACAAGCGTATGAAACGCCGTATCGGGTGCGCCACACTGTCGGCAATCCGGAGAAGGCAAGCAGCCCACTATGCGAAACAGATACTGATCGAAACAACCGTGTCCGGTCAGTATCTGCGTCGTCCTGAAGGTGAGGGTACCGCTAGTGCGGTTGACCCATTCCTCCAGTTGTGGCCTGATTGCATCCACCGTAAAGCCGCCGGCCGCAGGGTGTTCGAGGTCACGAGACCAGTCGACGAGGCACCATTAGATACATTACGTTATCCCTGAGTAATATAGGCTATATTTATTACTGGAAGAAAATTAGGGATCCTTACTAAAACTTCAATAATGTTACCCATTAATCTAAATAAAATACTTGGCGCTGGAACTGGTTCTAGCATTTCGATGAAATTCTCTGTTTGTGTGGATTCCGGGAATGTTCAGATTCACAATTAGACCCGTTAGGTGGCGCTGGAATCGGATTCTAGATTAATAATTTTTCAAGGCAGGTCAACGTAGGCCGCGACCTCTATTTATAAATAGAATTAGTATAAGAGATTTTTTTAACTCTTCGAAGTTGAAGCAGGTGTAATTGATTCTTGTTTCACCTTGTCTCACCTTGTTCCCTGGATAAAGACCGAATTCCTAATACTTGTAATGGAATTTAAAGCGTTTAAGAATATTGGGCACAGAGCACCGTAGACAACGCGTTTCTAAGCTTAACGATTTAACTCTTGACGTGACTTCTCTAAAATGAGTTTCAGTTCTCATTCTATTAAATGCATTTTATCACTATATCTTGTTATGTATATAACATGTGTGTATATTTGTATATATAGTATCTATATATGTAAAAGAAAGTCGTGTTTGTTACACTATTTATAACTCAAGAACGGCTGTATTGATTTGGCTAAAAATTGGTGGGAAGATAGCTCAGAACCAGGAGACGGACATAGGATACTTTTTATCCCGTTGGAACCGGTAGGTGGCGCTGAGGTTAGGTTCTAGAATCCTCCTAATCACCTGGACTGATTTTAGTGATTTTGTTTTTGTGTGTTTGAGTGCTTTCTCGTATGGTTTAAATCCACAATTGGAACCGGTAGGTGGCGCTGGGATCGGGTCCTAGAATTTTTTTATTCAGAGCAGGAGAACGCTTCCGGGGCCGCTAGTAGTTATATATATTTATTATTAAAATGTACGTAATCGTATTAGAATTATGCACACCACCATCGCCACTCCTAATCAGCAATATTACCACGGGTTGTTTAGGAGAGCTCGCTTTATAGCAAGACCTCCCTTTGTACACAATTAAAATAATACTAGTTCGAAGTTTTCTGTAATGTTTGTTGCGTAAATATTACAGATAGTTTAAGTATTTTCTTAGAGTAAGGTTGCCTGGAAAAGCGATCTCTTCCAGGCAACCTGACTCAAAAGAAATTCCTAAACTCTCTGTAGCGATAAGATATATATACATCTATATAGATAGATATAGATACATACATACATAACTTCACGCCAGGTCCCTTGCGGGGTAGGCATGAACAACAGAGCGCCGTTTAGGCTTATTCTTACACACCTCACTTGCTTCTTTGACATTCATAGCTCTTGTCATGCACGCTCGTCTGTTCTTAAGGCTCCTGACATCACCTAAGATAAGATAGCCTTTTGTTTTACCATATAACTATGGTCTTGTTGTGCATTTTTGTTTTGGTGAAAGTGTGGTCTATGTCTACATACATCGCATCATTTTATACTCCCCCCTCAAAAGTGTTCGAGCCCAGCTTTCGTATGGCGATAGAGCCATGGGTTCTCGCCAGAGGTGCGTCACTCTCATCCAACAGAGTGAAGCAACGAGAGGCAGAGGTTAAATGATACTTCAGATGGCAGAGAGTAGTATTCACTGTCGAGAGCTGATGCGAACTAATTTATTTTGGAAACAGTAACTTGAAGTACATATATTAACGAGTCGTACAGCAAGTACAATATACAGTGTGTGAGCGGGACGGATAATGTGCGAGAGAGATAGAGCAACTATTAATATACGCGCTCCCACGTTGCGCTAGCCAGTAGTACGTTGTCCGCTGTGATGACAAGACGGTAACAAACCCATAACGGTAACATCATCGACGCACCACAAACATAAAAATAATCCCACAGACAAGGAAGAGTCAAGTGAAGTTTAACTTACAATTAATGTCCTATAGTTTTATTTTAAGACCATTGTGTCATTTCGGATAATTTTGGATTTTACAACTGCTCTGGGTGCATTTGATGTTAGATATTTTGCGTTGCGGTGCCATCTTTGGGGGAACGGGTGCTCGAGGGGCGGTAGTAGCAGGATTTGCAGGTTGCTGGTCTGTCGTCGATCTCTGGGCTAGTTGGCTGATTTGAGCTTGACGGCGTTCGACTGTAAGGAAAAATTGTTTAAATGTAACTAACTCATTACCACCACATAACATCGATACATAAAACTAAGTAAATAAAATACATACTAAGCCTCCGCCATGCCTGTTCGATCCTATGTTCGAAGATGGTCCCCATCAGTAAGAACATTACAACAGCTAACACCACCGGCCCGAATAACCACCATTGTACCATTTAATATTTTTTAATACATAATAATAACTGATCTTATATTGATCAGTTATTATCATGCAATATAAGTTTCCTGAAAGTCATCTTGGTGTTATGACGTCTTTTCTGCCTATGTATTATGTTTTTGAAAAATTCAAATGTCGGTTATAATAAATAGTTATTGAAGAAAATTTTTGACTGTGTCATTGCTGAATAAACAAGCTTATTTAAGAAATAAGTTTTTATGCAAATGAATGAAAAATGACAATTTCTAAAAAAGTTGAAGCAAGAAGTATGGATTTATACTTATTACTAGCGACCTGCCCCGGCTTCGCACGGGTGCAATGCTGATACAAAATTAAATACACTACAGAAAAACTATGAACGTTGTATATAAAAACATAGCGGCCCGCTCCGACTTTGCACGGGCATCACTACATAGAAACTCTAAAATTAGCAATGTTGCCTTAGTATTATACATATAAACCTTCCTCTTGAATCACTCTATCCATGGAAAAAACCACATCAAAATTCGTTGGTAGTTTAAAGATTTAAGCGCACATAGGACAGAAAAGGCGACTTATTTATACTATGTAGTGATGATGAAGTGATGATGTAGTGATGATGATGATACTCGTAAGTGATTATAAGACGTGTGATGCAGTACACTTGTCCGTACAAAATACATTTGTACTGATATGACGCAAAATTTGAAATGTCCCACTTCAAAATTTTTGTCTAGAATAAGAAGAAGGGCGGAAAGAGGCTTTTTTTGAGGCGGAGGAAATGCATTCCGCACACTACCGGGTCCTTTATTAGGGATTAGACCAAAGCGACGAAAGGTGACACCACGAATAGGCTTCAGAGTCAAATCGCTGGCTTGTGTGGAGACTGGACTACTCAATACTCCACTAAAACCATCCTCCTCCCATGTGCCCCGCGCTTATGGCAGGATGAGCGTGAGACTTAAAACATAGTTACGCCCACGTTGTTCCTAGCGCATCAGTGCTTGAGAATGCCCAGGGAAAGGCAAACTCACTTCGTCAACAGGGGTGAAGACTCCTCTGCTCCCTAGATGCTAGAGGGCCCCTGCAGCGGTATTACGGGAGATCTTGCGCATATCTGCGCCTCCGGGACCCCGACTGACGTTGGTACCCGTGAGATGCATGCGCACCTCTCTCCCTTTCTCGTTCTGCTATCACTGTCTCGCAGAAATTGGACGCATCCACCCAATGATCATCGCTATGCAGCATGGCTTGCACCAGACTGCCAGCGAGTCGATCGGACCTACGAGTGTCAGGGCAAAACTAGGCTTACAACAATGCAATAATGCGTCAACGGGTATTGACATGATAAAGAGGGATAGCATGACAATGTCATAGTACGACTGTTAGTAAAATGAGGTGACTAAGGCCGATCATATCCGATTCTTAACGAACATTTCCGAACGAGTTTTGTATGGGACAAATGAGGGAATGACACTCACCGCCTCACCGGCCTCGGCCCCATTGTGTATTGTAATCTTTTAATGCAGTCATTAACCAGGTGTGATTCTAGGAAATTTGGTCCACGCGGCCAAGCAGACATATCGCATCCGTGCAGTATAAAGGAATGTCTCGATTGATGGACGAGGCAGTCTAGCGATAACCACAAGCGAAATAAGACTTATGTACATTCGGTAACCTATTTAGCGACGGACTTTTCGCGTTGAATCGTGCATTACGTTAGGAGTGGTTGTGTTCAATTATATTTGTACCTGTGTTATACGTGTTTGTATAGTTATAATAAATTCTATAATAATTCCAACGGTAGTTTAATTCGAGTCCTGCAACTCGTAACAATATTTTCAAAATAGATTTTAGTATCTCATATATAAAAAATCTAATAATCTAAGTTGAACTACTTAATATTAAAATTGTTTAACTTGAGTAAAAGCTTAGGTTATTACTTAAATTTTATGTATATTAATATGTTAATGTAAGAAAAGATTATTTATTAATAAAAGACCTGCCTGCCGCTGCCGTATACGTGAGAGCAAGGGAAGCCAGACAGACTGGCGCCGTAACGCGTTACGTAACGAAGCAGCTTACCCTCCCATAAGAAGTTATAACTTAAAACTTTTTTCGCAATAATTTCTAAGTGGCCTGGTATATGTAACAGACGAATCGAGAACCTATTAACCCCGCAAATTGGTAATGCGCCTGGCCGTCATTTTGGTGACGTAACCGTAGCCGAACACTCAGTACTATTAGCATCACTGGCCGGCGAGTATGTGTACATATCGAGTTCCTGATGACGTCACGTGAATGTTAATTTGACAAGATTCCAGCGCATTAGCAACTTGCGGAGATAATACTACGTTTTTGAGTCGGACAAACATCGAGAAGTGGAGTGCGGTATGTAACTGGTTTCGTTAACTTTTAAAGTTACACAATAACGAAAATAATAGTGTCATGAATGTTCCAATTTTATATACCCTCGCAAAATCGAACAAAATGCTTCTCTTTTTACCGCTTTCTTAGAACAGGGATGGATGTCAGTATCGAGATGGAAAAAAGTGCGTGCTCTGATAAAAATAATCTTGAACGCGGAATAATCTCTTTGAAGATCATCCAGCATTTCACGCCTTTCTGAGTACTGTTCCGCTCGGAGGTGACACAACGCCGCGGAGGATGGTAAGCAATCGAAAGTTATTTTTATTATTTACTTGCGAAGTTGGTAAAACTGGCAGACGGCCCATCTAATGGAACGTGATTGCTGTCGGCTATTGACTTTAGTAACACCTTGTTTCGTCGCCTGTTTTATCTAAGGAGGTACACACCGATCCAGCGGGGCATGAAAAGTACGCTCGCGCCGGTGTGTACACATAATATCAAGTCAAGCGCACAGAGTCCGCAGCCAACCGTTCATATTCAAAAATATACAACCGAAGCAAATAGATTTTTTTTGTACGTGCAACAAATTTTAGTGAATAATAAAACTACGATTTAACGGTTTTCAGCGCGGTAATTTATTTGGTTTTTATTATTCCGACGTTTCGGCTACTTTTCAGTAGCCGTGATAACGGAAGACAGATGTCAATTGTCAATGAGTATTGTTAAAGTTTTATTAAATCGCCAAATGTTCATTTTAATTATTTAGTTTTATTTTTGTTTATGTTTATTGTTTACTTTGTGGGAGCCTAATTTAATTTACCACCGCTTCGCAACATGTTATGGCTTATAGAGAAGAAGCGGCGGTAGAACTCTTCAGCAAATATGCCTAGCTCTAATAATTTTATATAATATTAAAATGAAGGGAAGAAAAAATAAAATAAATTATGAAATTATTATAAAATTTCGAATCCCACACATTTTTCGAAAAAATGTGCTTGCTTCATGGAATACTTCATATGCTTAACTTGGTGGTAAGCTAACGCGTTGCCAGCCTTATAGGGGTTGGTAAAGGAGTGATGGGATGGGAAATTTCGTTTTCGTCAAAATTAATGTTTTTTCAAATTCTTTCATTCTTTTAGTTGTTATGGCAATTTTTCGATATTTCCTTTAAGGGCACTGCGTGCCCCCACATAGTCCCAAAGAAAAAGCCTTGGGTCGTTGTACGTTGAAGCAATGTATATCCGGTTGTCAGTGGCGAGTATCCGGATAAAAAGTCGGTTGCTCCGGGTAGGGTGTAACCGTAAAGATTTAACGGACATTTGGCGCTCAGAACGGTTTATGGGCAAAAAAAGACGTAACTTATTTGATAATGATTGGAGTTTAAATCCTCTTTTGACTGTTTACCAGATGGTTGAACTTCAATCCATAATCTACTTATCATACATATCGATAGAAAAGTCATTCTCGAATTTAACTATGACTTTTTGCAAATTTAAATTATATTGTTAGGTATTACTTTAGGTTTTTGTATGTAGTATACAGTAAATGCTATAGAAGTAGACCTATATATGCAAAAGTGGTAGTTACAACGAAAAATTAAATTAAAGAGTCCATAATATTTTCTTAAAATTAGTAGACTAGTATACATAATAAAACTATGTATTAACGGTTTTAAGCGCGGTAATGTGTTTGATTTTTATTATTCCGACGTCGGAAGTCGGCCGTTTTACAGTAACCATGATCACGGAATACAAAGATGTCAAGTATCAATGAGTAATGTAAAAGTTTTATTTCGCCTACCGCCAACTTGTTCATTTTTCATGGCTATTATTTACTTTATGGGAGCCTAATCTAATTTACCATGCTTCGCAACATGTTGTGGCTTGAAGAAAGAAGTGGCGCAAGAAACTTCAGCAAACATGCCTAGGGTGTGAAGAAAAATAAAAGAAAAAATCAATCAAGTTGGTTTGTAAAGTTTGTCAAGCGGCAGAAACGTCGGAATAATAAAAATCAAATAAATTACCGCACTAAAAACCGTTAAAACGTAGTTTTATTAAAAAGTCTATCTTAACCTATTTAAACCCATACAAAGAATTCATTAGTGCCATCTGTAACGCTGTAGCCAATAACATAAACTGAAAGGTGGGTGATATTATACTAATGACATAATATTGTAGACTCACGGAACGATAATATTCGTTATCGTAAAGTCGACTTTTTCCTGCACGAGTACAAGGAACAATACTGCCAATATTTAATTTCTTTTTACGTTTGTGATATATAGAATAGTGACAAAGTAAATTGCAATATTAACAATGGCAGACGCTGAGATTCGCAATAAGAAACAAAGAGGATATTATCACATAAATATTAAAACCAATAAAAGATTTTACATGTCTAAACAATGTAAATAAACGTATGGTCACTGACCATTATTGGTCTATTAAATAAAATTATTGCATTACATGAATGTATCTATTGTTTGAGTGTATACGAATATATATCTAATTTATAATATCACCGTATTTATATTTATTTATGTATGTATAAGAGTTTATTTATATTTTATTTTAGTTTCATATGCCACCAAAAATCGATTGTTGTAATTTTCTTTATAATCTCCTTAGACACCGGGTTGCCTGGAAGAGATCGCTATAAGCGATAAGGCCGCCCATTGTTCTAATACAAATGTATCCATATCAATTGTCTAGATTTAAGTTTATGGTGAACAATAAAGAGTTTTCATTCATTCATTCAATATTCTTAGACAAGATAGAAAATCAAATAACTTTGTGGTATAAAAAGTAATTTAATTCCGTTGCCGTTTATAAAAGTATGTATATGAATAAGCCTTACAAGGAACAAATAAATTTAATTCCACATTTATGTATGTGTATGGATAAAACTTGCTCAGTGGTGAAGATTTAACTTCCCAAAAATGCGCTTCGTCAAAACAAATTTGTATAAAAAAGTTAAATTTGAAAAATATCCACAGAAATATCAAATAGCAAAGTTAGGCTATATTTTGTCGACGTCGCAAACCAATCATTCATGGCATTACACCACAAATTGAACTGTCAACCGCTAAGTATAGGACTGCGCCTAAATTATTCAAACACAACGCCATACAAAATTAGTGGTTGTATACCACATTGAATAATCTAAAACGATCGATTTACGTCCTACGTGTGATTGTGTGTGTGTATTTGATAGTGAATTGTGTATGAAACCGGATGAAATAAAAACGGATTTAAATATAGTTATTAAAAATATTCATAATACTTTTATCAGTTTCATATAATATAGAAGATGTTTAAAACAGACCTTTATAAAAGTGACACTAACAAATCAGGGCCTTACTTATAATAATCTCGTTAAGAAAGTATTAGCCGTCTCTTAAATAAGAGACTCTTAAGCCCGTAATCAACGGCTGTTTCAAATAAAACTTGCCATCTTGCCTCTTAGCAGTCACTTAAACTACCTCTCGATGTTGGTTATGTTTTGACAGTTATTTATGAGTTATTTTACCACCACCTCTTATCCTTAAGAGGAGTTTATGGGTAAGATTTTCGTTAATCAGTTGCTGAGCAGATTCTTAAATTTTAACAAACGATTATAAGTAAGGTCGTCAATGTTTAATAAAATTACGTTTTAATGGCTTTAAGCGCGGTAATTTATTTGATGTTTGGTTATTCCGATGTTTTGGCCGAGATCACGGACGACAAAGATGACAATTGTCCAACGAGTATTGTTAAAGTTTTATTTAGCCTACCGCCAACTTGTTCATTTTAATTATTTATTTTTAATTTTGTTTATTATTTACTCAATGGGAGCCTAATCTAATTTACCACCGCTTCAGAACATGTTGTGGTTTGAAGAGAAGAAGCGTATATATAGTAAGACATAATATTTTTTATACTATACACCGTACGTATATAAACCAATTATAATAGAGTAACTATTTTTTGTCCAATACTGTTTACACACTATACAAATGACTAGTGTGATTGCCTTCTGTTGTATCAATAAAAGTCACAAAGTAAATGTTTCGTTTGTGTCGCACAAACAAAAACAATCCGGTTCAATCGGCACGCAACTAAACCGGTTGTTACCGGATAGTTACCGGTTTAAGGGGCTATCCGGATAAAAATAAGAGATAGTAATTGTTACGTGCCCTGAATCGGTGGAGGTGGGTTTAATTTTCTGATGTTGATTAAGGTTATTTTTTCTTAACGTACACAATTATAAGGACAACGTCAACGTAGTTTGGTTCTAGTTTTTAGTACTAGTGGTCGCCTGTGGTCGAATTTCGACCACAATTAATTTAAATTATAAGTGTTAACATTATTAAGGTTCTGTTGTCTATGATTATACATGTATATACTTCTATAATCGCAGATTTCGCCAAGACTCACCGTTAATTTATCTTGAACAAAAAACAAAATAGTATATATGTGTGTGTCAAATACATGGTAGTGTGTGTAAGGTTTGTTTAGTGGATAATTAAAAAAAAATGCATTTTGCACTCCTTTTCTATATAAACTATTATTTCATACTCCTCCGTCCGCGCAAATTTCGTAAAAAAGGGTACAAAGTTTTGCTTCACGATTCTTCTTCTTCTTCAGCCAATCTCAGTCCACTGCTGGACGAAGGCCTCCCCAATTACGTGCCACATATCTCGGTCTCTTGTCTTCCTCATCCAGCCCCTGCCGGCGATCTTGCGCAGGGTTACATATTAATATAATAATAATTAGAAAACGGTATACGGTATCGAGGCATTCATAACAAATGTGCATACAGACAAGAGTTCAGTTCTGCACTATTTAGGTACACTTGCCAACTGGTAAGACCTAAATTGTTATATACATACATAGATTAGTAAACAACAAGAAAATGGAATTTTTTCGTATACGCCCATTTGCTATGAAGCTTCGATATGATAATAATAAAATAGTCTAGTACACATAGTAGTTTTTATATTCATGCATATATCTATACAATTAATATACAACAAATTATAATATATGTATATGTTATACACTGTTAAAAGCGTCCCTATTCCTCAAAGTGGTAGGGGCTTCCCGGGTCTAGTCAAAGTAGTTTCTCACGCGGTTCAACAAAGCGCGCCATTTCGCGGGTAGGATTTTAATGGCGGCGCATTTTGGCGGTTCGCGTCCAAAATTAAATTCATTGTGCCCCCAAAATGAGTTCCATTGTTCTGGAAGCAGATAAAACACGGCAGGAAAATTACGGGGTAGCCCGGCCGATTGTGTCAGTCATTCAATGCGCCGCTGTTATACAATATTGTCGGTTTTTTATACGTTTCGCTTCCATTTTTACGGAAGTAAAGGTCCTGTTTATAACTCTTCTCCGTTCTTATACTGCTTCAAACTATGGTAAAAAAGGTGCTGAAAAGGTAATTAATATGATTGTTTTGGTCTTATCTATATATTAATATGCTAAGCACTTTGCTACCCGTTTTTACGAAAATTACGCGGACGTGAAATTGATTGGAGTGTGAAATTTAGCACACTTTTAAGTTTTTTTTTTAATTAACAAATCCACGGACTCGAGTTCCGTACCCTTTTCACAACTTAATTAATGTTAGAGTTTTTTGAGTTCATACACGCTTATCGTTTATTTTTGTTATTGTGTGTGACATTAATTTTGTTGTTTTTATGTCGTGTTTGTACCTTAAGAATAACTTGTATATTTTTTTTCTAATTTTAATACTAAACTTATACTAATGCAGAGTATGTGTATCTGTTACATGCTGGTGTCTTGAGAGAGTGCATGTGCAGTGTGTGCCTTATGTCTATACCTACACACACACACACACACACACACACACGCACACTTATAGTTTATATAGAAAAGGAGCGACAAATGCATTTTTTAAATCATGCATAAAAATACTTTAAATCAATAAAAAATATTACACACACTACCATGTATTTCACACGCACGCATATATATTCTTTTTTTCATTGTTCAAGTCAAATTAACCGTGTAGCCTTGGCGAAATCTGTGGTTATGGAAGTTATAGTTTTTGACGTTAATTATTATGGTCGAATTTTGCCATGGCTACACTGTTAATTTGACTTAAACAATAAACAAAAGAGTATATATGCTTGTAGGTGTCAAATACATGGTAGTGTGTGTAATATTTTTTTTATTGATTTAATGTATTTTTATGTATGTTTAAAAAAAGTATAACCATTCTGCACTTCTCTATATAAACTATATGTGTGCGAAATTTCATACTCCTCCATTTGCAGTTTTCGTAAAAAGGGGTACAAAGTTTTTGTTTCACGTATTAATATTTAGATGAATGTTGAATGAATGACCCATTTTCCATTTATTGATGTTTCGTACGCCTTTCATTGAAATATGTTTAGATAAAAAAATCGGAATTTAAAAAAGGTTCATTTCAAATCACTCGCTAGCCTATTCGTTTGTTTTGACAGCACCCGCTTTTTGTTCGCGGCACATAGGAGCGAGGGGGTAGCCCGTCTGTTTTTTTATCTGCGAACCAATATCAGCTGCAAAGTGTTGCAATCAGTAAAAATATTTCCTGTATAGTTGTTTTTCTTAAATAACTAATTAACTATTCCTTATTAGAGAAACAGTTATTAAAATTAGTTATGCATAAGAATTTTTTCAACAAGAACAAAACCGACTTCACTCTAAAATCAAAAAGAAATATTTAACCGATTTTTTTGAAGTTTTAAGGGCAATGCCAATGGGGATTGTTCACAAAAAATTTCCCTCAGATTTTATATTTTTATTACGTAAAATAGGGTATTTTAGGATACTAATTTGAATATTTTTGTATTTCAAGCGTTAGTTTTTTTATGATTCGATTTTAAAATTATTTCTCCGATGACGTCATAAGGGACAAGTTTACATTGATTTATTTGCCTAGAAAACAAAAATAATAAAAGTAAGTTTTATCTATATATAATCATAGTAATCTGTGCTACTTATTTAATATCACTGTCATTACTCATTACGTATCGTGATCATTTTAGTGTTTTTGTCGCTAGGCTTATAATTTTTCGTGTTCAACCATTATTATTTTCTATAGTTATCGTTAAATTTTTTAAAGTGGTCTTTAGGGAAAATCGATGTTACAGAACTTAAATCAAATAATTTACAGATAGAATTTTTTACACCTGAAGCAGGCAAACAGGCAACGGCCCACCTGATTGGATTTAGTAAGGTCAAACGCAGTTTTTACAAAATACAAGAAGATCGTACGTTTTTTGGAATTTTAACTACACAGAAATGATTAGGGACACTATTCCTCGAAATGGTTTAATATGTTAAGAGAAAAATATTTCAATACAATTTTGTTTAATTTTTTTTAATAATAATGAAAAAATCCTAATACTCCTCGTATATATAAAATTTTACTTCAAAAAGCAAACAATTTTAGGTCTATGAAATAAAAAGTGGTGGGAAAATACACCTGGCAACCCAGTTTCTGTAATTGATCGATGTACAGCGGTCAAGTGACAAATTGTGCTGACCGTACCGACCCGTGTCACGCCGGCTCGTGACTCGAATCTGCTGACTGTACGTTTACATACGCCGCTGTACATTTATGTTTAAAAAATACATTTTTACATCGAGAGAAACTAAAAAATATTCAGGTAACACATGCCTTTTTATGCCTGCTATACGCAGACAGGTTGATGACCCTGTGATGGAAGTGGCTACCGTCGCCTAAATTTGCAACAGAAAAGGTAATTAAAAATCAATTCGTCGGTCTTAGTTCTTTTACTGATAGCCATACTCCGTACGTTATAAGTTTTAAAACGCGTACAAAATTCTGAGGTTACTGTAATATCGCTCGTGTAACTGTTATAAATCAAAAGCTGGTTTTCGATTTACTATAATATAATTATTAATTAAACTTCACGAAATATACAATGGACAGAAAGCAGGTAGTACCCGGTATCACAACCACATGAGTAAATAAACGGAACAGAGGCAAAACTCCTTAAGAACGCGTAAAATTGTTACCTATTCTTGTAACACCGTCACAATTGGTAAAGACAAATTAAACAAAACATTTCTTCAATAGTTTAATTATTCAGTATGATAGAATAGGTTCTAGTAGATTTTCTTTTTATAATTTTTATGTTTAATAATTTAATTTCTTTTAATGTTGTGGTTAATTCTGAATCTTAAAAAGTTTTTTCAAGTAATCTAACGGGAAACACTTACATGGCATATCAAATTGACATACTTTAATACTAATAATATTTACTTGTCGGAGGGAAGCTATAATTGGATGGATGTATAACGCACAATATTATTTGTTTACATTTTAATTATTTCTAAAATTGATAATTTAATTTGGTTTGATGTCTTAAATGTTTCTATAACTAAAAGATCGTTCTAACCTAATAAAAGTTATGAATATTGTGATTTAATAAACGACCAATGAGAGCAGAGCATGTATTGAGCGGGGTCAAGGACGCCCTCTATACTTTGAGTAGTATCTACTTGGGTACACTGAGGAGTTTTTGTGACACATTTGGTTGATGGCAATGCCCTGAACCCGCTGCTCGGTCTAAACTATGTTAAAATGTGTTTTAAATCTAAATTAAAAGTGTATAAACCCTGGCCATGTGTTTTATGCTCGCATTATATCCTGATGAAGGCCACTAAACCTACAATAACAAAAGGAGATGTCGTGAGAACGAGGCCGTTCTGCGACATACTTAATAAAACACCACGTTTTCACATTAAAATATTCAAACATGCAGCTAACAAAACAACGTGCGTCGCACGAATCGCACTGCCACCCCTGAGTTTGTCCACTGGCTGTGCCGGCCGGCGTAAACTGGTTTTGACCTGTATCGCCGCGTACGCGACAAGCAGCCAGTGGTCACACACACATGCCCCGCATGCTTGTAGTAGTGCAACCGATTGGCGCGGTTGTATGGAGCTTTGTCTCTGTTCCGTTTATTTACTCGTGTGGTCACAACGCAGTGAGTCACGCGAGCCGTCGCGGCGAGAACGGGAGCGCCACACGTCCCGCGCCTTCATTACGCGATCCCGCTGGCCTAATGGTGGTCTGCCACACCGGCCTTAGAGCGCAGACTGGAACCTGGCCAATGATGCTGGAACATAACTTAAGGTTGGTATGGCGGAATATGGGGGACTGCTTTTGCGGCTAACCTAAGGTCGGGGGAGGTCACCGAGGGGTATGTGGGACTGCCGACGGCCGACGCTAGACACAAACTTCTGATGATAGAAGGACTTGCAAGCACCGATCGCCAGACTATTCACTAAACCGTATCGTAATATCGTAATCGTACAATAATTATGTATACCACCGTCGCCACTCCCAATCACAATATTCTTGCCACGGGTTGTCTGGAAGAGATCGCTTTTTAGCGATAAGACCGCCCTTTGTACACAATTAAATTATTACTAGTAGTCCGTAAGTTTTCTGTAATGGTGTACAATAAAGTGTTATCTATCTATCTATCTATCTATCTAAACCTTCCAGCGCCACTTCCATGATGAGGCGTCACAGGAGACTAGGAGAGGTCGTGTCCTTGCGACCAGGACACCCCACGGCACATGATGTGGCACTCCAGGCCGTCCAAATAGCCTAAAGTGGTCGTTTTGGCAGATTCGTATTATGAAAATGAGAAGTATCAGAATAAAGTGGAACTTGTTGCTTTGGTCATACAACTACCAGTATATCTAGATACGCGGCAATTTCACTTAGCGATTCTCCAAAGGCGACCGCTTTAGACCCTCAGTGGTGTTAGCTATTGAGGTGAACCAATGCCCTATTTGGCAGATTGGGATAACCTTCTTTCAGATAATTTGTGTGTGGGTAGGTGGCGCAGAGATCGGGTTCTAGAATCCTCCTAATCACCTGGAGCGATTTTGGTGATTTTGTTTTTGTGTGTTTGAGTGGGTTCCCGGATGGTTTAGATTCGTAATTAGAACCGGTAGGTGGCGCTGAGCTCGGGTTCTAGAATGCTCCTAATCACCTGGACCGATTATGGTGATTTTGTTTTTGTGTGTTTGAGTGGGTTCCCGGATGGTTTAGATTCGTAATTAGAACCGGTAGGTGGCGCTGAGCTCGGGTTCTAGAATGCTCCTAATCACCTGGACCGATTATGGTGATTTTGTTTTTGTGTGTTTGAGTGGGTTCCCGGATGGTTTAGATTCGTAATTAGAACCGGTAGGTGGCGCTGAGCTCGGGTTCTAGAATGCTCCTAATCACCTGGACCGATTATGGTGATTTTGTTTTTGTGTGTTTGAGTGGGTTCCCGGATGGTTTAGATTCGTAATTAGAACCGGTAGGTGGCGCTGAGCTCGGGTTCTAGAATGCTCCTAATCACCTGGAGCGATTTTGGTGATTTTATTTTTGTGTGTTTGAGTGGGTTCCCGGATGGTTTAGATTCGTAATTAGAACCGGTAGGTGGCGCTGAGCTCGAGTTCTAGAATCCTCCTAATCACCTGGACCGATTATGGTGATTTTGTTTTTGTGTGTTTGAGTGGGTTCCCGGATGGTTTAGATTCGTAATTAGAACCGGTAGATGGCGATGAGCTCGGGTTCTAGAATGCTCCTAACCACCTGGACCGATTATGGTGATTTTGTTTTTGTGTCATGAAACAAAGTCTTTTAGGAGTTCAGAAAATATGGTGGTACGAAGTTCACCGAGTCAGCTAGTTTACTATAAAAAACTCGTGGCTGTCGTCGTAGCAACGCGAATAAAGTTTCGCTGTTGATGCTAGTCCTCGATATAGTTTAGGGTTATGAATATTATGACTTGCCACCTATAACAAGGCCAAAATGCATATGTGACAACCCTAGAATATCAACAGCTTAATCACAGCAGAAAACAATGTCTAGATCTTTGTACATATAGACGGAAAAACGGTATTTCCTCAAAGCAGCGCGTTGGCATACATTAGTGAGCTTCATGTTATTAGGATTAATGATCCGTCCCATGCGTACGACTATACTTAATCATTAAGAATGTGTGGCCATAAATTCAACGGGTGGTTGGTAGTGTGGCGGCCAGCGGCTACGAGCTGACCGAGATCTTCAATAACGTAGACTGGTTCAGAGAATATATTCTTTATATTATCAATCAAGAGAATTTTACATACGTTCCGTGCGCGGCCCGATACATTTCTGATATCGATTGTTTTAAGAGGCGTTTGATGTGCTAAATTCGAATTATTATATTTCTTAATGTAAACGACGACTAAAAAGGTGTTAGTCGATACAGTAGCTTATGAACATTTTTTGAACTGATAATTTCTTGTATGATGGTAAACCACTTCGTTATGTAACGTGTTACGGCGCCAGTCTCTTTGGCTTCCCTTTCTCTCACGCATGCGGCAGCGGCAGGCAGGCTTCTTCTCTCTCACTCTAACCCACAGCGCTTGTCGTATTTCGGTAATTAGATTAAATAATGATACTAATAATGTACATACACAAAATTCTAATGTACATATTCAAAAATTGTAACTTAGAATAAAATATATTTTATAATGAAACTACGTTTTGACGGTTTTAAGCGCGGTTATTTATTTGATTTTGGTTATTCCCACGTTTCGGCCGCTTTTCAGTGGCCGTGGTCACAGACGACAAAGATGACAATTGTCCAACGTGTATTGTTAAAGTTGTATTTGTTTATTTATACAAGTCGCTAAAACTTAAGAAAATATTATATATTGTATAATCAATAAAAGAGTTTATTAAACAATAACCTTTCCTTACATTTATCTATTGATACAAATAAAAAGCTTTTCTCAAGCCAAACAATTTTAATATTAAATAATTCAACTTAGATTAGTTTATGTTATCACTTGTTTATAAGCAAACTGATACTGGTACTGATATTGACAACAGTTGTAATCACCAGAAACTAAGAGGATATAATCACTATACATACATGGCCTTACTTATAATCATTTGTTAAATTTTAAGAAACTGCTCAGCAACTGATTAACGAAAATCGTACCAATAAACTCCTCTTAATGATAAGAGGTGGTGGTAAAGTAACTCATAAATAAATGACAAAAATAACCAACATCGAGAGGTAGTTTAAGTGACTGCTAAGACTCAAGATGGGATGTTCTATTTGAAACAGCCTTTGATTAGGGGTTTAAGAGTCTCTTATTTAAGAGATGGCTAATCCCTTCTTAACGAGATTATTATAAGTAAGGCCCACAAAGTTTTACCTCTCTAAACATTATTTTTATACAAGATAGAAAAGCAATTTTCGTTTAACTTTTAACTTTATTGTCAAACAGCTAAATGCATTTTTCGTGGAATAGTCTGTTCCGTGACTTCATTTGAAATGGTATTGAAGTGCGTATGTTCTTAACACTTACTATTTAGGAGTCTGGACATGAACGCGTAATGAAAGATGGTATTCGACTGAGAAATTTATTTATGAAATTTATATTTTTATTAAACAATCCTAATGACTCGCGCTAATGGATTGGCTGCGCGCGAGTAGGCGGGGTCAGATTAAAATGGTCGCCTAACTGAGACAAAGGGCACTGCGTCGGCCATTATGCGCGTCGTAGCGCTGCAACTAGTTCATTGGCCGCTTATCGCCGGAGGCGTAGCTTGCGAACTTCGTCGGCGCATGGGCAGCGATGACTCATCCCATCGTATGATGAGTGACGTAGAAGTGGCGTGATCTTGTGCTTCGTTGTAACGGACTTTCGTTACTCGACCGTTTACTCGCCACAACTACTCCCCTGCTGAGCTCGTTACTACGGGCGATAGTGATCTGGAAATCGAACAGTGCGTCCACTTCTTGTCTTTTTGACGGGACTTTCATGTTCGGTAGCTGGATGTTCTGCTGGTTTATCTTCCAGGTTTCCCGTGTCTTCCCTCGCCACATATGCTGGTTTGAGACGGTCGATGGTCACTCTTTGCGTTTTTCCATTAACGTCTATGTCGAAGGTTTTTACATCATGTCGAAGTACCTTGTATGGACCTTGATAAGGCGGCTGTAGTGGTCTTTTTATGGGTCCTTGGCGAAGAAAGACATGAGTCGCAGTGTTGAGATCCTTGGGCACGTAAAAGGGTTTGTGCAGACTAGTGTGCCACGATGTTGGTTGCGGTGTCAGTTTCCTCATGTGTGACCGAAGTCTGCTAACAATGCTGTTGGTGTCCACGGGCTCGTCTGGACCCATGGTGAGGAATTGGCCTGGCAAACGTAGTGGTTCACCGTAAACCAATTCTGCTGTAGAAGCTTGCAGGTTATCTTTCCATGCGCTGCGGATGCCTAGTAGTACCCAGGGTAGTACTTCTGTCCAGTTGGAGTCCGTGTGGCAGACGATGGCAGCTTTGAGCTGACGATGAAGTCTTTCAACTAGACCATTAGCGGCTGGGTGGTAGGATGTAGTGGGGTGGTGAGCTGCACCGATGAGCGCGGCGAGTTCCTTGAACGTTTGTGACTCGAACTGTCGTCCACGGTCGGTTGTGATGCGCTCAGGACAACCAAAGCGCGCTATCCACCCGGCTGTTAAAGCTGCTGCACAGCTCTCGGCAGTTATGTCCTGAAGCGGGAGCGCCTCGGGCCAGCGCGTGACTCGATCGACGATGGTCAGGCAGTATTTGTTACCAGAAGATATGGGTAAAGGACCAATTATATCACAGTGAATGTGTTGAAAACGACCTGATGGCGTTTTGAATGCTGCCAAGGGTGATGCTGTGTGTCTGGTCACTTTACTTCGCTGACATTCTTGACAATGCTTCGCCCATTGTCGGCAGTCCTTGCGAATACCAGGCCACACATACCTCTGTGATATCAGTCGAACCGTAGCTTTCACTCCAGGATGACTGAGGTTGTGAAGCGTATCAAAGATCTGCTTGCGGAACGGTCGAGTGATGAAAAGTCGAGGACTTACCGACACGTCGCAAAATACCTCGCAATCTGTGCTTGCCATCCTACGCTTTTCAAGTTTGAGGCTTGACCCTTCTTTTAGCAAGGTCTGCAGCTCTTCGTCGGTTTCTTGGTCTCTGGCAAGGGACTGATAATCTAGCGGCAATTTAATTTCATGTATTCGTGACAATGAATCAGCGATTACGTTATCCTTCCCTGCTATATATCTAATGTCTGTTGTAAACTGACTTATATAGTCGAGGTAACGGAATTGGCGTGGTGAGCAGGTGTCACGTTGCTTGGCAAACGCACAAGTTAGTGGCTTGTGGTCTGTCATGATGGAGAATTGTTTTGCTTCCACCATGTGCCTGAAGTAGCGTATTGCCTCATAGATCGCCAACAATTCTCTGTCATAAGGACTAAATTTCTTTTGAGATGGGCTCAATTTTCTAGAAAAAAATCCTAGAGGTTGCCAATCGTAACCATCACGCTGCTGAAGGACTGCTCCAATGGCGTTATTTGATGCATCAGTCTGAATGGCTACTTCCGCCTGTGTATTTGGGTGTGCCAATAATGCTGCTTCTGACAACTTCTGCTTACATTGATTGAAAGCTTGCAGCAGTTCCGGTGTCATGTCAACAGGATGTGAGCCTTTGACCTTGGGGCCAGACAAGATGTTGTTCAATGGAGCTTGGGTTTCCGCTGCGTTGGGTATGAAACGACGATAGAAGTTCATCATACCTAGAAATCTGCGCAACTCCTTGACTGTCTTGGGTGATGGGTAGTCCTGGATGGCTTGTACTTTGGATTTAAGTGGTTCTATACCTGCGGCTGAGACTTTGTAACCCAAAAAGCTTACCTCGGGTTGCCCAAAGACACATTTGCTAGTGTTTATCAACACACTGTACTCTGCTAATCTCTCAAAAAGTTGTTTGAGGTGCTGCTGATGCTGGGTAGCGTTGTTGCTAAACACCAAGATGTCATCTATGTATCCATAGCAGAAGTCTAGACCTCTCAGAACCTCGTCCATGAAGCGCTGGAACGTTTGCGCGGCGTTTCGCAAGCCAAACGTCATGAACGGAAATTCCCATAATCCAAAAGGCGTGGTAATAGCTGTCTTCTGGATGTCAGGCTCGTAAACCGGGATTTGGTTGTACGCCTTCACCAAATCGATGGTAGAATACGTCGTAGTTCCCGTTAGCTTATGTGTAAAGTCTTGTATGTGCTTGACTGGGTATCTGTCCGGGATTGTACGTGCGTTTAATGTCCTATAATCACCGCAAGGACGCCACCCGTCGTTCTTCTTGCGGGCCAGGTGAAGGGGTGATGACCAAGGGCTCTTGGAGGGTCGTGCAGTACCATTTTGCAACATCTCTTCAAACTCCTTCTTTGCGATGGTTAACCGTTCTGGATCCAATCTGCGTGGACGGCTGAATACTGGAGGGCCAGGCGTGGTACGGATGTGATGTACCGTCGAGTATTTAGGAGCGGTAGGCTTACCAGCAGGTCGAGTTATTGTGCTGTATTCTCGTAGAAGACGGTGGTAAGCAGAATCCTCAGTGGTGGTGGTACGTACGGATGAAATGGCATTTGAAGTATTCTGGCGAGGTAAGTAAGTGGTGAGTGAGGTTACACCATCAACGAGGCGTTGGTTGCGTACGTCGACTAGCAGGTTGTGGTATCCTAAAAAGTCGACACCGATGATAGGCCTGGATACATCTGCTATCACGAAACGCCAGGAGAATACGCGACGAAGCCCTAAGTCCAAAGAGATGCTCATGTATCCGTATGTGGATATTACTGTTCCGTTCGCTGCAAACAGTTCGTACTTGGACTTAGTAGGTTGTCCTCGAATGGCAGACCTAGGAAACACACACAAGTCTGAACCTGTGTCAATGAGGTATTGTATTTTAGTCTTGCGATCCGTTATGAACAAGCGGCTTTTCTGACCTGGGCAGTCGTTTTCCGCCACTAATGACTGCCCTGGTGGTTTCCCGACTTCTGGAAGCTGCATGGCTGCGTGCATTTTCTCGCTCGTTCCTTAAAACGGTAGTGATACCAGCAGTACGGGTGATCACCAGGTCGCTGACGAGACCGGGAACGACTGTATCTTCGTGGATCTCTACTTCTGGATCTTGCTGTTGATCTCATACGAACTTCCATTGCTTCTAGCCTCTGGGTAATCGTCTCCATTTGTCGCGACAGTATCTCTACAGGTGAGCCAGTTGATATGCTAGTAGATGTACCTGTAGCTAAGTGTAGTCCAGTACTGGCGCAAGTTACTTGACTGTTCACTGGAACGATGTCGTTAATTTGGTCGGCTAGTTGTGCTAGCTCCTCCAGGTCCATGTTGCCGTGGGATGCCACTATGGTTTGCAAGTTCGTGGGGAGTCTGCTCGTCCAAATTGTTCGTATGAAGTCGCCTGGTGCATTAGCGCCAGCCAAGTACTGGAGGTGTCGCAGAAATTGGGATGGCTTCCGATCACCTAGCTCAGCATGCGTCAGTAACTGCTTGATCTTGCGCTCTTGTGACGCGGAAAGTCTTCTGATGAGCTCGGCTTTTAATTTCTCGTACCGTCCAGTACTTGGTGGTGATACTATGATATCCCGAACTTCGGCAGTATGTTGCGGCTCCAATTGGGATAGCACGTAGTAGAATTTAGTATTGTCAGTAGTGATACTTGACAGTATGAACTGACCTTCCAATTGCGCAAACCATAGTTCGGGGTCGGCCGAGTTGAATGCGGGACTTCTCACTGCTACTCTGCATGATTCCATTGAGGTAGGCATCAGTCCAAGCACCGGCGGCACGTCCTTGTCCGTCTCCGTCATTTTTTCTCGGGGTCACCAATGAAGTGTGTATGTTCTTAACACTTACTATTTAGGAGTCTGGACATGAACGCGTAATGAAAGATGGTATTCGACTGAGAAATTTATTTATGAAATTTATATTTTTATTAAACAATCCTAATGACTCGCGCTAATGGATTGGCTGCGCGCGAGTAGGCGGGGTCAGATTAAAATGGTCGCCTAACTGAGACAAAGGGCACTGCGTCGGCCATTATGCGCGTCGTAGCGCTGCAACTAGTTCATTGGCCGCTTATCGCCGGAGGCGTAGCTTGCGAACTTCGTCGGCGCATGGGCAGCGATGACTCATCCCATCGTATGATGAGTGACGTAGAAGTGGCGTGATCTTGTGCTTCGTTGTAACGGACTTTCGTTACTCGACCGTTTACTCGCCACAGTATCATGTGCTCGCGGATCGTTAAATGAATCAATTTGAAAATTGGCGCACCTTTTCATACCGCGACTGTACATTGTAATCATCTAAGATTTAAACTTTTTCACAGTTACACTACATACATACATATAAGCCAATTGTCTTTTCAAGTATTATTCTTCAACGTTTTAATCACCATTTCTGTAACCGCGTATCTTGTGGCTACAGTTTAATAATGACTAACATCCCCTGATGTACGAATTCATTATAATAAATAAATAATTATTATATTTCTTTTGTTTTCACGCATCACCGTGTACCTCAGGCGAGTAAAAATCTCATACATATACATATGTTTGTATTATATATACATAAGTTTGGGAAACTAGGAGACAGAGGACGTGGTACTTTTTGATATGATTTGAAGTAGTTTTTTTTTTAAATAGGATATGAAAATTTGTTTCAGTGTTAGATAGCCCATTTATCGAGGAAGCAAAATATTATCACGCTAAGTCCAATAGGAGCCGAGCACCATTGAAGAATATGTTTAAATATCCGGGGACATTTTTATTTTAAACTATACTACGCGGGCGAAGTCGCGGCAGGAGCTAGTTTATATTAAATTGTGTAAACAAAAAAAATACACAATCAGTATTGTTACTCATTAAAATATTACAGTATACTAAAAATAATCTCTCGAACTGCGTATACCGAGAGTAGGGGTGTATACACTTTGATAATTAAGTCTTGGAAAATCAATATGCAAAGTTTAAGAAGTTGTTCATTTCGCAATCAGCGCATATTCGAGTCTTTGACATAACTCGCAGACTGCAGCGCAGTCGGCGAATAGCAGACTGCAAAACACTTGGTAAAGTTCCCGATATGCCACTTTATGACTCTGATTTGTGCTTGTGCGTCATCGATTTCTAACTTACTTCAGTGCCTTGAATATACTTCACATATAATAAATAATATCAGCCCATAAATGTCCCACTGCTTGGGATTTATCGAGGGAAATGGACAGTATACTCGCCACGTTTGTCCATGGTAATCTCGATGTGCAGGTTGCATCACGATGTTTTCCTTCACCGTTGGTACGTGGTAATTGTAACAATGCACATTAGATCAGAAAACTGACTAAGAAGTGCATGCGGTCCGGCCAGGATCGAACCTACGCCCTTTGAGCTTGGAATGCGTGCGCCATTACGCTACTACGACTGACTAAAAACTTATTAGCTTATTATAAGATATTTCTTTATGGTTGGTTGCTATTGTGCAGTTCTGAATCACGGATCCCGCACAGTTTCGCTGGTTCGAGTAATGTTTAGAGGACTGTGAGTCATATATTTATATATTCATATATATTCCCATATGAAAGTGGAGTGAAGTAAGTTTTGAATTGTGCCAAGTAAATTATAAAAATTACTGTATTTTGCAATGATGCTGTTATTTTTTTCTGGTTTTATTTATACAAAACCTTGTGTAAATACAATATTTATAAGGCTGCGACTCAAGCCTTAAGAACAGACGAGCGTGCATGACAAGAGCTATGAATGTCAAAGAAGCAAGTGAAGTGTATAAGAATAAAACTAAATGGCGCTTTGTTGTTTGTGCCTACCCAGAAAGGGACCTGGCGTGAGGGTATGTATGTATGTATGTATGTATGCGACTCAAGGATAAAAGTGTTTTGTCAGTGTACGTAAGAGTATTACGGTTTATGGTCTTATTTATATCAAGTTAGAGTGTATGAACAGTGCATGTATGAAGAGTGCATGTATGAAGAGGTTAATGGAAGTAGGTGAAGCGAAAGTTGTTTGTCAGGATCGTCGCAAGTGGAGATCCATATTCTCTGCCTACCCCCATGGGAACAGGCGTGATTTTATGATTATGTTTTAAGTTAGAGTAAATAATTGAGGGCTTCATAACAAATGGGCGTACAGCCAAAATATATACTTATAATAAAATTGTAGAGGTCGAATATCTGTACAATTTAAAAAAATGATAAAAACCGAGTCAGGGGGATGTAAGAAGTGATATAGAACTAATTTAGTTTTTTTTTTAAATTTCTTGTTTCTCTTTTTGTCTGTCTGTTTGTACCGGTTAATCTCCGAAACGACTGGACTGATTTACATGAAATTTTGTATGGTGGTAGCTTATATCCCTGGTCAACATATAGGATACTTCTGATCCCGAAAAATTAAAGAGTTCCCGTGGGATAGTTAAAAAACCGCACCACACGGGTAAAGGCGCGGGCGGAAGTTATCGTTTATATGGCAAAACAACGTTTGCCGGGTCAGCTAGTTGTGAATAAAACAAAAGTAGTTGATTACATTAGGCTGAAATTTGGGATAACCTTTTTAGGTACACTTGCATACTGGTAAGACTTTCTAAATTGTAAATGCATAGTTTTAAGTAAACAACAGAAAAATGGCATTTTTGCATATACGCCTGTATGTTAAGAGCCTTTGATATGTAGGCTTCTTTAAAGTCCTTAAAGAAGCCTATAACTTACTCTAACACTATATGAATAAGACCATTAAAATATGTAAATCCGTCTAATTAATTAATAAAAAATAAAAAAGCTATCAATTTTGTATCCTTATTTGTTGCACGTGGGATTATATAAAGCTGTAGAACCTATTTTTAAAACCAATACCATTGATGGATGAGTAAACGTACAGTGCGTAGGGTGGGCTCTTAACATTTTATATTACCTACATAGGATTACATGGATTAATAATTTTACAGAAAATGAAATGGGATTGGCTTAGAGAACAAACCTGTTATTGACAGTTTGGAGCCATTTTTCAATGAAAGGGTTGTCTTTTCATTTTGTTGGGTGACCGGAAATTATACCCTTTAGGTATTGCCCTTCGATTTAAATATCCAAAATTAGGGTTTGTCCTTGAAGGTCTACCTAATTTTTAGACAGTTTTAATATTAACACATGAATGCCCCATTGTTATTCACGCACTTCACCAATATTTAGGGGGAGTTATATCCGACACGCTTGTTCAAATTGGTTTGTTGGATTCATTACATCAGTAATCCCGCAGGGGGGGGGGCTTTCTGGCGAAGCCTTAGGTGAGTAGCGACACCTCGTACCCGACTCCGGGAGCCAAGGCAAGGCCCCCACCTCCGTGCTTGCCTTAACCAGCCGGCACAGAGTAGAGATCGCTAGAGCTAAGACTGAAGTACCAGGGGTGAAAGTGATAAATGGCATTACGTCAGAAGTAGCTTCAGTGAACCTGTAGCCCACCTCTCTACGCCCTTTAGCCACTCACACTCATGTTGCCTCTGTCTTCTATGGTATTTTTGGGGCCAAGCAGCGAGTGGTGAGTCACCGTCTGCCCATTTTCCATGTTCGCCGAAAATTGCGACGGGTAGACGCCATAGTCCCCAAATTCCCTGACCCCTAGTACCACTAGCAGTTCACCCAATAGCCCAGTACTTTCTGTTCTCATTTCCTACAATAGTCCTACTCTGGCCGGGGCTTGACCTTAGGTGCATTATTTACATTAAATTTGTCAAGGGGCCTCTAAGTGTTGACCTTCCCATGGACTCACGCTATTTTTATGGCCTGTGGTCTTGAAACACACACAATAATAATACGTCTTTATAATAAAAATATAATAATACGTTATATATTTATTATATTTATATATTTTTAGAATAGGATGTATTTTATTTTTAGGCTAAAAAAAAATAAAACAACATTAAAATAGAACTCTTCTAATAATATATTTAACCAATTATTACAATTCTGATTCTGTTTACCATAAGAGCGAACTTCAGAAAAGTTACCGTGTAGTGGTGTTCATGTATCGTGAATGCGGAAACTCGTGTCGCCACTTGTATCGACACTCCACTTCCAAGACTTGTTGAAAGTTGTCCTTATTGTTATATTATTGGCATTATTGTAACTTCATGCCGAAGTTTGTAACTGGAGGACCTAATTTTATTTGAAGCATGAACAGAACTTGAGCTCCCAGTGGAGTTTAAGTGCCTATTTGCGAAGCAAAATTTTGTTTATTTATTTTCAAAATACACTTTCTAACTCTGAATATCTCAGTATTTGGACATAATTATCCCAACACCTATATCCGTGGGTTGTTTGTTGCCTCTTACGATAGGTATTTATATTTGTTGAACGTGATTAAGTCTATTATTCTTTGCGCACTTTAAAGGGTTTGTTCAATGAAATACGTGATGTTTGTAGAACGTATATTTGTCTTACTGACTTCACACAAGTTTGCCAAAGATGACAACAGATACATACAATCAATTACAGATTCAATTAACAGCGTTATAAGAGACAGAATGCGTTTTTAGATCGATTTCTCAATCATTTTTACAGTATTTATACACACTTTATTGCGGTGAAAAAAATATATGTCAATCTTGATCATATTTTTGACGTAAACTTTGTACTCGGAACGCATTTGCGATAAATTTTCTCGATAGAAAATAATTGCAAAGTAACCTCTAAACGAGTTATTCAATCTTCGTTTTTGTTATTACTGTTAATCTTACATCGATAAAATAAATAACAGTAACATATCATATTATAACAAATACAATTATAGAGTTTTATTCGGTTACTTAACTTAATTTGGAAGTAATTAATTATTTTATTAAAAATGACTGCAAAAATCCCGCCTGCCGGTCCCAATGTATGGAATTTGTTAGATCGCTTTAGAGCGTCGGCTAATATGGACGCGCTGCTCTTCTCCACGACCGCCATTGAAAAATAATTTTAAATAAACGAAGGAGCAATTAATAACAAGAATTTTGAAATGGTCGCGCTATACTTATTTGGCTTATACGGTAGAGGTCTGGTCTAAATCACTAGCTGTGTGGGTTCGAACCCTACTAGTTTCACTTGATCCAGAAGATTTTTTTTATAAGAAAGTTGATAAAATGCTCTTTTTCTCTTCCTAAATAATTTTATAAAATGCCATAAAAATACTTTTCAAAATTTTTGTATTTCATTTCATTTGGACTTTTATGCTATTGACAATAAAATTTTTACCTTATCGGTAACATTAAAATTCTAAAGCGCCATCTATGTTTATCAATAGAAATGACGTAGACACATGGATAGTTAGAAATATGAAGTTTCGTTGTTCAAGTTGAGTGCTCGCTCCATTTTCCTTTTCTAACAATTTTTTTTATTTAGCCCTATTATGTTTTTAACACGCTTTTATTAGCTTCACCTGTATGTATGTATGTTTGTAACCTTCCCTTTTGAGCTCGATTTTGTCCTACTTTTAATGATCAGATTTAATTCAAAGTTTGAACACCTGTCAAAGGTCGATGACAATGCAATAATATGGTACCATGGAGCTGATCTGATGATGGAGTCGGAAGGTGGCCATAAGAACTCCTGTACTAAACAAGATAGACCTGTCGTGTTTGGGCTCGTATGTTTATATCACGAGACAATGCAATAATATGGTACCATGGAGCTGATCTGATGATGGAGTCGGAAGGTGGCCATAGGAACTCCTGTACTAAACAAGATAGACCCGTCGTGTTTGGGCTCGTATGTTTATATCGCGTGACAATGCAATAATATGGTACCATGGAGCTGATCTGATGATGGAGTCGGAAGGTGGCTATAGGAACTCCTTTACTAAACAAGATAAACGCGTCGTGTTTGGGCTTGTTTTACTTGTCTTAGTTAGCACTCTGCTGCTACATGATATGCAGAATCTCAAAAGCTTATATTTAAAAATTTAATTTAAAAAAACATTAACATTTAAAAAATAACAACTAAAAATGAAAAATAAATAATAGTTTAAAAAAAGGCGCTCTTTAAGATTTTAAAGAAGAAAAAGCGCATTGAATACACCCCACGCTTTTTTTAAGACCCCATTCATCAGAAACCAAATTTATTAAATTTTATTTTCTGTTTTTAGTTGGATTTTTTATGAAAGCGTGTTTTTTTTTAAACTATTATATATATCTATTATTATTTATTTTATAGTTCTTATCTATACAGATAAATAAAAGTGAAGTGCCCGTTTGAAATCTCAAAATAAAATCTAATAAAATCGGACCAGGAGTTTCCGAAAATGCTATTTATAGAATTTTTGTCTGTCTGTCTGTGTGTCTGGATGTTCCGGCTAATCTCTGACACATGGATCGATTTTGACGTAATTTTCATTGGCAGATAGCTGATGTTATAAGAAGTAACTTAGGCTACGTTTTTAGGGTTCCACGAAAAAAAATCCACAAGTATATTTGTCTCACTGTTTGTTATCCTTTTATGGAAAGACTATTGAGCCGATTTGGCTGAAACTGAGTACATATGTTATGTTAATACCGAGGGTGGCCAAGAACTACTTTTTATCCCGAAAAATGAGATTTCCGAGATGAAAATATATTTAGCCGAACGGGTCTAAATGATCAAACGGTTGAATGGCCCAAATGGTCGAATTGACCGAAATTACTGAAATGGCTGGAATGGCCCAAATGACCGCAATCGCTAAAATGGCCGAAATAGCTGAAATGGCCGAAATGGATGAAGTGGCCCAAATGACCGAAATGGCCCAAATGGCCGAAATGACTAAAATGACTCAAATGGCCGAAACAGCTGAATTGACTGAAAAGGCCGAAATGTGTGAAATGGCTGAAATGGCCCAAATGACCGCAATGTCTGAAATGGCCCAAATAACCGCAATGGCTGAAATGGCCCAAATTACCGAAATGGCTGAAATGGGCGAAATGACTGAAATGGCCCAAATGGCCGAAATAGCTGAATTGACTGTAAAGGCCGAAATGTGTGAAATGGCTGAAATGGCCCAAATGACCGAAATGGCAGAAATGGGCGAAATGTCCGAAATGTCCGAAATTACCTAAATGGCCGAAATGGCCCAAATGGCCGAAATGACCAAAATGGCCTAAATGACCGAAATGGCTGAAATGGCCCAAATTGGCGAAATGACTGAAATGGCTGAAATGGCCCAAATGGTTGAAATGACTGAAATGGCCCAAATGACCGAAATGACCCAAATGACCGAAATGGCCGAAATGACTAAAATGACTCAAATGGCCGAAACAGCTGAATTGACTGAAAAGGCCGAAATGTGCGAAATGGCTGAAATGGCCCAAATGACCGAAATGTCTGGAATGGCCCAAATAACCGCAATGGCTGAAATGGCCCAAATTACCGAAATGGCCGTAATGTGTGAAATGGCCCAAATGACCGAAATGACCAAAATGGCCTAAATGACCGAAATAGCTGAAATGGCCCAAATGGCCGAAATGGCTGAATTGACTGAAGTGGCTGAAATGGCCCTAATGTTTGAAATTACTGAAACTGCCGAAATGGCCGAAAAAGCCAAACTGACTGAAATGACCCAAATGGCTGAAATGGCCCAAATGACCGAAATGACCAAAATGACCCAAATGACCAAAATGGCCCAAATGACCGAAATGGCTGAAATGGCCCAAATTGGCGAAATGACTGAAATGGCTGAAATGGCCCAAATGGTTGAAATGACTGAAATGGCCCAAATGACCGAAATGACCCAAATGACCGAAATGGCCCAAATGGCCGAAATAGCCAAACTGACTGAAATGACCCAAATGGCTGGAATGGCCCAAATGACCGAAATTACCAAAATGACCCAAATGACCGAAATGGCCCAAATGGCTGAAATGGCCGAAATGGCCCAAATGGCTGAAATGACCGAAGTGGCTGAAATAGCCAAAATAGCCGAAATGACCAAAATGGCCAAAATAGCCGAAATGGCCGAAATGGCCAAAATGGCCTAAAAGGCCCAAATGGCCGAAATGACCGAAATGGCCTAAAAGGCCCAAATGGCCGAAATGACCGAAATGGCCTAAATGGCTCAAATGGCTGAAATGACCGAAATGGCTGAAATGCCCGAAATGACCGAAATGGCCAAAATGACAGAAATGGCCCAAATCGCTCAAATGACCGAAATGGCTGAAACGGCTGAAATGGCTGAAATGGCCCTAATGACCGAAATAGCTGAAATTGCCCAAATCGCCAATATAGCTGAATTGACTGAAATGGCTAAAATGGCCGAAATGGTTCAAATGGCCCCAATGACCGAAATGGCCAAAATGACTGAAATGGCTGAAATGACCGAAATGGCTGAAATGGCCCAAATGGTCGAAATGACGAATATGGCCGAAATGGCCGAAATTGCCCAAATGGCCGAAATGGCTGAAATGGCTGAAATGGCCCAAATGGTTGAAACGACTGAAATGGCTGAAATGGCCGAAATGGCCTAAATTACTGAAATGGCCCAAATGGCTGAAATGACCGAAATGGCCCAAATGCCCTAAATGAACGAAAAGGCTTAAATGGATGAAATGACCGAAATGGCTAAAATGGCTGAAATGACTGAAATGGCTGATATGGCTAATATGGCCCAAATGGTCGAAATGGCTGAAATGGCCCAAATGGCTGAAATGACTGCAATGGCCCAAATGACCGAAATGGCTGAAATGGCCCAAATGGCTGAAATGGCTGGAATGAATGAAATGGCTGTAATAGCTCAAATCGCCGAAATGACCGAAATGGCTGAAATGGCTGAATTGACTGAAATGGTAAATCATAAAAACCTGTTCTCCTTTCTGAGATAACCTTTATATAAATCTATCCCACTATCCGGGTTGAAAAGTATCCCTTGTCCACTGTCATTATTAAAATTACATATATACCGAATTTTAGCCAAATCAGTGTATTAGTTTTTCTGTAAAAGCATAACAAATAGAGAGACAAATACATTTTTATCCGGGGAACTATCCCATTTTTCGAGATAAAAATCATCATAATATATATTCATCCTCGGCATCAAAAATATATAGTTTATTATTATTATTATAAAGTTTTTTTTTATAAAAAAAATTTATTATTATTATTATCTGTATATCTTTCAAGACCACGGGCCATAAAAATGGCCCGGACTTTTGGAGGGCTTGCGTGGGGCCACGGGGAGGCCGACACGTAAAGGCCTCTTGACAAATTTAATCTAAATGTGGCGTGACACTGACCGGCGATTATCCCTCTCTACACCATACAATAATGCACCCATGGACAAGCCCCGGCCAGTGTAGGACTATTGTGGGAAATGAGAAGAGAAAGTACCGGGCTATTGGGGTGAACTGTTAGTGGTACTAGGGCTCTGGGAATATGGGCATAATCCCCATCCGGTAGTTTTTCCATAAATGCATAACCAATAAAAAGACAAATATATTTTTATCCCGGAAACTATTCCATTTTTCAGGATAAAAAGCATCCTATGTTCAGTTTCGGCACCGAATCAAATCAAATCAAATTTATTTGTTTAAAACATGGTCAAACAGTTGGTATATATGTCACAATGTACACATGTTTTGCTCCCATAGGAGCATACAAATGTTTCTAATAAATTTAATTAAATTATATAATATTAAATGGATCATAATTATGAAATAAAATACTGATAAATGTCAAACAATAATACTAATAATAATAATAGTAGTAATAATAATAATAACATTCATAAGTCAAGGGAATTATTTATGTACAATTGCGGAATTCGTCCACCGAGTAAAACATTCTATTTAAAAGCCATTACTTTAGTTGATTTTTAAATTTATTAATCCTGAACTCTTTTATGTGCATTGGAATTTTATTATAGACTTTAATGCACATGTTATAGCAGTTTCTGGTAAAGAGGGTTGTTTTTGGTGCCACATTTAAAACCAGTCGTTCACTATTTCTAGTATTGTTTGGATAGAGGTCTTTAGCCGTCGTAAAAATTGTTAAATTGTTTCTGACAAATAAACATATTTCATAAATATACAAACATGGCAGTGGTAAAATTTGTAGATTTTTAAAATGAGGCTTACAAGAATCATAAAATCGGATACCTACAATAGCTCGGATGCATTTTTTTTGAGCTACAAATGCTCTATTTCTGTCTGTAAAATATATATATGTATATATATAATGAATTTCAGCCAAATCGGTATAGTAGTTTTTCCATGAAAACGGAACAAACAGAGAGACAGTTACTTTCGCATTTTAAATATTAATAGGGATAATAGGGAAGGAATAATATGAAAAAAATTTAATAATGAAATTATTTAATAAAATTTACCTATCTAAAAAGTTGCTGGAAAAATAAAAATACGTACAGCTTGATGAGGATTCGAACCCTGCACTTCCTAGTTACTATTGAGCATGGTAAGCCGTTGGGCTAAAGACGCTTAGGAAGGTGTGACAAAATATTAATACCCATTACGCATACAAACAGTCTATCTCACTTTAGGACAGTTTGTCTCGCTCTCGTGAGCCTTAAAATGAAATAAATTGAATCAAGTCAATCAAGCGGTGCGCGTCGGTATGATCAATTGCAATATTTCGCCACGCTCGAAGTTTTATTTGGCGCTGTTCCATCGAAGTAAATGTTAGCCGTGCGGGGTTGATTTCATGAAATGCCGATTTGAATTAGGCGTACATAGCCTCTTAATACGAAACATGCCGCCTACCAAAAGGACTCTTTCAAAAGTCTTTTCCAAAATATTACATTTAATAAAAATAATTAATCATATATTACTCTCATGTTAATGAACTAACTGATGATCACAAAACAATATAAAATTACATTTACACTATAGACTCTGGTTAAATCATCTTGCCCAGGATTTTTATCAGTGATGCGTCCTAAGGACCATTTTCCTGGAGGCAAATTATCATTTTTTATTAAAACAATATCCCCTATCCTTTTCTCTTCTCAGCCATATATATATATATATAAGTTAATTATAAGAGTTAATAATCGGCAGACAAATACACACACAACCAGACCGGACCTAGTAAAGAACGAAGAAAATTCGTTTCCGAAATTAACCATACCAGGAATCGAACCCGGAGCCTCTGTGTTGCAGTGAGATAAGCCGGTAAAGGCTTAGCCCGCTCAACCAAAGAGGCCGTCAAAATATATAATAGACACAGAAAAATGTACCTCACATTTACGACAATACAATAATAACTCAACATAATTATGCTTTACCGGGCATGGGGGGTTCTCCGAATACCTTAACCGGTTCGGGTTGAAGGAGGACCCCGCATGCATCTGCGATCCGCAGGAAATAGACTCGGTACCGCACCTCCTCTTTAGTTGCCCAGTATTTGCCCGGGAACGTAACTACCTCGAATGTAAACTAAAAAAAAAAGTAAAATATAGTAGCATGAAAGACTTTATGAGCAAACGGCACTACCCGGATTTTATGGCGTATTGCATCAAAATAGTTAGGGCTGTAAATAAAAGAAATAAAGATATATAACCTACGGATTGTTTATATAATATAGATTATATAATACAAACGTAATAATACATAGATAATAATAAGATAGGATAAGAGTGGTGTCAGTAAATAAATATATGGAAGTAGTGTGTAAGAGGTGTTACCAAATAGTACCACTGTCTTTAAAAGAAAAGATAAATAAGTACAATAAAATAAAAAGAAGATAAACTAGTAAATATATGGTATAACTAGCGGCCCCAACAGACGTTGTCCTGCTCTGAAAAAATATGACCCGATCCCAGCGCCACCTACCGGTTCCAATTGTGGATTTAAACCATCCGGGGACCCACTCAAACACACATAAACAAAATCGCTCCCCGTTGTTAAGAGGATTCTAGAACCCGATCTCAGCGACACCTACCGGTTCCAACGGTATAAAAACTATCCTATCTTTCAAGTTGGATCAAACTGCACACGGTGTGCAAATTTGATTAAAATCGGTTGAGTAGTTTAGGAGTCCATCGCGGACAAACATCGTGACAGGAGATTTATATATATTACTAGCTGTCCCGGCAGACGTCGTCCTGCCCGAAAAAAATGGGGTTGATCGTAGAGCGTTGAAAATGTAGGTTTGTATGTATTTTTGTATGTTGTATCATAAAAAAATAGAAATTAAAAATTTTGTCTAAAAAATAAAAAAAAAATTTAGGGGTGGACTACCCTTAACATTTAGGGGGATGAAAAATAGATGTTGGCCGATTCTCAGACCTACCCGATATGCATACAAAATTTCATGAGAATCGGTCTAGCCGTTTCGGAGGAGTATGGCAACGAAAACTGTGACACGAGAATTTTATATATTAGAAAGAAGATAATAAATAGTAATAGTAATATATATATATATAGTAATGTAAATTTAATAGTATGCGTCAGGAGAAGGAGAATAATAAAAAACATAATTATGCTGCGACTGCTGACTGCTGACGAGATTCAATAACACTTTTAAGAATCTAATGCAAGGTGTAGCAAAAGCGGTGCAATGTGCCGATTATTTTACGTATATTCAAGTGTAACATTGGATGGTTGTCTTAACTGCGAAAGAGGTTAAGACCGGGATTAAGCGAGAGACGCCGGCTTATAACTTAAGTATTAAGCGCGTTGTAATAACTTGCGTAAATATTTCGCTAACCAACAAACTGCGGAAGGGAGCGTTGTTTGTGATTGTTTCAGATGACCTTGGGTTTATTTATATTTCACCTACGTGGGACACTCGGAAGGTTTTGCGAAAATGAAAAATATGTTCGCTAGGTAAATATTTTTTTGATTAAATCTTTACAAATTACTCTCCGCCGGCCGCCTGTATACAAAGTTTCATGCGTCTGAACCAGTTTTCGGAACACTTTTTCAGTCCGCCGTACGATTCGTCCGGTTTCAGGTGACACTTGAAATCGTAAAAAATCATAGGGTGAAAATGTTCCCGGCGCAGATCCAGTTTTCAATGAGACGCGAAAATTTAAATGATCTCGCAAACAATGTGGAAGGAAAATTTGAAAATTGGAGCGTACCTATTTTTATAAATAATAGATAGATAGATAACACTTTATTGTACACCATTACAGAAAAACTTACGAACTAGTATTATTATAGTAGGGTACAAAGGGCGGTCTTATCGCTAAAAAGCGATCTCTTCCAGACAACCCGTGGCAAGAATATTCCGATTAGAAGTGGCGATGGTGGTATACATAATTATTGTACGATTACTTCAATTTTATTATTAAATATATAACTATACTATATATACAAATATACACATAAGTTCTATACATATATAATATATGGCGATAATATGCAACTATTTAAACATAGCTATATGCAATATAATATATACTAATTACATAAAATTACATATCATTATATTGCAGATAGAATTTTCTGACTAAGTTCTTAAATATTATTAGGGATTTTGCTTGTCTGACAGCAACAGGCAATGAATTCCAAAGTTGGACAGCCTTAACCGTGAAAGAATTATTGAAGAACGTTGTACTATGAATAGGAGTAATAAGTCTATGAGTCTATGAGTAATAAGTCTATAATAAGTCTAAATAATCATATTTTGAAAATATGATTATAATTGGCTAGTCTCTCATACATAAAAAAAAAATGTGTGCGTGTACACACGTAAGAAGTGAAAGTTCTTCATGACCTTATTTTTCGAAAAATGATCTACTAAATGCAATTTTACAGAAATTGGTTAAGTAAACTTAAATTATGATTTTGCTAATCACTTTAATATACATACATATATGTAGGATACTAAATAAATGATTTATAAATCATCAAATTTTAATTAATATACGAGTTAATTAAAACACAATAAAGTAAAGAAATATTACAATGCTCGTCTCACAATCCACCTATCAACAATTCGTTGCTACGTAACGAGTTGTTGAAAGGCAAGAAAATGTGACGCGTAACAGAAAAATGTGACGTGACGCGTAACTGAAAAATGTGACGGTATTTTTTCCAACGCCAAAAAGAAGTTTCACTTCAAACTTTTTACGCAATGCTTTCTGAGTGTCAAACGGTCTGTCAAACTCTGGAATGCCTTGCCTCTTACTGTCAGAGAAGCGAAGACATTACGTATAATATTTTTCGGTACTCACTTAGAAAATACTAATCTGTCTTTAACTTAACTTACTTTATATGTCTAATATTTAAAACATTTACCTATTATAATATATGTCAATATAATATGCTTTTCATATGTAATGTTAATAAATATATTTTTTTTTACTTATACTACTTTATTTATTAAATACTAAAAATATATTAACCTATATATACAAAACTAAATATGAACTACAAACTATACTATGAACTATATAAAAACGAAAACTAAATAAAAAAAGGGGGGGGGGGGAAGTGCCTAAACATTAATTAATGGTCCCAAACCACTGTCATGTACCTGGAACATTCCCAAAAGGCTGGCGGCGTTACCACGTTGTATGGCAATGCCTAGTCTTTGCGCAAAATAGACGCCAGCCTTCTGGTCGCGTGTGACGTCTACCAGACGTTTGCCGATGTCTCGATAGACCTTTAGGGCACTAGGACCCCACGGACCCAAAATTTCCACCCCAAATGCCGCAAATATGTAACCATTTCCGATGGTGGCATATTGGCGACGCTTGAGGGCCTCCTGTTTGGAAATTTTGTGTTTGAATTTATTTATGTATGAAATTTATAAATGAGTGTATGTATATTTAAATTGCGCAATCCTAATTTTTTTGCTCCACTTAGAGCGGCAGATTAGTTAAGAATTTCGTACGTTGCCTGGAAGAGATCGCTTTTAGCGATAAGGCTGCCTGTTGCTTTGCCACAAAGTATTCTAATTGTCAGGAGCCTTAAGAACAGACGAGCGTGCATGACAAGAACTATGAATGTCAAAGAAGCTAGTGAGGTGTGTAAGAATAAGCCTAAATGGCGCTCTGTTGTTCGTGCCTACCCCGCAAGGGACCTGGCGTGAAGTTATGTATGTATGTATTCTAATTGAACATTTTATTTTTTTGTTTGCTTATTTTGGTGAGCAATCAAGTGTTATCTAATTTAATCTACCTATTTTGGCCAGCGATCACATTTCGAATAAGTTACTTATCGCCCTAACGCAATAAATAAAGGTTAGTATTCGGTGCTTGCCGACTGTAAGGTAAGTACAACATCGCTTTATCAATTTTGCTGTCTATCCTCTTTCTGTATGAAGCGGCGACTAATGCATCATGGTATAGGCAGCTATTTCAGCCGATTCCTGTCAACGTTTACCAAGAAACACAGCGCAGTTCGTTTAATAGCAAAATAATAATATTTTTAATATTTAAATAGTCGCTAATTTGTTGGTACATAATCTACAAATCATTATTAATTCAAACATAGTAACATTGTATATGTACATAATTCAAATTGGTATAGGTATACAGCGTGTTTCAGACCTTACAAGACAATAAATCAGACCACGTTTGCTTCATGACGTACTCTGCCCAAATCAAAAACGAATCAAGGTAGCTTTTTTGGTTTAGCCACAGGACCTCATTTTTCATTTCAGAATATTACAACAACATGTATCAGTTATTGTGTCTAAATCGGTAGGTTAGTGACCAATGTGTCATGTTGCCAGCTCGTCTCTTCATCATTAAACGCGGAAGTTGTTCATTCTTACGCTCTCGCTCGCGAACCAATATTTACAAGATGTTCTGTTTTTATTCCCTATTTATCGTAATTAATTTATTCGGAAATAGCTTTTTTTTAAATTTTGACTTTATGGTTGATTTAATAATACCAAAAAATTTTATGGAGTACGACCGCTAAAATTATGATTTATTGTCATTTGAAATGAAACACGCTGTATAATAAGAACAATAATTTACTTAACTTCTTAGTAGGTATGATGACCAGACCTTCTCTTTGGACGGCTGCATCAATAATAATCCATGCCGGCCGAACCTTCCGCTTTTATAGTCGTGAAAACACAACTGACCGTCATTTTATTTTTAAATTTTAGTAGTTATATATTCAGACTTTTGGATTAATAACAAAGGTGAAAATAATGTAATTAAACTTGAGTTATCAGATGTTTGTATAAACACTTACTTTGTTATTGTTCCATGTTTTTATACAATACATTAAAATTTAAAGAAGGTTGTAAACATTATAATGTACCAAACATTAGATTAACCTAAACGCTCATCTTTTTCTACTTATCAAATTATTATGATTTTCCTAAAATATGATCCAGTCTCAGGATATGCTGCTCAATTCAGACCAGCATGCTCTTCCACCTTGCTGGTGCAAGGAGGATAATATGATAATAATATAAATAATAACTTTCCACGTACATGTATACTTGATTGCTGCTAAGAAAGCGAGCATAATGTGTAATTTTACAAGTATGATATACTTTTTACAACACGCTAAATCTAAATTAGGTTCGCATTCCTCAACATTATTCAACAAGTCAATGATTCTGTATTGAATATATTTCTATAAAAACCCCAGTTCATAGAAATACTCTTAAAGCCTTTGAAAAGTAGGAACAAATAAAATTAATGACCACCCACACGTTGTAAGTCTCGCAGTCTTTTGAACGTCCAATCGCCAAAAGCGCCTTTTAGCACTTCTGAAAGCTAAGAGACGTTTAAAGCGGCTTGTAATACCTGCTGAAATATTAGGGCATCTAAAATGTTGCTTCACAATGTAATAAAGCTTCTGATAAGTTACATATATTGTTTTTTAATGCATATCTGGTAAAGAGGCCCGTAGCCTAGCTCATGGAAGGTGGTTATGTCCGGAATAGACGTTTACAACATCACGCATTGCAAGCTTCCAGGATGGGATAGGGAAGATCGCATATGGGGAGGAGGAAGTGGCCCATCGGAACTTTCACTCATTAAACGAAATATAATTTGCTCAATGCAAATTGTTTCATATGGGCTATACTGTGAGAGCGTGGTATTACACCGGTCGAGGTGACCATAGACTACCATCAAGATAATGGTTCCAGCATGGCTCTACCACGTGATAAAAAACATGTCCTTGAACATTTTACGTAATGTAAGTTATTTTATGTTCGTATAGGTTTTTTATTTTGCTTTGCTTACCTAGAAGATACTATTCACGTGTGACTTGAAGACTCCAAGATTGTATTTGTCAGGAAAAACAGATCCAAAATTTTCCATTCGTTGGTTAAACTAAAGCACCATAAAAAAATTGTATAAAGCGAAGCGCTTTGTAACGGTGGCGTAAACCGATGCGCCTGGTTGTTCGATAGTAAAACGGGGATGGGGGAACCAGCTGTGCTGTACTAAGGATCATTCGTGTATTCGATAGAAGACCGATAGTCGAGCAACCTTACGCCTTAAGCCGTGCATTAAGACGCTCAGTGCGACGAAAAGACGCTCTTTTTCAGTTGACTCCCACGCCTCCGAGTGGTATTTGGCGGAGCCGTCCCAAAGATGAGAACAGTACTCCATGCATGACCGAATTTGTGATTGGTATGAGATTAGTAGTCGTTCCGACGTGAAATACTGTCTCCACTTGCGCTAAAAAATTATGTATCTGATCTGTATAATCTATGGATCCGCAACATATTGCTAAATTTGCCCCCGAATGTATCTGAGTCTAATATTTCGAGCTAAAACTTTAAAAGCATCATTTTAGCCTCACATTGCTGTAGAGTTCCAAAACGGCTCAGTGGATTAATGGCACTTGTTTAGTTGGGAAATGTTTGTCATCGGCCAGGTGGGCGCGGGACGCAGGTTCGCTCTTGTTCCAACTGACATTACTTCCAAATGTACCGGTTACTCTCAATATGTTTGTACTTTGGAAGTTTGCTTGTTTCTAAGAGTCTCTTAAACGGAATACAGCACTGATGTATGAGTTATTTCAGTGTTTCATGAGACAGGATAATGTGTTTTCGTATTAAGGAATCTGTCTTCAAATACGCAAGTGTTGCCGTATTTTAGACAATATTTGGTGGTTAACAGATTGATTATCAAATAGTAATTGTCCTTATATTGCTTCAAAACTCAGGTGTATTAAAAATGAAATCGATTTGAAGGATAACTAAAAAGCTGAAATATTTCTACATCTTGAAGTCGGTGCGACGTAAAACAAAAAATACTGCAAAATTGTTGTTTTGTTACTTTCTAGGTGTACAATTGTGTAGGTAATGTTACCAGTGTGGGACTCGAATTAAAAATGTTGAAAATACTATAGAATTTATTAGAACTATACAAAGACGTAAAACACTACAAATATAAATAAATATAACTAAAATAACACGCGCAAAGTCCGCCACTATGTAGCTTATTGAATTTATGTTTGCTCGTATCGTAATCCTCGCTTGACTTCCCTCACCCCCCTTTCTGGCATCGTTTTAAACTAAACTGTAAAATACAATAATGGACCGCTTGGATTGAAGTTTCCGAGAACCGTAATCTGCACACCTGCGGCCATAAACAATTACAATAACAATAGACTACTGTCTAATTGCAAATTTTAATCATAAAGTTAACAAAAGAAGTCCAAATGCGGGAAAGGTAATAAACCAGGTGTGCATTCACTTTGTCGGCATGTAACAGTAGCTATGTGTTGGACACCATCTAGTCATATTTCATTCATATAGATCCAATAGTAGCATCATAGTGAAGCCTCGTAGCTTATGGTCAAAGCACGCGCGTCTTAAATGATGCAGATTCGAAACCTGCCGAAAAGCATACCTACAAAGACCGACGGAGAATAAGGGTTTCATTTTCATTAATTTTAATCAATAGACCATTATCGGACTCAGAGTGCGCTAACAGTCCCCTTGGAACAATGTTAACAAGTAAAACGATCCTGGATTGTCTATAAAGGGTGCATTTTCTAGTAGGCCTTTAGGACCCAATGCTCATCTATATTAAAAAGCGAAAAACACTCAAAGTCTGGAGGCCAATTTTGAACTGAACGCCTATTACTGCCAGAGAGGCCAAATCCTTACCAACATGTAGAAAATTGCTCAGAAAACACTATTTGTTCACAATTACCTATGTCTGATTAACACAATATAATCATGGTAATAGATTTATTATAATAACTTATGTATTATAGCATATATATGACTATGTATGTATGTATTTGTATATTTATTCCTTAATCAGTTGGCGTATTTATGTATGTATTGCTCATTTCCTGCACCACCTATATCGCCTGATTCAAATTTTTTTGATTTGGGTTGCCTGAAAGAGATCGCTTTGAGTGATAAGGCCGCCTATTGTATTGCCTAGAAAATATAGTAAATATGGACTGTTTTTGTAATTGTATATTTTGGCGTGCAACAAAGTGTTATCCGTCTCTCTCTCTCTCTGTATGACCGGAGCAATTCCATGTTTAATTAATGTATAAAATAAAATAAAACATTTTGTTCAAAAACAGGGTAGTTTTTGATCAAAATTATACCTTAGTTTTCTGTTTAATATTCCTTACAGAAATTGATCCTCAAGACTAGACTATGATTTGGTATAATAATACAGTATTATAGATGTTTAACAATAATATTTTTAAAATATAACAACACACGGTCGTAAATAAATAAATATTACAATATATAATTGATATAATATACATATAAATTACATATAATAATAATATATATATATATCAATGATAAATATGTACTACATTTTTCGATTTTCTCTATATCATGTAATCCAGTTGTATTCATCTAAAGTATGCTGAGCATAAAAATTTGTTTCGACAATAGAACAAAAAAACTTAAATACTAGTTATTGTAATAATAAAACTTAGCAACTAACACCATAGAACATGAGGCCTACGAACAATGTAATTGATGACTTCTACAGATTGTGTAGTTTTTTGTCTGTTGCTCTGTTTGTATAGGTGAGATAGATGAGACTTGACGAAAATAAAATATAACACTTTAGTTATTGTTAAAATTGGCCTCCACCTTTGACAATTTTTCCGTATTTCGTATAGTCTAACATTTGGCCCTAAAGGTCTACTTAAAAAATTACCCTGTACACAGTTTATCTTAAGCTGGCGACGTATCCATGTCCTTGTACATTTGTTGAGTCCCAAAATAAATTTATTACCGCCGAAAGAGGACGATGTGGGGTTAGAGACAGCGGGTATGGACTCATGGAGTGAATACTAATGGGCAGAGTCAGGGCGGGGAACTAGGTGTCAATTATGTTATTGTCTAATGCATACAAAGATAGCAAGCAGTTCAGGGCTGCTACTTTGGGATTTGGTTATACAGCCAAGTCATTTATGTGCTATAACGACTGGGTCGGGAGTTGACAATTTTTTAGACTTTAATTATTATATTATACAGTATTTGTCTATATTATTATATGTATGCGATGCGAGCACTGCGCAAAATCTGCGGAGTGACGCTCGCGGACCGCGTTCGTAATATCGAAGTAAGAAAGAGAGTTGGTCTGAAAGAGAGTGTCGGGGTGAAGTAAGGAAAGGAATGCTCCGGTGGTTCGGGCATGTGGAAATAATGTATGATGTAAGAATGACTAAACAGATATACAATGCAAAAGGATGGATGCAGAAGTCGGAAGCACGAAACTCATGATAATGATCATGTATAGCAGAAGTGTAGGAGCCTAAGAAGACGAGCGTGCAGACAAGCTATGATGACAGAAGCAGTGAGGTGTGTAAGAATGGCCTGTGTGGCGCTCTGTTCTTCGTGCCTGCCCCGCAAGGGACCTGGCGTGAAGTTATGTATGTATTATACGTAGACTATGAACACAATATGATCATGCTAATACATTTAATATAATAACTTATATTTTGTAATATATTTTTGTATACGTGTATATTTATGGCTATGTATATATGTATGCATATGTATATTTATGGCTATGTATATATGTATGTATATGTATATTTATTTGTTAAATTAGTTTGAGTATCAATGTAACCATTGACTTTTTCCTGTTCCACCTACATCGCCTGATTCAAATTGTTTTCGATTTAGGTTGCCTGGAAGAGATCGCTCTGAGCGATAAGGCCGCCTATTGTATCTGCTAGAAAATATTCTATATTTTTTGTTGCTTAATAACTCTGTACCCTTTTTACAACTTAATTTATATATTTAATTTTTAGAATTTAACGCGCTTAATAGTTATTTTAGTTCTGGTGTGTGACATTTATTTAGTGATTTTTGTGTTGAGGTGTATGTATCTTACGAATAACTTATTCATTTATTCTGTATTTTTTTTATACTAAACTTATACTAATATAGAGTGTATCTGTTACATGCTGGTGTTGTGAGGAAGTGCATCTGCAGTGTGGGCCTTGTGTCTAAACTTACATATATTATCCTATCTAGTGCCATGTTTGTTGTTTTTTCCTTTCTGTGCCTGGGTTATTAGTTTTAAGGCTCTTTGCGTGTCTTAGTTTGTTTTTGAAGTGTGTAGCGGCCAGCAGGCTGCCTAAGCGACATAACCGTGGCAAGCCGCCTTTACGTTATTCGCCGCCTGCGTCGCCTTTAACGCGCCCCTCTTGTTCAGACAGTTAAACGCTGCACACAGTCTGTTTCGGTAAGCGCGCGAGTACAGTCTTGTCGCGGTTATCTTAAATGCTCGAGAATGTTTATGCGGAGCATTACTGTTTTGTAATGTACACCTTTTCTAAATATAAAATTGCTACAAAAACTAACTTTCATTACACAAACCGGCAACCATCCACCACAAGTGTGCGTGTATTACACGCACACTTCACAAAGTAGTGCACGTTGGTTTGAGTATGTGTATAAGTTTTGTTGTTAGTTGTATATAATATTTTAAATATGGTCTGTTTTTGTAACTGTATGTTTTGGTGTGCAATAAAATTTTATCTCTCTCTCTCTCTTTCTGTTTTAATTATTTTCTTTTACTACCATTACAACCATTAGCGCAGCCCGCACGCCACTGACAGCTGTCTTTTATTTTAAGCAGTCAAATATTATTTTCTCTAAAACCACAACGTTCAGAAAGGGTGGTCGTTACAGTACTGTGTTATCTTGTGTATTGGGAGTTGATTAAAACATTTGACTTGAGTTGCGTTCCGGCATTAGTAACCAGGTTCCAGTCTCCTTTAAGAGAGCAGCAGCGCATTTGTAGCAGCTTTGGTGTCGCTAATATCCAGTGCCAATTAACTTTGGGTCTTTAAAAAAAAACCACTTCCAAAAAATAGCACTTTTCTAACCTTTATTAAAAAAGTTCGGATCTGTACATAATAAATAAATATGCTCTATGACTACGTAACGTAATAACGTACCGCACCCAAAAAAATGTCATTTTTAATATCTATGCATTCAACATGACAACATTTTTCCACCGTCAATCTGATTCAACCAAAAATAGCATACAGAAATAACAGGGCATTTTGTTATTGCTAATATATGAATACTGGAGGTCGAGCAAGGGTTTAGATTTATATGTCGGCATGACAGACAGCGAGATAACGTGCGCAATACAAATGTACAGCTGTGGACCGACCCGCGATAATACAAACAAATCGCACATCATATTTGAATATATGCATGAGTTTATGGCGATCGATGGTTTAACTTTTTGTTTTGTTTACATTGGACTGTAGAATAGAAAACAGCTTATTGTTCAACAAATAAACAATTACAGAATCAATAATAATCGAGGGGTGAAAGGCTGTTTGGTTTAAGCGACATTTTGTGTGATACTACTCAACACGATGGATTTTCATCCTAATGTCTCAACTTAAAGAAATATAAAGAACCTGATCTCTAGTTTCAGTCTTCAATGTTCTTTTTTTTTAAATATGGACATAGTTCGTTAGTGATGTTTTTCTGGGTCATTAGAACTTTAAACTTTTCTCCGACAATTTATAAAGTGTCGTTTAAAACAAATAGCCTTTCACCCATCGATATTGTTACGACTAAGGTTCTGACAAACATAAATTCCACGACTAATCTATAAAAAAACACATTTTATTATCTGTCGGCATTTGAACTGGTTTTAATTCTTTTATGATCGTCTTCTTTTGTTCACTTATTTATTGGCATACGTTTCTAGAGAACGGCTAAATAATCAGCCAGGTGTTGCGGATTACGTAGATTACGATACGGGCACATTTGTATTTGTGAGGTATAAAACGACGGCCTGATGGAAAGGGGGGCAGTTCAGAGACAACTACGATTAAGGCGTGACGTGACGGGAATCTAATAGTGACGGACTTTGCGCGTTTTCTTGAATTACGTCCTTCTGCGTTTGCGTACGTTTGGATTTGTTGTGTTTGGTTATATTTGTACCTAGGTGATATGTGATAGTTCTAATAAACTCTATAATAATTCCAACGGCATTTTAATTCGAGTTCCGCTAACTCGTAACAATATTTAATTATAAACTAAGGTAATGGTTTTTGACAGATTTTGATATATGGCAAGTGATTTAGATCTACAGGTAAAGAGTTCCAAAGGCAAACAGCCTGCACAGCAAAGTGTTTGGAGTGAAATGTTGAAAAATGTGTAGGTGCCTTTAACAGGAGTTTATTAGAGCAGCGCAAATCGAAGCTGTGTGAAGTATGAAGGAAGTTGAAACATTCCTTAAGTTAGTAAGGAGATAGATAACTATTTATTGGACACCAATACAAACATGAACTTAAGACTAAAATTATATCTAGTTATGTACAAAGGCCGGTCTTATCGCTAAAAAGCGATCTCTTCCAGAAAAACCCAAAAACAAAGGAGGAGTGCAGGGTGTAAATAGTGTAAAATATAATAAATGTAAAAGATGAGCATTGTATTGTTGTATTGCTGACAAGTGCGGTACAAATAGTAGATAGTCACTGAGACGTGAAAATGACCTATTTAGGCACGAGATGGTCGATAATTTGAGTGCCTAAATAGATTTAAGGAAAGTAAATAAAAACTGGTTAGTTAAACAAACAACTCGGTGTAATATGCTTCGGTGGATGTGTGGAGTCACGCGAAAGGATCGTGTCAGGAACTCCGCATCCGCGCAGCCTCACGTCCGTGACATAGCAGACAACTGCAGGAGAGTCGCTTGCGCTGGTACGGCACGTTTACGGAAACCGGCTAGTTACGTGGGAACAATGTCTAGCCATGCCGCTCCGCCAGGTCCGGTCGAAGGGTAGCCAAGAAATGCTGGCTTGACGTTGTGAGGCATGACATGCGTACAACGGTCTCAACACAAGGGATGCCGAAGATCGCGCGAAGTGGAGAAGAAAAAGTAGGAAAGCGGACCCTGGGCGTCGAAGTGATCGCTCCGAACGCAACCGGGAATTAACGCTCCGATGATGATGAGTTAAACAAACAACTCCTTCTCTAATGAAATCAGGCGTCAAATTTATATCTAAATCTGATGAACTCAAAATATATCTACATTTTAACGGTTTTAGTGCGGTAATTTATTTGATTTTTATTATTCCCAAACGTCGGAATAATAAAAATCAATATACCAGTCGCGAAAACTAAATATAAAATCTGATGAGCTCATTTAATACGTCACATATATGACATTTTTTATTATCATCTTATTAGAAAAAAAATGTAAACAAGTTGTAACTATTAGATGATATTAAAAAAAATTGTAAATGAATTGAAGCAATTTGCGATTTCAGCTCGTAAAATTTTCAAAATACCCACATTATAAAAGTTTTCAATATTGATACGTTTAAAATGGCTGTTAAATTTCATTTCACACGTTGAAAATGTTGGTGCCTTAAGTAAAGCACCAGCTACACTAATAAACGGGCGGTAAACATGATTTTATTAAGAAACTTGAGGGTACTTACCGATAGTTTGAAATCTCGATGTTCCATCGGAAACTTTTGAATTCAAAGACTTATTATGGTTAACTTATTTTTATAGAACAGTATATTATACTATAATTTTTTACATACATACATAACTTCACGCCAGGTCCCTTGCGGGGTAGGCACGAACAACAGAGCGCCATACAGGTTTATTCTTACACACCTCACTTGCTTCTTTGACATTCATAGTTCTTGTCATGCACGCTCGTCTGTTCTTAAGGCTCCTGACATCACCTTCTGCTAGTACACGATCAATTTGATCATGGAAGGTGTGTCGTGGCCTTCCGCGACTTCTGCATCCATCCACTTTTGCATTGTATATCTTAGTCATTCTTTCATCATACATCATTTTTATAATTTTTTCATATTAATATTATAGAAAATAAGTCGGTGTGTTACGCTTTCACAGATCACTGTATCGATTTTGCTCAAACTTGGTATATTATGTTCTGGCGGTTCATTTCAACGATATGGTTACGAGTGTTGGCCGAAAAGTTTGTACCGCGTAGTCAGTTTATCTAACCCAATATGTAATCTCTAATATATAAAATTCTCGTGACACAGTTTTCGTTGCCATACTCCTCCGAAACGGCTTGACCGATTATGATGAAATTTTTTGTGCTTATCCGGTATCTATGAGAATCAGCCAACATCTATTTTTCATCCCCCTAAATGTTAGGGGTAGTCCACCCTTAAATTTTTTTATTTATTTTTTAGACAAAAATTTTAAATTCTATTTTTTTATGATACAACATACAAAAATACATACAACCCTAAATTATTAACCCTCTGCAACAAACCCCTATTTTTACCGGGCAGGACGATGTCTGCCGGGACAGCTAGTTTATTATATATATCTCGGAGAAGGTCTCGTTCTCATGACATCTTTAGTGATTGCAGTTTTAGTGGGCGTCATCAGGATAAAATGCGAGCATAAAACACAATGGCCACGGTTTATACACTTTTAATTTAGATTTAAACGACATTTCGACATAGTTTATACCGAGCAGCGGGTTCAGGGCACCGCTTATACTTCCAATTTCAATACTTGCTTTAAAATTCTCAACGGTCCAACTCGAGCCGTTGCCATCACTCGAATGCGCCACAAAAACTCCTCTGTCTACCGAAGTAGATACTACTCAAGTATAGATGGCGTCTTGACCCCGCTCAAGACATGCTCTGCTCTCATTGGTCGTTTATTAAATTACAATATTCATAACTTTTATTAGGTTAGGACGATCTTTAAGTTATACAAAGATTTAACAAATCAAATAAAATTAAATTAATAATTTTAAAAGTAGTAAAAAGTGTACACATAATATTGTGCGTTATACATCCAAACAACAATCAATCGGATTCATAGCTTCCCTCCGACATATATATTTTTTATTTTATAATTACCACATACGAAAATTGATGAAACCTGTGTGACGAGTGTGGCGGGTAGTCCGTCCCCTAAAACAGAAGGGCTTAAACGCATCATAGGGCGATCCTTATTCATGTTTAATTACGTAATTTTGTAATTCCGTATTATAAGGGGTCGTTGTGGTTTGAAAGAAATGTAATAACAATACTTGAAAAAGGAATGTTAAGGTGGTTTGGACCTGTAGAGAGAATGGATAAAAGTAGAATCGCAAAACAGGTGTATGACAGTATTGTGAATGGTAGAGTTGTTGCCGGTAGATCGAGAAGAAGATACCATGACCAAATTTCAGAATTGTTAAAGAGAGGTCAGGTAAATAGCATTTCAAATAAACGTGCATGTATGAAGAGGTTAATGAAAGTAGATGAAGCGAAAGTTGTTTGTCAGGATCGTCGCAAGTGGAGATCCAAAGTCTCTGCCTACCCCCATGGGAAACAGGCGTGATATTATGTATGTACGTATTAAGCGAGATATTATTAAAAAAATAAGGTCTTAGACTGTAATAATATATTGTCACGAGTCACGAGACTAGAATTAAAATGACGTTAGAATTACTATAGAGTTTATTAGAACTATAGAAACATGTATAACACAGGTACAAATATGACCGAACACAACATGTCCAAACGTAATGCAGGGTCGTAATTCAATAAAAGGCGCAAAGTCCGTGACTTATTAGATTCCCGGTTCTAGTACACACGTCTCGCTTTGATCGTGGTTGTCGCTCGACTGCCTCCTCCTCCATCAGGTCATCGTTTTATACTGTACAAATACAATATATCCGGATCTAAGCAGACGTAATCCGCCACACCTGGCTAACGACTCGGCTGCAAACTGCCACAAAAGAGTACAATAAAACAATGGTCTGTTTTCTAATCACAATTTTTAAACACAAACTAAACAAGCTAATTGTAACTCCTTTATGGTCATCTTCTTGACCATACAGGAGTTACAATTAGCTTAAGTGCCGGCAGGTAATAAAATGTTTTTGTTCCAGATATGCAGGTGGATTTTGTTTTGGTCGGGACCTGAGTTGTAACAATATTATATTACACATTGTGTATTACACATAAGTGACAGTGGTTTGGACTCAACGACTTTAGATATTTTCATCTTTTTTTTGTTTTAGTCTTTATATAGAATAGTTTGTAGTTTATAGTTATCCAAGTTTTATTAATATTAATAATAAGTGTTATCTACCCGCAGGGGGGCTTTGTGGCGAAGCCTTAGGTGAGTGGCGACACCTCGTACCTGACTCCGGGGGCCAAGACAAGGCCCCCGCCTCCGTACTTGCCTTAACCAGCCGGCACGGAGTGGAGATCGCTAGAGCTAAGACTCAAGCTCCAGGGGTGGAAGTGATAAATGGCCTAACGTCGGAAGTAGCTTCGGTGAACCTGCAGCCCACCTCTCTACGCCCCTTAGCCACTCACACCCATGTTGCCCCTGCCTTTTACGGCATTTTTAGGGGCCCATGCAGGGAGTGGCGAGTCACCGTCTGCCCATTTTTCCATGTTCCCTGAACATTGCGACGGGCAGACGCCATAGTCCCCATATTCCCAGACCGCTAGTACCACTAACAGTTCATCCCAATAGCCCGGTACTTTTTGTCCTCATTTCCCACAATAGTCCTACACTGGTCGGGGCTTGTCCTTGGGTGCATTATTATATGGTGTAGACAGGGATAATCGCCGGTCAGTGTCACGCCACATATTTACATTAAATTTGTCAAGGGGCCTCTACGTGTTGGCCTCCCCATGGCCCCACGCAAGCCCTCCAAAAGTCCGGGCCATTTTTATGGCCCGTGGTCTTGAAAGACATACAAATAATTAAAGTGTTATCTATCTAATAAAAATTATCGGATTTTGTATAGATAAAAAAATAGGCATCAGATTATTTTCCGCAACATTTTAGTAATATATCCATCAAGTTATAACATTACCTGTATCTCCAGGAGCTGTTATTATAAATATATAGAGTAAAGAGTACCTCTGCGCAATACATTACATAGAGTTGTTGAAACGCAAATATAATAAGTAGGTAGGATAAAAGTGAAACGGTTGGAATCATCCGAGGCGACGCGACACGATTTATGGCCACTTAATATCGCGGTCTTATTCACAACCACACGAACATGATTATTTTTTGTTAAGTATGTACTACTTTTCCTTAAATAATTATGCCTAGTTCTTCTTATACTGTTAACTATTAAAATATTTTATAAAATAGTGTAAGTATAAGTAGGTTATGTTCTGTGTGATGTTATGCACTAACTACATCACCAGATCAATTTAAAATATTCTTTAGGTAAGGCTAGCTGGAGGAGACTGCTTTAAACGATAGGGCTGCCTATTGTTTTTACCACGACAATATTATAATTTTTTTGAATGGTTTATTTGTTCAGCAATGAAGCGTTATTTATTCTACTCTACTCTTTGTGTAAGCATATTTTATATTTGTTTAGAGTCTTTATTGCTTCTATGCTGAAATCAACGATCTAAAATGTTATTGAAATAGCTCGGTGCATGAATGGATGAATGAAAACACTTGATTGTTCACCAAAAATTAAAAGTGCAAAAGTGCATGTTAGTTAAGAATTAGTAATTGCCGGTATAAATGTACTATATAAGAGTTTAATCATTGTAAACTCAACACAGAATAGAGATGACACGCGGCGACGTATCAACATGCAGTTTAACTTCTACGAATCGACCACAAATAAAACCCAGTGTTTTTGGAAAAAGAATGTACGAAGTGAAACTTTTACCGACATACCTGTCCTTCAAGTGTGATTTAACATAGGTAACTCCATTGCAGCAGACGACGATGAGCTGATGGTCAGTGCTTTTGTTCATGGGCTGATACTACACTAAACACTATTTTAGGGAAAATTTAATGTCACTTTCAGTCACCCTTGTATTTGCCGCCCTTGAAATCTGCTTTACTTACTTAGCTTGACAGTGAATTCACCACTGGTAACAAGCAAGCACGCATTAGCAAGCGCACGTTACACGTTCGATTCGAATTCTTCCTCCCGTATTCGCTACGGTGTAAGGGGTATATATTAAACGTGATGGTGTACAAACGGCGAATGCGTCCGATATTATTATTAATGGCACACCGAAGTCGCTGACGACTTAACGAATATTTAATATCGGCAATACGCGATTTATGGCCGCGTCTAAATGTATTGTACCTTTTTGCTTTATGGCCTTGGAATATTTTTTTGAACCGTATATATTATTCGAGGATAAATTTTATGGATTTCAAGTAAACTAGCCCAGATTCTCCTGGATACTAAAGGTTTTTATAGATACAGTACAGGGCTTAATAGTCCTAGTGCTGTTATAACGATAGTTTCAGTACAAGGTCTAAAGCACCCCGTATAGTGTGGAAAGTGTAGATAAATCAGTGCCGCTGTAAACGTGTTAAAAATACTTTCAAAAATTTCATTTGAATAACATCCAGACAGTAGTAATTGTTGTGTGGGATGTACTTTCGGTTCAATGGCTTTTATGGTTTCGTAACCAAATGACGAAAATAAGTGACAGAATATTCTTCAATTTGAGGACATCAAATGAAACTGGAAACCATATAAATATTTCATATCAATATTATTTATTTAAAGCACTTCTTTTCTAGAAAGATGTAGGTTGTAGATTTATTTTCAATTTCTCATATTCTCAAAGTAAGCTTGGTGCTGCCTGATCACAGGGATGAAAACATTACTTTTCATCTATGGAAACGTTGCCCCCGAGGTCAAAATATTTAGAAAACTAGGCAAACCATATATAACATATAGGAAATGCCCCAACTATTTTACAGCCACTGTTGAATCTTGAAGTGAGGTGTGTAAGAATAAGCCGAACGGCGCTCTGTTGTTCGTGCCTACCCTGCAAGGGACCTGGCGTGAAGTTATGTATGAAGCTGAAGAGTTTGTTTGCTTGATCGCGCTAATCTCAGAAACAACTAGTCTGATTTGAAGAATCTTTCAGCGTTAGATAGCCCTTTTATCGAGGAAGGCTATAAGCTCATCACACTAAGACCAATAGGAGCGGAGCATCAATGAAGAATGTTTCAAAATCAAGGGGCGTTTTTTTAACTTAGGTACTTTTTTTAACTATTCCACGCGGACGAAGCCGCGGGCAGAAGCTAGTTGCGGCATAAAATATAATAAAAAAATCAACAATTGACTTCATTTCATACTTGTAACACTATTCACTAAATTATTATTTAATTTACATAAATTTGAGATCAATATTTACTATCATCAGTGACAAAAACAAATACTATCTGATAGGACGCCGCAGAAAAAAATGACGTTTCATCAGATTTAGACATGGAGTTATCGCTTGATTTCATTAAAGAAGTAGTTGCTAGTTTAACTAATTTGTTTTGTTTACTTTCCTCATATTTCGAAATGAAAGAGTATTAATTTCGAGTGAAAGTCTATTTAGGCCCTCGTATTATTTGCGTTCTCACTCGTGCTTGTGCGCCAAACTATCTCGTGCTAAATAAGTCACTTTCAGTTCTCCTTTTACAATTTACTATATCTGCATGTCAATAGACCTGATTTTAGAATAATAAGTGAGTAAATATTTCATTTCAATACAAAGAAAATTAAATAATGAATTACAAATCAAATGCTATTCATAAATAACTTGTCAATACTTAATTAATTAAGTCTACCTACATGCGGTACCGAAATAACTGTATCTCTGTATTGTACGGAGTATTATGATGTATTGAAAATATGAGAGATTTGATATTTCCATGAAAGCTTATCAGATAGACAGAGTTACTTTCGCATGTATGACATTGTTATGAGCTACAGGACTTGAATTAAAATAAATGCCATTGGAATTACTATAGAGTTCATTAGAACTGTACAAACACGTATAAAACAAGTACAAAATAAAACTGGACGCAACCAGTTCACACTGCACGATTCAATGCAATTCAACACGCGTAAAGTCCGTCACTAAAATGTACACACGTCTTGCCTCGCTTGTGTTATCGCTTTGACTGCCCCATCCCTCCGGTTCGGGCATTGTTTTATACTAAACTGTATAATACCGACAAAGAGTTCTCACACATCTGGCAAGCTTCGACGCAATGCAATAAAAACAATATTAAGTCATTCGACACTAATTACAGCCATAAAATAAGTACGATAACAATAGATGTTTTTAAAGTTTAAATATGAATTAAATAAAAGAATTCGTTTTTACAACACGACGGTCTTCACGACATGACGGTCATGTGTGGTCTTTGTCGCTACCTATGTTACATTATTAATAGGGATGATATATGAGGCCGTAAGCGCTAAAGCGGCCTAACCCTCAATATATTAAATTCGGAGATAAATACTGGAAACTATGTAAAACTAAGGAAATGCAAAAAAGTCTTTGGAGCGCCATCTATTATCAAGTGACAAAACCAAAGATAGGCCATTCTTGCATTATATTTTAGCACGTTTTAGATAATTTGAAATTTAGATTGATCGATATTTATTCATAACGTTACTCGATTTTTATATAAAATCTAATCGGTAACTCTAGGGCATCAACGATTGACGTGTCAAAGGAACAAACCGTTGCATGCAGTATAGTAGACAATTAAAGTTATATTTTAACGGTTTCAAACGCTGCAAACGCTTCCTCCGTGCAGGAACGGAGAAAGAATACAATTTCCTGCGGCCGGGCGGCCTGTCGTAAGAGGCGACAAAACAACCCACAGCCAGGTGGTAGGGCATTTGCCCGACTGGATGGCGACCACCCCTGGTCTAGAGTATGCCGCCATAATAACCCTGTGTTGTGTTCCGGCATTAGTGACCAGGTTCCAGGCTCCCTAAAGAGAGCAGCAGCGCATTCGTAGCACCTTTGGTGTTGCAAATGTCCATAGGCGATGGTAACCGCTCTCCATCAAGTGGGTCGTCTGCCTGTCTGCTGACCTCCTGCAATAAAAAAAAAAAAAAAAATGCAATTTTATTAAATATTGCTTTCGACTTTTCGACCACTTTTCAGTAGCCGTGATCCCGGAATATAAAAATCTAATAAAATGCTGCGCTCAAAACCAAAATTCGTTTTTATTTGTTTATTGAGAAAACCAACAGCGAATACGCAAATATAGTATGCGTCTATATAGAAATTTCACTTCAAAATCGTTTAGAATAAAAAAGTAAGGCCAATAACAGGTTTTCGTTAAAGTAGGTACTACTTTAGTAATAATTTGACAAAGCAAATGTTAATTTGACATTAAACAAGTAAAGTCGGGGTGTGTTCTGTAAAATTCAGCAAGTCATTAATAATGTTACCTTTAGTATTTGGAGGACGATTAAAGATCAATATAACAAAGTTTAGTATTACAATAACGAGCCGTACGAGAAAACAAAGAACTTTGGGAGTAGTTGGTACAATAACAAGGAATATTCCGCAAAGATGTATGATGAGCTTTAGTTCTAAAGAAACTGTTTGCCAAGAAGTAGATCAGCGTGATATTAAACATTAATGTTAGTTGGCAAATTTTTAGTTGGGTCGGTGAGGTCGCGCGTGTCGCGCGGTCACGCGTGTGCCGTGACGTGGGCTTTGGTCATTTGTCTCCACGTACGTGCTTACCATCGGCCGACTTTGTTGGGAATTCTCTTTGAAAAATGCATAGCTGGGACCCACATTTACATTAATTTTTTTTTGAAGTGATAACTTCTTATGGGAGGGTAAACCGCTTCGTTACGCAACGCGTTACAGCGCATGTCTGTCTTCGCTTTCTCTCACGCATACGGCAGCGGTAGGCGGGCTCCTCCTATCTCACTCTGACCCACAGCGCTGCCGTATTTCGGTAATTAGATTATATAATACTAATTCTTATGTACATATTCAAGAAGAAGTTATTATTTACATATTGCAGAAGTCGCGGAAGGCCACGACACACCTTCCATGATCAAATTGATCATGTGTTAGCAGAAGGTGATGTTAGGAGCCTTAAGAACAGACGAGCGGGCATGACAAGAGCTATGAATGTCAAAGAAGCAAGTGAGGTGTGTAAGAATGGGCCTGTGTGGCGCTCTGTTGTTCGTGCCTACCCCGTAAGGGACCTGGCGTGAAGTTATGTATGTATGTATACAGTTCAACTTCGATTAGTTTAATTTATCACTTCTGTCGGGCGTCCCGAGACGCACATTTCTTTTTCATGTCTATTACACAATTTCTTCATCAATTGTGAACCGATTTTCAATTTATTTTCTCTATTCATAAGACTGTACTACTAAGGTGTCATCTGATGAGTGGATCCCAGGGAAGTCGAGAGCTACCCTTGTTGAAGAGCGCGGTGTGCCTACACTCTTGGAAAGACAAAACTTATAGGCGTGCCAGTTCATTTCTGCAGGCACTTAAAACTGAAAATATTATTTCTAAAGTTTTTAATAGCTTTTTTGGTTTTGAGTCGATTTGGTTTTTGTTATTTTTTTATTAGTAAACCAATGACCAACTATTTTTTTAAGTAATTATAGGTTAAAATGGAGATTACTGTTTTTTATTTTTCCTTCTTTAACTTTAATTTTATTTATTTCTTTTTTCATATATTACTTTGTTTTCGACAGAACTTAACACCATTACTTTCTTTGCTTCTATATACCCCGGAAACAGTGGACTTTAGTCTTTAATAACAAAAATAACTTTTGATAAAAAAATCCTAATTATAAAAGTCACGTGACACGTATTTTAATAATATTTCATTTTACTTCTTAGTAATTAATATTGCTTTGATAACAGAAATTAATTGAAAAAAGTACACAACAAACATGAAAATAAGCAATAATGTCGTATTGCCATGTTAAAATGCTTTATAATAAGCACGATGGCGCCACCCGTCCATAAATCAAGCGCAAATCCTGGCGTTACTCGGGAGTGTTTCCTAACTTTTTGCCTAATTAAAAAGTCAATTAAGCAGGCTGAATATTTCCCAGTAAGTTTGTTGTAAAAGTTCAATGTAATAAATCATAAAAAGTCGAGCAAATTAAATATTAAAAGTGTGTCTATGCCTTTGAAAAATGGAGCCGAAGGGCTTTGCAGAAAACGATTATTATATTATTAAAAGAGAAATGTCAGAATGTTCTTATTCAAATTAATCTTTTTTATTTAACTGCCAGTTGTAACTCCGTCTTTTGGTTTTAATCCTACTAATTCATTTTAGGTTTTTTCAAACAAACAGGTTCATCTTGCATATCTACCCATAAAATAAGAAACTTAGCGTCTAATCGAGAAGTAGCCAAACAAAAACAAAATACACGAAATGTCATTGTGACGTTTATGAAATTTTCCTACGCGTTTTGTTACTTGCAATTCTGATCTTTGTTCGGAGTTTTCTGAAAGCGACTCTTGAGTTTCTTTTTTTATTAAGTTTTGAGAAGTTATTGGTGGTGGTAATGAAAAACAACGCATAGGCACATTGACGCATTTGTACAAGCGAAGTGAGACGTAATTTGCACTTGTTCTAATTCCACCCCTGTGAACGATTGCTATGATATTATTTAATTAATTTTTTATCCTGAAAACAATCCCTTTTTTCAGGACAAAAAGTATCCTATGGTAATTCTCGGCATCAAACATATATAACTATATATACTGAGTTTCAGCCAAATCGGTTCAGTAGTTTCCCGTGACCATGGAACAGACCGACAGAGAATAATTTCGATTCAAATAAAATCTAATAAACGAGTAAATATAAAAAAGAACACGAACTAGCTATTAAAATAGTTTATATTTACTGCGAGGTACGATATGATGAAGAAAACCAGTGAAAATTATGATTACAACAAGTAGTACTCTGAGCCCTATAGAGAACGATGACAGTCCGACGATAAAACCTCATACGTCGGATATGGTAACCATATTTCGGTAGCTCTTTTTCTCTAGAATAGCTATACATTCAGTACTGTACAAATGTATGATACCACTACTTGTCTTGTTATTACTTCTTCACTTTAGTATCACTGTCGTCACGTCTGGACTGATCACTCAACGCCGTAGCCGCTTCGCTGTTTTACCGGAATTTTAGCCCATTTTTTTTTTTTTTTTTTTTTTTTTTTTTTTTTTTTTTTTTTTTTTTTTTTTTTTTTTTTTTTTTTTTTTTTTTTTTTTTTTCTAACTATGGTCCCCCTTCGAATTTTTTTGCAAGACCCCGATTTTTCAACCATTGCTTCATTCTGCCGCTCCTATTGTCTTAGCGTGATGATATGTATAGCCTTCGTCGACAAATGGGCTATCCAACACTGAAATTTTTTTCAAATAAAACCAGTAGTTCCTGAGATTAGCGCGTTTTAACAAACAAACTGTTTATCTTTATATGTTAGTATAACATATAAAGTTCTGAAAATAATGTATTCAGCAGACTGGTTTTAATCGAAGCAAATATTTTCTTCGGTGAATTAGAGTTTCTGCTTTATTACAATGGACGGACATAAAAATTAGCATTTTATGTTATAGGTAGCTAAAGACTAGTGTTGTGCGTGGTTTTTAACGAAGTCATTTTTTAGAAATGCTCATTAATTTTAGTGTAACTAAAAATTTAATTAAATTTTCTAAAAATATATTTTAAGTTATGGAAAGGTATGGAATAGTTTGAATATATTGTTACAATTTAGGTGCCGATAAAAGACAAATTCACACCTGCATACCTGTAGACATTTTATTACATTGTGCTTAAAATGTGTGATAACAAAAACACTATATTGTAATCTTATTGTATATTGTAATCTTTTATGGTATTCATTTGTTAGGTGTGATTCCTAGAAATTCGGCCCACGCGGTCGGGCAGACATATGCATCTGTGCAGTATAAAGCAATGCCCCAATTGAGAGAGGGGGGCAGTCGAGCGATAACACAAGGGGGCAAGACTTGTGTACGTAAATCTATTTAGTGACCGACTTTGCTCGGGCTATTCAATCGTGCATTACGTTTGGACTGGTTGTGTTTAGTTGCTTGAGTTATACGTGTTTGTATAATATTGAGAAAAGTGGTAAAAATAGACAAAAAGTTCTTGTTCTTCTTTTTGTGCCAGGTGATAGGGTATTTGCCTGACTGGTTGGCTACCACCCCTGGTCTAAAGGATGCCGCCATAACAAATTGAGTTGTGTTCTGACATTAGTGGCCAGGTTCTACACTCCGTTAAGAGAGAAGAAGCGCATTTGTAGCACCTTTGATGTTGCAAATGTCCATAGACGATGGTAACAGCTTTCCATCAGCTGGGCCGTCAGCCTCTCTGCTGCCAAAACAAGAAAGAGCAAAATGATAAAATAAGTTGATTATTTGCATAATGATCCGTCAATTTTTAAGAGGACCGTCCGACTCGTACGCGGCCGCCAGTTTATTGTTCTGCTTAGCTTAAACCGAGTATCGTCCGTTGCCCATCGCTATTTGTAAGCAAAAACTGATTTCCCCCAGATTTATGTGTAATAAGGGGCCCCCAAGTTTAAATTTGTCCCGGCTATTTCATGGTGGTTGTAAAAACGTCACTTTTCTGTATTTATCGTTCGCAACGCGCCCACTGCTGGCCTCAATGGCGCTGATTACAGGTGCTTTGTATATTTTTCACAATCTTTAATATTTGCTTGGTTCCAAATTATACTATGGTAGTATAGTTGACTAGTGGTCGCCCAGTGGTCGAAATTCGACCGTAATTAATTTAAATTATAATTTGAACATTACTATTGTTGTGTTGTCAAAGACTATATTCACAGATTTCGCCAAGGCTACACTGTTAATTTGATTTGAACACTAAACAATGCCCAAGCGGAGGGGTGAGCAGTCAAGCGACGATTACGATACTGGCAAGACCTGTGTAATACTTTCGATTAGCGACATAGTGACGGACTTTGCGCGTGTTGAATCGTGCAGTGTGAACTGGTTGCATCCAGTTTTATTTTGTACTTGTTATATACGTGTTTGTACAATTCTAATAAACTCTATAGTCATTCCAACGGCATTTATTTTAATTCGAGTCCTGTAGCTCGTAACAAATATAAAGAGGAAAGATTTGTATTTTTGTATGTTCATAACAAATAAACTCAAAAACAACTGATGCTTTTTTCTAAAAATTCATTCATGCGAATGGTAAATGAATGTATTATATATCAAGTATTAACTTGCTATATAAAATAGGGATCCTTACTAAAACTAATACTTCTGCTCTCTGGTACCCAAGAGAGCAAGAAGCTGAGTGCCATAATTGTTCGAGGAGGATTGGCGGGTTCGACACATCGGTTATCTCGATTTCATCACATTATTTTCCTTTATCACGTGGTAATTAAAAATTTACAAATTAGGTCCGAGATGGTGCATGTCTAAGTGGTGCGTGCTTTCTGATCAGGATTCGAATCTGCTCTCTTTCAGTATGAGAAGTGTATGGTAGCCATTAAGCTACCTCGACTTAACACATCTTTTGGACAAAAAAATATCTTTGTATATATATCCACCCTATAGGGTTGTGGTCGCGATTCTGGTCACTGTTGTTATGGCAACGCGAACGAAGTTTCGCACTACTAGTCCATACACACAAACAAAATTAAGGTGTCTCTTTGCAGTGTCATAATAACAGCTTTTTACTAAATGCGCATGAAAGCATATACGGCTGTTATATCAAAAAATCAAGTTTTAAAATTATATTCTGTCGATCTGGATGTTTCGGCTAATCTCTGAAACAGCAGGACCGATTTTGACAAAACTTTCACCGGAAAATAGCTGATGCTATAAGGAGTATAGTAAAAACAATCCACGAAGATGAAGTTGCTGGCACATCTAGTAAAAAATAAGTTTTAGGTCGATATTATATTTTCACAGAAATGCTCTTTAGTGGTTTTTGTATGACGTGTAAAGCAACCGAAAATATTCGGATTGCAAGGGAGCGGTGTGTGTATGGTGCAATTACACGAACATCGCTCCGGGCTTGTCTGGGAATTTTGTTTCACAACAACTGAGCTGTGCACTTTTGAAACTTAGCAAGTGCATTTCAAGAAATTTTACACCACTGCAAAAAAATGCCAAGAAACTATTGGAAATTGTTTTATTTGTTTATATAACATTAAAATATGTAAATAAAACTGAACTAAATACTTAAAAATAAACTATGCCGCGACGATGGCAAGAGACCGGATGGGATGACGCTGATTCCCTGGAAGATGGGCCGCCCCTTAGTGTGGGATGCTACTTGCGTTGACACTGTGGCGGCGTCCCATCTTTCAGGTACGTGCACCACCGCCGGTTCTGCTGCAGCCGAACAGGAGGCCCTCAAGCGTCGCAAATATGCCACCATCGGAAATGGTTACATATTTGCGGCATTTGGGGTGGAAACTTTGGGTCCGTGGGGTCCTAGTGCCCTAAAGGTCTACCGAGAGGTCGCCAAACGTCTGGTAGACGTCACACGCGACCAGAAGGCTGGCGTCTATTTTACGCAAAGACTAGGCATTGCCATACAACGTGGTAACGCCGCCAGCGTTTTGGGAACGTTCCAGGTACATGACAGTGGTTTGGGACCATTAATTAATGTTTAGGCACTTCCCCCCCCTTTTTTATTTAGTTTTAGTTTATATATAGTTCAACTAAATTATAAATATATTAATATGAAGGTAACAAATCGCTGCCAGAGGGAAGCGCGCCCAGAAGGCTGGCTGCATTGCCATACAGCGTGGCAATGCAGATTCGTTGCGCGAAATACGAACCAGCCTTCTGATCACGGGTGGTGGTATCAAAGAGTTTCTTACAAATTTCTTTGAAGAAAAGAAACCCTGTGCCGATGGACCCCAGAGCTATTGAACTATTTACATTATTCTTCTCTCCTTTTAGAGAATGGCAGTACATTGATAGCACCTTTGGTGTTACAATGTCAGGTGGGTGGCAACTCATGCAAAAAAAATGTGTGTCTGCCGTTCACACGTATAAGAACTAAGCGTGTGTGGTACAAGGGGTGGGAGGGATTCTAAATTCTTCGACGACATATTTCATATAACGTTATATAATATATTTTAGCTTTTACGACGGGATGTATGGGATGCAACTTGTGTCGATACTTTGGCGGCGTCCCACCTTTCAGACACAGCCGTGACAGCCGGGGCTGCTGCTGCACACCAAGAGGCCCTGAAATGTCGCAAATATGTATCCATTGGTAGTGGGTACGTATTTGTGGCTTTCGGGGTCGAGACCTTGGGGCCGTGGGGGCCTGGAGCTCATCACCTCTATCGAGACCTCTCAAGGCGTCTTGTTGAGGTCTCGCGTGACCAAAAGGCTGGCTTGTACCTAGGGCAACGAATAAGCGTTGCCATCCAACGTGGAAATGCGGTCAGCATTTTAGGCACGCTCCCCGCCGACAGCGATATGGAGTCAATTTTTTATTTATAGATCTATTTACATACCTATTGTGTAATATAATAACATAAATTGTAAATAAATTATTCATATATATATATATATATATATATATATATATATATATATATATATATATATATATATATATATATATATATATATATATATATATATATATATATATATATATATTTAAATATAAAAATAATTAGAACAATATAATGGGAGCATTTTAGCTTTAAAACTGGAAGTTTGAAGTATTAAGGAAAGACTTAAAAAGATTTCCAACTCTATGTATGAGCATAGTGTTTAAATGATTAAATATAAAGTATTCTATCTCATTCTCTCGCTGGCTTAGTCCTATAGATTTTTGAGTTCATCTTTTTTAGTGTGTTGCTTTTTTTGCTTCATTATTTTGTTCAAAATTACTGCATTAAAACAAAGTTTATGCGTAAAGGTATTATGCACTGGATGGCTACTACATCGGGTCTAAAGTATTTCACCATGACAACCTTGAGTTCTGTTCCGGCATTAGTAACTAGGTCTCCCGTAAGAGAGCAGCAGCGCATTTGTGGCACGTTTGGTGTTGCAAATCCATGCAAGTCCATTAGCGATGGTAACCGCTTCCCATCAAGTGGGTGGTCTGCCTGTCTGCTGAATTCCTTCAATAAAAAAATGGGGTTGGCATTATGTATTTTTCTTCTACACTCCTTTTTTCTGACTTATGTCCTTTGTCACATCACAGACATCTAAATTTGGGGTTACACTGTTGTATGGCTGATTGTAGATTAAGAAGCACAGCATTAGAGGTCTCGCCGGTTTTATAAAACAGGTATTCGGTTGTGTTTCTCCTGTTTAAAACCCAACATTCTCTAGCGCTTGGCGCTATTTCTTTTTAATTGCCACCCTATCTTCATCAACCAGAACGATATCATATGCGAAGAGCATGCACTAGGGTGCCTTATCCTGTACCTCTGCGGGCAGCGTATCGGTGTTGTGTCGGTACTTACACACTTTTATATTGATATGGATCTTAGATCATTAATAGAAAGACGGAGTCTCAGCCTCTCAAAGTGAAGCCGGCTAAAGGATGCCGGTTATAGAATAGGATGCCGCTCAAATAGAATCAGTACACATAAAAATAGATTTATTTTCAGTCGATACATTACTACCACTTGTATATAAGATTAGCTGTTCCGGTAGACGCGATCACGCCCTGGAAAAATAAAAACTAGAACCCAATTCCAGCGCCACCTACTGGGTTTAATTGCGAATCTAAGTTATTCCCAGACCTATTTACACATTATTTTTTTTACACCTAGGGTTACATTATTGAAGTTTTGGTACTGATCCCTTATTAATCTGGAATAATATTGCATTCAAATGGTGAAAGAATTTTTGAAATCGACTCAATAGTTTTTGAGTTTATTCGTTACATACATAACATCACGCCCGGTCCCTTGCGGGGTAGGCACGAACAACAGAGCGCCATTCAGGCTTATTCTTACATACCTCACTTGCTTCTTTGACATTCATAGCTCTTGTCATGCACGCTCGTCTGTTCTTAAGGCTCCTGACATCACCTTCTGCTAGTACACGATCAATTTGATCATGGAAAGTGTGTCGTGGCCTTCCGCGACTTCTGCATCCATCCACTTTTGCATTGTATATCTGTTTAGTCATCTGTATATTTGTAACCAATAGGTTACAAACATACAGAAATACATACAAATCTTTCCTCTTTATAATATTACTTTGTTCACGTAGGCACTTGAATATAGTCTGAGGTATGAATATAAGACATAATAGACAAAAGACCAAGAAGTAGGAATGTAGACAGCAGGCAACCAAGAAAGCAAAATAATATTGACACAAGTAATACTAATATCCGGGTAGTGCACTATTGGAAACAACGTAGACATCACCACGCGAAGCACATGGGCTGGCAACACTATGAAAAATTCATAGCCGATATCATAGAATAAAGATATATTAGGAGCAACATATTTTGTCGTACTGTAAGCGTCTTCGAAATTTCGCTTAATTTATACATATAATAAAATTGTAATGAATTTCTGTACAATAAAAAAAGGCTAAAACCGAGTCAAGGGGATGTAAGAAGTGAAATAGAACTATTTTTTTTTTAAATTTTCGATGTTTTTGTTTCTCTTTTTGTCTGTCTGTATGTACCGGCTAATCTCCGAAACGACTGGACCGCTTTACATGAAATTTTGTATGTTGATAGCTTATATACCTGGTCAACATATAGGATACTTTTGATGCCGAAAAATTAAAGAGTTCCCCTGGGATAGTTAAAAAGCTTTGATTACTTAAACAGCTTATAACAGACTAAAAGTAATTTCTCTGCAACGTAACGTAATAGAAGCGGATATTTTGACAGGGTGTGGTGTCGGTGAGAGAGTGTTATCTTATATCGCTTCTTTGCTTCAATAACGTGACATATCCCAATATTCACTTATTTCACTCACTCACTATATTTTGCTAAATTTATCATATTATCACAACTTTCTCATGTATTTCAAAAAGCTTAGTAAATTGACACTAAATTTAATTGTAAAAAATATTAAAAAATGTATAATATGTTTGGGTAAAATCTTATTTTGAAACTTTAAAAGTGGCGTACTGTAAATTTGGGTGTTTCAAGATACCACGTTATTGAAGCAAAGAAACGATATATATTATATATAATGCTTGTTTGTTTCTTTGTTTGTTTGCTTGAACGCGCTACTCTCAGGAACTACTGGTCCGATTTGATTTTTTTTAGTATTAGCTAGCCCATTTATCGAGGAAGGTTATAGGCTATAAACCATCAAGCTAAGAGCAATAGGAGCGGAGCACCGATAAAGAATCTTTCAAAAACACACGGATTTTTTAAAACTTAGTTTTATTTAACTATTCCACGCGAACGAAGTTGCGGGCAGAAGCTAGCGAATCAATAAATACATATATCGTAACCACAGAAACATGATAATACCACTCATGTAAAACTTGCAACAACTTAGAGGGGTTTATGGTAATAAAAGAACAGCAATTGGTCACATATTTATAATCAGAGAACCTTACGGTTTTAAAATGTCACAGACACTAAATTTTTACACTAAACAAGGATTTTTAGACCACCTAGCCAACCCTCTAAAAATTTATCAGTCTATTAAACTTAGCAAATTTGCATAACCGATAGCGGATTAAGTCATTGACAAACTGTTTTAATTAAAGGGTTGTGAATGAAAAGAATTTAATACATTATTGTTTGGAAATTTTGGGTAATATTTTATACATACATATATAACTTCACGCCAGGTCCCTTGCGGGATAGGCACGAACAACAGAGCGCCATTTAGATTTATTCATACACACCTCACTTGCTTCTTTGACATTCATAGCTCTTGTCATGCACGCTTGTCTGTTCTCTCTGTCTGTAATATGTTATGTAACATATTATATAAAATATTGGCTTCTGCCCGCGACTTCGACCGCGTGGATTTTTTTTCATAAAAAGTATCCTATGTTACGTCTAATACCTCCAAGAATATGTATACAAAGTTTCATGATGATCGGTTGAGTAGTTTTCGCGTGAAAGCGTAACAAACAAACTTACATACACATTTATGATATTAAGTAGGGATTATACTAAAAGTTTTACATTTAATAGAATAAACCAAACACAGTATAAAACTATCTTGTCTGCCAATATGAAAATAAAATCGTAATGAATACCGTCTATATACAATTGAGACATTTTGAATTATCTACACAATATCTTTTATACAAAAAATAAATATTGGACCATAAAATTATTGTAAAATATAGATAACTACTCTATCACTATACTTATAATCAGAGAACCTTTTTTTATTTATTTTTTATTGCAGGAGTAGCGGACAGGCAGACAGCCCAATTGATGGAAAGCGGTTACCATCGCCTGTGGACATTTGCAACACCAAAGGTGCTACATGCGCTGCTGCTCTCTTAAGGGAGACTGGAATCTGGTCACTAATGCCGGAACACAAGCAAAGATTGTTATGGCGAAATACTTTAGAGCAGGGGTAGTAGCCATCCAGTCGGACATATGCCCTACCACCTGGCTCAGGGTTGTTTTATCGCCTCGTACGACAGGCCGCCCGGCCGCAGGAAAATGTATTCTTTCTCCGTTCCTACACGGATAACCTTGTAGGAACTTTATTAATTACGGCTTTAATAAATTTCATACACTGAAGAGACATATTGGCCCGTATATGGACTACTCATTTATAACATCTCTAATTATGAAATAATATATTATTGACATATATACGTGACACACAACACCCTTACTAGTAGATGCAACATACATACTAGGGTGGTCGTTAAAAATTAAATTTCTTGCGACGCCCCCTAAAAAGCTTCCTTTTAATGAAAAAACACTGGGATTTTTTTTATAATTTTTCAAGTCAAGACATCACGTGCCTCAAGACGATTCAAGTTAAAACTAAAAATATAAGAAAAATTGAAAGATAAGCTTGAATTACGAAGAATTTTAAACTTTTTCTGAAACTATAATTTGAAATTCATCACTGATAATGATAATACAGAAGGTATTTCACTGTTAAAACTTTTCCAATCTTAAAATAATTATTACTTCTAAGTATGAAGAAGTTTCCTGAAAAAACATGATATTACCCAAAAATTAACTTGAATCGTCTTGAGGCACGTGTTGTCTTGACTTGAAAAAATTTTAAAAAAAATCCCAGTGTTTTTTCATTAAAAGGAAGCTTTTTAGAGGGCGTCGCAAGAAATTTAATTTTTAACGACTACCCTAATACATACGTACGTAGTAGCCACTGTAATTAAAAATACAAACATTGGTTCCATAGTATATTACAGACACTTCTGTAAAACAAGTTTCTCTAATACTCTATGCCCTGTCTGTACAGCAATAATAATGTAGTGCATCCACATCGTAAAGACAGCCGCGTTCGTTGGTGTCGCAAACACGTATTCACCAGCACTGGATTGAGAATTCTATAAAACATCATATTTATAGCTAAAGCAAAAGCACATGTTTCAGCAAATACGAGGTAATAAAAAAAATCTTTAAAGCAATCCTTCATGCGCCACTTGTTCTTTGTTATGTTAATTAATTCGATTTTACGTCCATACCTATCTCTGGATAACATTGACTGAAAACATAAAATCTCATCGTCTGTGTCGAGCTCAATTCAATTAACGTGTTGAGGCTGTATGTAAATTAGCTCTCTACCGATCTCCCTGGACGCCCATCCGCTAAGATACAATGAGCCACAGTTAGGAAGCAACAGTATATCAAATGGAAAAAAGACACAACTAGCCTATGTATCCACATGATTATCGTGTTATCGGTCATGACGGTAAATATAGAAATTTAAAAAGAATACGCAGTCGAGATGCGAGCACTGCGCAAAATCTGCGGAGTGACGCTCGCGGACCGCGTTCGTAATACCGAAGTAAGAAAGAGAGTTGGTCTGAAAGAGAGTGTCGGGGTGAAGGTAAGGAAAGGAATGCTCCGGTGGTTCGGGCATGTGGAAAGAATGTATGATGAAAGAATGACTAAACAGATATACAATGCAAAAGTGGATGGATTCAGCAGTCGCGGAAGGCCAGGACACACCTTCCATGATCAAATTGATCGTTTATTAGCAGAAGGTGATGTCAGGAGCCTTAAGAATAGACGAGCATGCATGACAAGAACTACGAATGTCAAAGAAGCAAGTGAGGTGTGTAAGAATAAGCCTGTATGGCACTCTGTTGTTCTTGCCTACCCCGCAAGGGACCTGGCGTGAAGTTATGTATGTATGTATGTATGTAAAAAGAATAATAAGATATATAAAAAATAAAATAACGACAAATCCGTCGGGATCCTATCTCCGCGCGGGTATCTGCCGTCCTAGAATCAAACGGCTTGTGCCGCGACGATGGCAAGAGACCAGAGGGTATATTATGTCATTCCTCTTGTTAGTCGACTATGTTTCAACTTGAACTTTGTATTCATATCTTCTGCACGCTATAATATATCTAAATGGAATATATACAAAACTTATCCGTGCAGGAACGGAGAAAGAGTAAAATTTCTTGCGGCCAGGCGGCCTGTCATAAGAGGTGACAAAATAACCCACAGCCAGGTGGTAGCGCATTTGCCCGACTGGATGGCTACCACCCCTGGTATAAAGTATGTCACCATAACAACCATGAGTTGTGTTCCGGTATTAGTGGCCAGGTTCCAGTCTCCCTTAAGAGAGCAGCAGCGCATTTGTAACACCCTTGGTGTCGCAAATGTTCATAGGCGATGGTAAACACTTTGCATCAAGTGGGCCATCTGCTTGTCTGCTGAACTTCTGCAATAATGCAATAAAAAAACTTTTAAATATGAAATTTTAAGTATTAACGAAAATTTTAAAACAGTTCCAACTCTATCTGTATAGGGATAGTGTTTAAATTATTAAATGTAATGTATTCTACCTAACTCTCTCGCAGGCTTAGTCTTATATATTTACGTGTTTATCTGTTTTTAATGTCGCTTTTTCGTTTCATCGAGTTTCAAATAATTAAGATTCAATAAATTCAAACTTCAATAAATAAATAAAAAGTTGAGATGCTGTTTGAGGATGTACTATGGTGTACAATGTACATCCTTATCTGGCTGCCACACCCTCGTTGCGCTGAACAATAGGGATCAAGGTATACTCTCTCGTAGTGGGCTGTGTAACAACGAGACCCACGATAACTGCTGATACTCCACCGATAACACCCACGGCATTGATTCGCTCGAACCATTTGTTATTATAGTTTAACGTACTTCGCACCATTAGTTATAAGTTAGGTAGTTTTAAAATTGGGATCAAACCTGAAAGAGATAGATGCTAGAAGCTGATAGAAGACATCACTGCCTCTATTGATATTCTGCAATGTCACATTCATTGCGTTACGGGAAGTATTTTCGTGTATTTGACTTTGCGACTTTAGAGCAGTTAGTTATCGTTGTTTTACCCTCGGTGTGGGTATGAATTTTTTTAGTTCCCGCGCACCTAGTATTTATGTTGTAGTCAAAGGGAGATATGCAGTCTCTTCCGGGAATTTGACAAAGCCCGAAATAAATTCCAATTTCGTCTTTTGATTTTAGTTAAAGTAGCTAACTTTTTAGTCAAATATCGAATGAAAAATAATTTGTTTCGGGCTTTGCCTAGTAGATCCTAGAAGCGAGTAAGGCAGACTCTGTCAAACGTCGACTCCTACTTAAAAAATCGTTAGTCCTAAACAGAAAAACCCAACGGTAGCTGTAATGGTACTGATTTTATTATCGAAAATATACGAATATAAGTATGTTGTTAAGGATTAGGCCACAGTGTTAATTCGGCTCGAAGGACCAGAAAATTGTAGTGTGTATACAGTAGTTACATAGCAGAAAGGGGAAACTGTAAGAAATGTCAAACCTATCGAGCACTGTAATGGCACTGATTTTATTACCGAAAATATACAAATATAAATGTGTTGTGGCGCATTACGTTGCAGTTATTTATTTATAAAATTATGACTATTGTACATACTTTATACATCATCTATTTCGAATGTTAACATATTTAAATTCGTTCCATATTCGACGGAGGAATCGCGTAACAAACATATAAAAATCGAATTAAGATCTTCCTCCTTTTGAAAGTCGGTGAGAAAACAAACAGCTAATGTTCATTACTTTTATAAAATCAACTGTGAGCACCGACACGCAATTTACGGATCTTTGTTCCTTAGTAAAAAAGCACTTATCTGCTGTTTACTTCATTAATTGGGAAGTTCGGCGATTAATTTGATGTAGGTTATTATAAAAATGTCAACACCGATGCGTTTTCAATAAGATTTTTTATTTTGGTGTTACCACTCTCAAGAAACTAAAATACGCAACCTTTTAGTGTTGCTACTCTAAGAAGACATAAATTGCACAACCTTTTAGTGTTGCCATTTTAATAATGGTTTAGTGCCATCTCGTGGCTCTTTGTCGTAGACAGCTGCCATTAAAAGAGACTTTTCCAAATAGGTTTAAAGTCGATGCTTGCTACACAACTACGAGGCGGTTTTGCGGCGGCTGCGTTTAGGGCGCGTGACAGCCTGTTTTTCTGCGAAGTAAAGAAGATTAATGCAGCTGAGTGTTAGTGCAGGTGTTTGCATAATGGTGCCTGGCTTCTTAAGTAATGATTTCTCAGCAAAAATGGAGACAAGGATTAGTTTTAACGCTACGCGTTTACTTAGGATTTAACAGCTTTGCATTTAAAATCTTTCAACTATGAAACAAGAATGCTGTGAATGACAATTGCCTACTAAAATGTAATAACCGTTAAAAGCTTTTAAATCGTAAATGGCTAGATTGCGACACAGATTATTGGTATCTGAAGATTTTATGGTTTTCAGGCTAAATCAGTAAGGATATGAAAGTCATGTTCTAGCATTAGTTTCTTTTTAAAATTATTACCCAATATGCTTACATTCATATACATTACAAATCACATTTGAACTGTGGCACACAAACCTCATGGGCTTATTCGTGCCGCAGGGAGTCGTGTACACAATATTGTTATTTTAATAAATAGGAGCAGAGGCGAGTAGCGGTTATCATCATTCTAGTATATGATTCTCATTTTAGTTCCAAGACTCAACATGTGAGCATGATGGTTCGCTTTGGGAATCAGTATAGTATCTTTTAAGATTATACTTGATTAATTTGTGGTTATTTTTGTACTTGGTTTACAGGTCCTCTGGGAGATTATTTATAATGTTTGGTATCATATATTCCTCGCGCCTTGTCCCATACACATTATTATATTTAGGTATAATATATTTACATGTGTCAGATCTCGGTCGCATGTAATTAGGTCTAGTCTTCTGCACTCAGACTTCTGGTTTGTTACATTCAGTTAGTAATGAAAATTTAACCTTGTCAAAGATGCTCATAACTTTACAATATTTGAATAGTTCTTTATAATTATTATCTTTGTGATCGAGTTATTGACTTATATTGATAGCACCTTTATTGTTGCAAATGACCATTGCCAACGGTAACCAAAGCCAATCAGGCAGTTAGTCTGTGTTAAACACTTCTTTAAATATCAATTTGTTGTGCTCGGTAATTATTAAAAATTATAAAAAAAACTACACGCGCGTTATATATGACGATTTTATTGAAGAGAGACGAAGTCGCGGGCAGAAGCTAGTCTCGAACAAAAATGACAGATATCATAAATATATAAAATCTTAACAAACACCCGGGTGTTTCAAAGGGCTGCGGTTAATTAGGCCCGAGACGGTCGAGTTAGCCCAAATCGTTAAAGTAATTTCGCTTACAAATGAAACTTTGGCCCAACGACGTAAATTAGTCGTAAATTAAACAAGGGAATCCATATAAAAAATGGTCAAGACCAAACTCCTTTCGCGCTTTATTAGTTCCGTATAAGATATTATATTATATAAGCTCTCTTTTCTTTCACCATATCTCAATTAATTGGGGTCGGTACAATATCTTTTCTTCCACACTCCTCTATTCTGACATACATATTCTGTTACACCACAAATCATCGCACAATCCATCCATCTTTTTTTTGATCTATATTTGCAACTTTCAAATATCCCCTTATGTACTCATTTCTCACCTCATCCATTCTTGTAACACTACACTTCCATCTCAACATTCTCATCTCAGCTGAGCCCCCTATATTATATTATACAGCGGGCACTGATAATAATCAAAGACATGTTTGGAATTAAATTATTTAGTTTAATTATTGATAATGTGACATTACAATTATTTAGATACGCTACACTTAAACAATAAAGAAATATATCGGTATTAGGTTTAATTGTCTACTGGAATGGCGGGACGCTCTACGGGCTGAACACCGCAGGTGTAGGGGAGCTGCAGTGGAAACACGGAGACTCTCACGTCTTGTACTACCCGCAGGAACTGAAGGAACAGAGGAATATGCCCCCCGCCGCGCACGAATGCTTTTGAGCTATAATAATAAATAAAAAATGATAGAAGATTGACAACGTCAACTGGAAACATCAAGTAAAAGTTAACATCAATATATGATCTATTTCTTCGGCTTTACATCTCTATTAAAATTATAAATTTAAACCGACAAGTGTATCGGGCAAGAATCTCCGACCATGTTTATTGAACATGTACATTTCATCAAATTCAGAACCAAGGGCACTCGTAGCGTGTACTTGAAATCAGTGACCAACTACCTGTGTTGCTGACCATTGTGTTCCTGACTATTTTGAGTAAATTCTTCCACTCGAACGAAATTGACAAAAGATTGTCAGAATTGCAAGTTTGAATGAAATAAGGTACAATGATATGGCTTAAGGAAGTATGGGTGAACTCCCAACCGATGGCGAGCGGTGCGATGGTAGAAAAAGGGCAAGGGCACCATTCTAAACAGTTCTTCGGAACACTCCCCGTTATACAGTTAAATTTGTTTTGTAACCACAGACAGACACTTCACTTTTACTTTATTTATTTATTTATGGCTTGGCAGCTAGGCCTTTAAGCCAGACCTTAGATTGCATTATAGTTCCTTCATTTTATTAAAGATTACTTATAGCTCAGTTGAACTGTAGGTTATCAAGTGAGGCCATTCAACGGAGTTCTTGTGACAACTCGAAAGGCCACATTTGACTATACACTTCACATTTTTCACAAAAACACACCAAAAGATGAATACTGTTAAAGGAAGAACATTTTCATATACAGTCCTACTTTGGCAATATAAATCTAATAGCTCCATTGAAAAAGAAAACGAATTGCGTGTGCCTCTATGTTAGTGTATATATTTTTATTATTGTTATTTATTATTCGAATAAGTTTTTTTTTATTATAACAAGTTCCTTAGTATGTACAATATTTATATTTAAGTTAAAAAACTTAATTTTACACACGTCACAGACGGACTAGAGAATTTAATTCAATGTTATGAATGTACGCACGTACTATGCGATTCAAATAAATATGGGATCGACTTGGTGCCATATTGTTTCTTTGAATAACTTTAAATAATTAAATATTACATTAAGACACTTTAAATATGATGTAACATTATTTATTATCGATATGCAAATAAGTTTTTGCAAACCATACTTTTCAAGTGACGTTTGACAGATAGAGGTCATTAACATTCCTATTCTTATTTGGATCGCATAGTACGCAACTTTAAGCTGGCTACTGACATGAGCATTTGGCCCTAACTTAATGTATTCGAGGCGAGCGTTTTACGTCACGTCATTACTATGCTCCGTCTTTTGGTAATCAAAATGTCGGATAATGTTGTGCATGAGATCCCATAAAATAGGCATTTCTTTATATTTTTCAATGAACAACAGAGTTTTATCCTGGTCCCATTCCATCTTCAACGCTCGTCAATAACACTTCGAAACTGTGATACCCGATTGACATATGCGCTCGCAACGACGCTAGGGGCTGTACTGACCTAAAATGAAGGCGTAACGTAACACTCAAAGTGATTCGCGAAAATAGCAACAACCGGGTGGAGCACGCGGCGCTCGCAGCGAGCGGATCGGTTCGCTGTACTCACGTCGTAACGTAACGTTACGTTACGACGAAATGTTACAGGTCAGTCGCCACCTTTAAAGGTCAAAGAAGCTTGAGAGTTCATATTGGCAAAGTCATTCATTGTGTTCCGGAAATCCCGTGTTAATTGTTCAAGTCAGGCGTGTACGAAGTCGTGAGCATATTCTAGTAGTGTATATAACTCAAAAATTGTATATTTTTATGTTTAAGTACATTTTCAAAATGTACGTAAACGTAAAAAAACAAGTCGAAAAATTCTAATATGAAAACGAGAGACGAAAGATATTTGAGAGGAAGCTCTCAGCTTGATGAACGTATTGAACATGGACCGTTTGCTACAACTCCATTAATTCTTCAAAAGTCATTCTGTAACATACTTCTGTATAAAACTTTAAAAAAAGAACTTGAAATATAAATGGAACAAGAAATATAAAGAAGAACAATTTTTAGCTAGACGTGTTGTTGGGGAATTTCTTGCCGCTTCTTCTCCTTAACAGTAATAACACGTTGCGAAGCGGTGTACATAGACTAGGAAGTAAAAAACACCTAATTTTAGCCTGTATGACCTTCAAAAAGTGTTCTCCAGTGGAACTTATTGTGTTTAAAAACTTTTGAACTTGAATATTAATGATATCAATGAAAAATAGGGTTTTGCCCGCTTCTTTTACATCCGGTACCCTAGAAACTGCTTTAGCCTGTTATCTCTGAAATTACCAAGGTTTTTAAAGTCACCAACTTAGAAATTGGTTATCTCGCCACGTCTTTAAATAATGTAGAAGTTCTTCGGGGAGTTTTTACTTCGGGAAGTATCAATTTGGGACAGTTTCACCTTGCTTTTTTAATAAAGGAAGCGTTGGTGGCAATTTAAATTGGTCGAGGGAGTTTTAGTTAAATGCTGAATATAAGTATTGGTTTTATGGTTGGGAATATACTTATAGTGGATTCTGTTAATTCCAGGAACGGTCACAAATAAAAAATATATTTTAGAGTACGAAATTCGTGATAAGAAAGACACGCTCACAAACACTCTATAAATCTACTGTACTTGTATATGTGACTGAACTCTTAAACGGTTGGACCGATTTTGATGAAATTTTCTGTGTGGGAAAGCAGATTTGAGTATGAGCTAGATTGGACCCGGTAGGTGACGCTGCAATTGGGTTCAATAATCAGGAGGATGTTTTTTAATGAATAGTTAATTATAACGCCCGGGAAAGCCGCGGTGACTTAGTGGTTAACGCACGCATCTCAAACTCAAAGGACACAAGTTCGAATCCTGGCCGGAAAGCATGCACTACTTAGGCAGTTGTAGCACCTTTGGTATTACAAAGGTCCGTGGTGATGGTAACCGCTTTCCATCAGGTGAGCCGTCTGCCTGTCTGCTGAATTCATTCGAAACGAACGCTCTGAACGCAGCTGGGATTTAATTCTTAAATGATAATGATGTTGTCTTAAACTTTTGTTTCATATATATTGCCTTGCAAACTTAATTGATATTAATACTTATGAGATAATAATTAGTACTAAAAAGACACTTAAATCCCATGAAACGCTTTATGTGTGTGACATTATAACCACTTAATTTTCTTGTATGTACAGTAATAATTATTCTCGCAATATCTTAAGCGGTGCGACGTCGGTGGTATACCGCAGCATGTGTCGTTCTCATATTCAATGCAATTTGCTTTGTTATGTTGAACGCTAATTGCGATTTCAAAACTAATAGTTTGAGCTTATTTTACTTTTAATCTATGCGTGTGTCGAATGTGGTTTTCTTGCTTTATATTTTCTAAGTAAGTTAGAAACGGTTACTTTGAAAAGAGTAAATTTTTATTAAAGACCATTACTGTATACACACAATACACGATATTTTATTAAAACGTTATAACATATAATTTAAGTAACTGTATAGTGTATGATATTTATGAATGAGTGAATGAAAACTCTTTATTAATCACCACAACTTAAACCTAGAGATTTAATGTAAATACATTTCCATTAGAACTGAGGTACAAAGGGGTGCAGAAACCTCTCTCTGTTTTCTTTACCATATCCCAATTAATTGGGTCGGCACAATATGTCTTTCCTTCCACACTCTTCTATTCTGACATAAATCTTCTGTCACACCACATATCATCATATCATCCTTCACACAATCCATCCATCTTTTTTTGGTCTACCTTTACCCATACCCATCCATCTTGTAGTTTAAAATTCTTTTTGTCACGTGACTTTCATCCCTCCTCATCATATGCCCATACCAACTTAGTCTTCTTCCTCTCAATTTGTCACGCCAGAAACCTATGTTAACATTATTTGGGACATGTTCCTGCTCTAAAAACTTCTGTGTCCCGGAAAATTTAAGATTTATTGCGTATACGAAATTATTCTTAATTTTAATCAGGCAGGTATTCGTCGGTTTTGCAATCTTGTGATCATGAATTTTCGTTGCATCTGGTTGCTTTGTGATGGTCGCTTTGTTTGATTCTCGTGGTGCCACTTGCAGCGATTTAGAGCCACTAATTATTTAGCCATTAATTAGCGCCCAACTATTTAGCTTATATCTGTCCATTTCGATAAAATAGATTTTTTCAACAGATTTTATTTAATGTAGAATGGTGGGCTTCATTTTTTAGTAATATCATTGTGTAGGTTTCCTTATCAAATTTTGTATCAAGTTCAGCTCATTGTTACTGTACTCTTTATAATGTATATAGCCCAATTAATGGCAATACGATGCTTACCCTTTAAGTAAGCAATTCCTGCGCTGTTTATTTTATTTATTTACACACCACAGATCGGAGAAAAAGTTAATCAACGGAGTAATGTCAAACTTGTAGCGACTGCTGATTAAAATCATAATCACCCTAAGTCCACGAGAAAACAGTTTAGGCAGTGTTGCGATTTTTGAAAGGTTGTGAATCTTGAGCAAATTATTTTGCTTACTTTTTAATAATAACAGAAGAATTTTTAGGCGTGATTTAAATATCAGATATTACAAGAATTATTTTTGAAGATTCTACTACATCCACAACTGTGCCATTTTCGTCGATACTGCAAATCTGGTTTTTACCAACGATGCCCTACTTTAGATGAACATTTTCTCAGATCACATGTAACGACATCATCTTCATTAATGTTAATTAATTAAAATAGTCCATTAAATTCTCTTATTATATTAATGTCTTCTGTGAATTAAACGATCGAATCGATCAGTGCATAATAATGGACGAAGCTTAACAAAGTATACGTAGTTTTATCGCTGTAACTGGCACCACGTCTTTCGTTTGGTTATGGCTTTTTGAACAGCGACTCCCGGTCTTCTCTGATAAAATAAATGAAATTCCAACCGTTAATCCACAGTCATTGTTTTAATGCATCTTATATTATACTATGGTTTTTGATATGATACATTCTCCAAAAACCGAAAAGAAAGAATAAACTACACCCGAAATTACATATATATACACATATATTACAATTATATATATATATATATATATATATATGTGTGTGTGTGTGTGTGTGTGTGTGTGTGTGTGTGTGTGTCGGAGAAGGCCTCGTTCTCACGACATCTCCTTTAGTTATTGCAAGTTAAGTGGGCGTCATCAGGGTAAAATGCGAGCATAAAACACGATGGCCACGGTTTATACACTTTTAATTTAGATTCAAAACACATTTTAACATAGTTTAGACCGAGCAGCGGGCCCAGGGCACCACCCATACCTCCAAGCTTCAATACTTTCTTCAATATTCTCAAAGGTCCAACCTGACCTATTGCCATCAACCGAATGTGTCACAAAAACTCCTCAGTCTATCACAGTAGATACTACCAAAGTATAGAGGGCGTCTGACCCGCTCCGCCATATGCTCTGCTCTGATTGGTCGTTTATTAAATCACAATATTCATAACTTTTATTAGATTAGAACGATCTTTTAGTTATAGAAACATTTAAGACATCAAACCAAATTAAATCAACAATTTTAGAAGCAATTAAAATGTAAACAAATAATATTGTGCGTTATACATCCAAACAATAATCCATCCAATTATAGCTCCCCTCCGACATATATATAATTATATGTGAAGTAAAAACTTTGTACCCTTTTTACTAAAATTGCGCGGACGGAGGAATATGAAATATCGCTCAGTTATCGTTTATATAGAGAAAAAGCGACGGATATTGATATTTTTAAATCATGAATACAAAATCAATAAAAAAACAATACACACACTGCCATGTATTTGACACACACACGCATATACTCTTTTGTTTATTGTTTAAGTCAAATTAACAGTGTAGTCGTGGCGAAATCTGTGATTATAGAAGTATAGTCATTGACGACAAATTTTTATGGTCGAATTTCGACCACGGGCGACTACTAGTACTACATAAATATACTATAACAAATCCTCAATCTATCTATCTATATATACTACTAGCTGTCCCGGCAGACGTCGTCCTGCCCGGTAAAAATAGGGGTTTGTCGCAGAGGGTTAATAATTAAGGGTTGTATGTATTTTTGTATGTTGTATTATAAAAAAATAGAAATTAAAAATTTTGTCTAAAAAATAAAAAAAAAATTTAGGGGTGGACTACCCCTAACATTTAGGGGGATGAAAAATAGATGTTGGCCGATTCTCATAGATACCGGATAAGGACAAAAAATTTCATCAAAATCGGTCAAGCCGTTTCGGAGGAGTATGGCAACGAAAACTGTGACACGAGAATTTTATATATTAGATAATAAATATGTAAATAGTTCGAGTTTGTACAATGCGTTTAAAAATGTAATAAAAAAAATAGTGGGATAATTCGGAACCGCAGATTCAGAAAATGTAATTTTTAGAACTGCCTTGTCTGTTAGAGGACCACGTGAAAATTACTGAACGAATTTAAACAAAACTCGAAACGGACCTAGCTTGTATCCCGGATTGTAACTTAGGATACTTTTTATCCCGGACAATAACATGGTTTCCGAGGGATAGACGAGATTAGCGGAAGAGATGGCACTGCGATCATCTTTTTTGGAAACTACTGAAGGTATATTGGAACTTGATGTATTGCTGGTTTATGACCAGAGTTAATAGAATAGATGCATTAGCAAAGTACCTGAAGCTCCAATAACATATTTTTAATTCACTTACAAATTATCTTCGTAAAATATTAAAAGTACTAATATGTTGTCCCTTAGAATTTAAACATACTTTAATATCTATATACACCCACACGCACCCGAACACACGCTCACGCATCCACGCTTACACGCCAACACACACACACACACACACACACACACACACACACACACACACACACACAACACACACACACACACCACACACACACACACACACACACACACACACACACACACCCACACAAACCCACACCCACACCCACACCACACCCACACACACCCACACCCACACCCACACCACACCACACCCACACCCACACCCACCCACACACACACACACACACACACACACACACACACACACACACACACCACACACACACACACACACCACACACACACACACACACACACACCACACACACACACACACACACACACCACACACACACACACACACACACACACACACACACACACACACACACACACACACACACACACACCACACACACACACACACACACACACACACACACACACACACACACACACACACCACACACACACACACACACACACACACACACACACACACACACACACACACACACACACACCACACACACCACACACACACACACACACACACACACACACACACACACACACACACCACACACAACACACACACACACACACACACACACACACACACACACACACACACACACACACACACACACCACACACACACCACACACACACACACACACACACACACACACACACACACACACACACACACACACACACACACACACACACACACACACACACACACACACACACACCAAATGCTTATACATTCGTTTTCCAAATAGCTTATTTCTGTCTTAACTGTGTAATTTTAAATTTAAGTTATTCTTAAGAATCTGTTACTTTAGCCATGGAGAGGAGCACTGGTGACCTGTCATACAGATTTCTTAGAAATCTATTTCAGGCACCAGTCTCACACACCAGGTTTCTTTCTGAATCTGTTGTGTGGAGAAATAAATAAAGTTTTATTATTTATTTTATATTATCTTCGTTGTCATAAACAACATGTCATTCATCGTACTACTTCAAATCAGGTTGGCTTCGACTCGCCTCTATGTTTTGACTGTATGGACTTAGATTCTTTATTATTGAAAGACGAAAGAAAGAAAGAAATAATTTATTTGCTAGGAAAGCGATACAATGATATAGAAATATTTATGCGTACATTTTTTTATGACATTGTTATATATTTTACACCGCATTTCCTACAAATGAGGTCGGTTGGAGTTTCCGTATTGTAGTTAATTTAACAAGAAACAGATAACTGTTAGGTCAAAAAAAATACTGAATATAACCTCCTGTAACCAAATATATTATTCATAGTAATAAAATCTCATTAGCAATCATCATTTATATTAATTTTCAAAAGTATTGTTTTTTAATTAAGTATGGACGTTCATAGTTTCCTTGACCTGTTATTATATATTCTTTAAAACATAAAAATGTCGGTTTAGTTTGTTTAGCTTATATTACTTTTACTCTGGGATAATGTTATAGTTATTCATCGTTCACACAGCTGTAGTGAAAATGTAATGCGTTGTTTGTGATAGGATATTGTTATTAATTGTTTGTTGACGTTAAACAATGACATATAAAATTTCATTAAAGGATTATGTATACAAAAAACTTAATTACGCTTTTATGTAAGTAACATAGAGCTACTACGCTAGAAAACCTTAGTACTTAATATGCTAGCACAAGTGAAGTGAGAAGCAGAGGAGACGCTGTTTTGCATTATTTCATCAACCAGGTACGTGCTTGCTCTTCCTTCCATACTTCCCATCTAAATTATCCCCACATATTTTCTGTATAATTCTTTGTAAAACAATTACATTTTTGAAGTGAAATTTCTTTAGAATCTTTGTGATTTCAAACTAGATGAAACGAAAAAAACACTAAAAAGAGATATACACATAAATCTATAAGACTAAGCCTACGAGAGAATGAGATAGTATACAGATTGCGTTGGAAATGCTTTGAGGTTTTTCGCCGTGTGAGATAAAAGGGTACGCACCTTGCACAAATTGTTCGTGTCCTTCGATAGCTATGAGCAGGCAGCAGTATAACACTCTTTCACATCTTCTAGTTTCCAAATATTAATGTTTAACACACGTCGCGGCGCGGATACTGAATTTAAGCTTTTATTTTAATACTTTTGAGTAGTAACTTTAGTTTGCGTACGTGCGTAGCGAGCGAGTTTTGCAACGTCTTCTTTTTGTGCGGGAGCGGGGTAGAGGGGGGAGATTTTTAATACTGAACGGGAAGGAGTGAATGAATGGAAAGAACGGCCCGTACATGCTAAAACTTGAAATTTTGTGTTTTAAAGCTTGAATATATTATAATGATATAATATATGAAGTGTGACGTCAAGAATTTAGAATCCCTCCCACCCATTGTTAAACTTTGTTTCATTTCTGCTGCGTGTGAACTGCACACACACATTTTTTGTATGTAACCATGTTGAGCTCGAGAGCGTAAACTTATTCAGTCTTTATAATTCTATGTATCTCTTTCAAGACCACGGGCCATAAAAATGGCCCGGACTTTTGGAGAGCTTGCGTTGGGCCATGGGGAGGCCAACACGTAGAGGCCCCTTGACAAATTTAATGAAAATGTGGCGTGACACTGACCGTTTATCCCTGTCTACGCCATATAATTATGTACCCAAGGACAAGCCCCGGCCAGTGTAGGACTATTGTGGAAAATGAGGACAAAAAGTACCGGGCTATTGGGGTGAACTGTTAGTGGTACTAGCGGTCTGGGAATATGGGGACTATGGCGTCTGCCCGTCGCAATGTTCAGGGAACATGGAAAAATGACGGTGACTCGCCACTCACTGCATGGGCCCCTAAAAATGCCATAAAAGGCAGGGGCAACATGGGTGTGAGTGGCTAAGGGGTGTAGAGAGGTGGGCTGCAGGTTCACCGAAGCTACTTCCGACGTTAGGCCATTTATCACTTCCACCCCTGGAGCTTGATTATAATTCTTATTATTATGCTATCTCTCATGCACATTTTCAACAACCCTATAAATAAAAAACCCATATGTTTCTCAAGAATATGACAATGATTATAATAGCCAAACTATATCAACTTGGAGACTTGGATCGTTTATAATAGGGTTGTCTCCGTAGTTGTTTACGCACGCACGTAATTAGTAGGCCATTGTATAAATGAGAAATTGCCTATTATACTCGTATTCGTATGCCTATCTGATATTGCTGTCCTAATCTTGGAATAGGGTTGACAATATAAAAACATATTGTTTAGTTATTTACTGAGTAATCTATACATCTAATAAAGAGTTCAAATTTCTGTACAATGAAAAGAAATGCTAAAAACTGAGTCAGGGGGATAAGAAGTGAAATAGAACTGATTTTGACTTTTTTAATTTCTTGTTTCTCTGTTTGTCTGTCTGTTTGTACCGGATAATCTCCGAAACGACTGGACCGATTTACATGAAATTTTGTATGGTGGTAGCTTATATCCCTGGTCAACATATAGGATACTTTTGATCCCGAAAAATTAAAGAGTTCCCGGGGATAGTTAAAAACCGCACCACGCGGGTAAAGGCGCGGGCAGAAGTTATCGTTTATATGGCAAAACAACGTTTGCCGGGTCAGCTAGTTATAGAATAAAACAGACCAATTCTCTATTAATATTATCAATGCGAAAGTAACTCTGTCTGTGGGTTCCGTTTTCACGAAAAAACTACTGCAGCCATTTGGCTGAAACTCAGTGTATTTATTTTTCGATGCCGGGGATAAACATAGGATACTTTTTATCCCCGAAGTCTCTGTATTTGTTATGCTTTTACGGAAAAACTGTTGAACTGATTTAGCTGTAATTGCGTATATGTAATGTTAATACTGAGTATAGACAAGGGATACTTTTTATCCTAGATAATAGGATAAGTTTGATGATAGTTTTATGTGAAGATTATGCCAGAAAGTAGGATAGGTTTTCATTTGTCATTTTCGTATTTTTGGTTAATTTGTTCGTTTTGGTCGATGAGATCGATGTGGTCAATTTGGTCGATTTAGTCGATTTGGCTGATTTGTTTGATGTGGTCGATGTGGTCGGTGAGGTCGGTGTAGTCATTTTGGTGTACATATGTATTTTTAATACCGAAAATTGGCATAGATACTTTTCATCAGCGAGATTGGATAGTTTGCGATATAAATTGAAGTGAATCTTCCGGGGCAAATGGCAATAACATAAAAATTTAATAAAATGTAACCTGTGTTGTAAACTCTGTTTAAAACATATTTTATTATATTACATTAAGATACAGTTCAAGAAGTGGGATTTGCAAAGGGTTTCACATGTTTTACCTTTTTTTAAATCCATTTTAGAATGGAGCAATGGTTATCTAGAAAAAAATGCTTTTAGTGATAAGATTGCTTATTGTATTCTGTACATAATCTTTTTGAACTATATCTGAATGTTATACAATAAAGTACATTCTGAAATACAATATTCAAATTCAAAAGTTTTATATTCAAACTACGTTCCACTGAAAAACATTTTTTAAGGTCATGGTACACATAAGTCCAATTTTAATTTTCAGTCTTTGTAAAGCGCTTCGCAACGTACTGAAGTTTTAAAGACAAGAAACGCCAAGAGAATTGTTCTTTCGGGATTTTCCTGTGTGCATTAGCTTGATTTTCTCTTCTCTTTTCTTCATTACCAACTCGAAACCCTCTGCAGATTTTTTTTGCAGGAGTTCAGACGGCACACTTGATGGAAAGCGGTTACCATCGCCTATGGACATTTGCAACACCAAGGTGCTACAAATGCGCTGCTGCTCTCTTAAGGGACAGTGGAACCTGGTCACCAATGCCGTCGGAACACAACTCAAGGTTGTTATGGCGACATACCATAGACCAGGGGTGGTAGCCATCAAGTCGGGCAGATGCCCTACCACGTGGCTGTGGGTTGTTTTGTCGCCCCTTACGACAGGCCGCTCGGCCGCAGGAAATCGTATTCTTTTTCCGTTCCTACACGGATAGATAGATTTATATATTATACATACATACATACATAACTTCACGCCAGATCCCTTGCGGGGTAGGCACGAACAACAGAGCGCCACACAGGCCCATTCTTACACACCTCACTTGCTTCTTTGAATTCATAGCTCTTGTCATGCACGCTCGTCTGTTCTTAAGGCTCCTAACATCACCTTCTGCTAACACATAATCAATTTGATCATGGAAGGTGTGTCGTGGCCTTCCGCGACTTCTGCATCCATCCACTTTTGCATTGTATATCTGTTTAGTCATTCTTTCATCATACATTCTTTCCACATGCCCGAACCACCGGAGCATTCCTTTCTTACCTTCACCCCGACACTCTCTTTATATATTTATATATTATAGATTTACATATTGTAGATATATATAGAAATCAGATAGAAAATAGAATTTATTATGTACAGCCCTAAACTATAACAGATAATATACCTACATAAATCTTCCAAACAATATTTCTCGGCAATATTATAGATAAAAAATAGACTAGACAAAGGTGACTTTGGCTAACTTATTTCTATTTTGAATAAAACATGTTTTGTTGCTCTTTGGACCCGGATGTATTGTGTTATATAAAAGATTGAAGTTCTTCACTTTATCATGAATATAAATTGAAATACGAGTACGTTTTAATGGGCTAAATAAAGTTTTCTATTCAATACTTAGATGATGCACTGAGAGAGCTTAATTTAAGAGCAAATAATTGATTAATGTTAATTAATTGCACTACTAAACGCGTTGGATTATGGAGTCGATAATATCTGCTGGTAGTTGTGATTGATACTCGGGTCGTTCCGTCATTGCCTGGATATAAAAGCGAACGTATAGTGCGATATGACATTTTAAATTTACATATACAGCTTAGACCATTAATAGAAAGACGGAGAACTTTGAAAGTGAAGCCAGCTAAAGTGCTGATTTTACGAATGAATGCCAATTGCGCCGTATTTTAGTACCACCCGTTTACACTTGTCGGATATGACGCCTCGATAAAATATCGGTTGCTCTGATGGAAGAACATTTTATATGAAGATGTACACACTTATCAGATACCTACCGTTTTTCTATCGGCGCCGACAAAAAATCTTGGGTGCTTTGCCGGCCCTTTACGTCCGTAAAAAATCGTGTTGTCGTCTTTTATGACAGGGACTTGTTGGGGACCAATTCACAGCGATTCTCACTGGCAGGAAACCTCTTTTTGTGAGTCATTTTCATCATGTAGAGAAGGGGGTCGCCAGAGAGCTAGGGAGAGGACAACGCAGACAGTTTTCGTCTGTCCTCTATTTAATTGGACGGGGGTTCGAAAACAAAGTTTTTATCCGGTTTCGCATTATCCGTGGTAGAGGGCTACTGTTTACGGAGGTATCGGTAGGATCAACTCTACTGTACGAAGTGGTACGGCCCTGCTTCTTTGGGCTTAGTACCAAAACAGCGCACTAGGATGTCAGAAGAGTTTAGACATTCTCCCTGAGTTAACATAAAAAAAGGCCACCCCGCCGTCAGCATGGGCTCTTCCGAAATATGAACTCCAGACCGTTGTAGTTCCGATCGATTCGCTGGGCGGTTTGGTGTAAGCGATGCTGCATACCGATGATCACTGGATGGGTGCGTCCAATTTCTGCGAGACTAAAAGGAGACGAGAACGAGAAAGGGAGAGAGAGAGGTGCGTATACGTCTCGCGGATTCCGACGTCAGTTGGGGTCCCGGAGACGCAGATATGCGCAAGTTCTCCTCCCGTAATAGCGGTGCAGGGGTCCTCCAGCATCTAAAGAGCGGAGGAGTCATCCCCTTTGTGATGTTTGTACTTTAAGGTTCGTTGTATTTTATAATGAGTCCTTTGAAATTGTCACGTCATGTCATTCGGTTATTAAATGGTGAAATTGTCCATACGTATTTTATTCCGAATATATTACAATGGCGACGAATTAAATGTTTATGGTTCGTATTGTGGACATTATTACATTTAAAAGAAGCATTTTAAATTAAAATGGCAGATATCGGTTCGATTAAAGAGTTCTCGGTAAAAACGGGAAAATGGTCAATGTATGTGGAGAGACTGGAGATGTATTTTCTGGTAAATAAGACTAAAGATGATTTACGTTTACCGACTTTAATTACTGCTGTCGGGGAGGAATGCTACGAGTTATTATCGCATTTAGCCAGCCCCAAGAAACCGTCTGATTTAAAATATGATGAGGCAGTTGCCATTTTAGGTAAGCATCTGCACCCAACTCCTTCTATACTGGCCGAAAGGTATATTTTTAGGCTACGAACACAAAATGAAGGAGAAAGCTTGGTAGATTACGTGGCAGATTTAAAAAGACTTACACGAAATTGCAAGTTTGACACAAACCTATTTGAAAACCTTCGGGATCAATTTGTTTGTGGTTTAAGAAGTAACGTTTTAAGGCAACGTCTATTTGCGGAGGAAGATTCCTTAAGCTTTACTGAAGCAGTAAAGATTGCGATTAGTTTCGAAACTGCAGAACGGAATGCGGTGACTGTGACTTCAATCTCTAAGATATATGGAGAAAATGCAATAGATAACGACTTGCATGCCATCAGACAAAACGATAGTCGCGGTTATAAGGACACAGGTCATGTTCAACGAGTGTGTTCTAGGAAGGCCTACAAGGACCGAGACCAACTTAATAAACCCGATTGCTTTTACGGGCAAGTCCACTTGCAAGAAAGGAAGGGTAATAAGCAGGATCTTCATCAACTTTGTCTAAGCAAATATCGAGCGGCACGTCTACCAATTATTATTGATGACCGAGTAATTATGATGGAGGTGGATACGGGTACGGCGGTCTCTTGCATAAATACCATAATATATGAAAGATATTTCCGAAGTAATAACCCCCTGGAGAAAAATGAAATAATCCTGAATTTTTATGATGGATCGAAGATCAGGCCGGTTGGAATGATAAAGCCATTGGTAACTTATCGAGGCCTGAGCAAGCGTTTAGAATTATTTGTAATAAAAGGTGGTACTACTTCTCTACTTGGCAGACAGTGGCTGACCGAGTTGGGAATAAAAATACCAAGTTTTAGTAATTTCCATAATGTGAGAGAGCCGCAGATTTCTTATGATATAAATAATTTATTGTGTAGGTATAAGGACCTGTTCAGTGGCGGGCTTGGTCGCTTCACAGGTGGCAAGGCAACATTACGGATCCGCGAGGGAGCACAACCGGTGTTCCAACGTGCTCGTCCCTTGCCTTTTGCGTTACGAGATCGGGTTGATGCAGAACTAGATGCTATGCTGCGGGACGGGATTATTGAACCGGTGGACTGCTCTGACTGGGCTTCACCGCTGGTACCAGTCAACAAGGCAGATGGTTCATTGCGGATTTGCGCGGATTATAAGGCAACAGTAAATCCGGTTTTATTAGTTGATCGATACCCTTTACCAAAAATAGAAGACCTGATGGTAAGCTTAGGTAAGGCTCAATATTTTTTAAAAAATTGACTTATCACAGGCCTACAACCAGGTAGAACTAGACGACACTAAGAAATATACGGTCATCAACACTCACAGAGGTTTATATATGTATAACAGATTAGTTTTTGGTTTATCGTCTAGTCCAGGTATCTTCCAACGCATAATGTGTACTGTACTGAAAAATATCCCAAATGTTCAGGTTTTTCTAGATGACGTAATTATAGGCGGAAAAACGGAACAGGAACATTTATTTGCACTAGAAAAGGTTTTCAGACTGCAGAAATATGGCTTAAAACTAAAACAAAGTAAATGCGTATTTTTAGTAGATGAGGTACGGTACTTAGGATACATTTTAAATAGGGAAGGAATTAAAACGGATCCAGAAAAGATAGCAGCAATTAAAAAAATGCCGAGACCTACGAATGTCACACAGCTAAGATCTTTTCTTGGTATGATTAATTTTTATGGGAAATTTATCAAAAAAATGGCTGATAGGTTATCGCCATTATACGAATTACTAAAAAAAAATAATCATTGGTCTTGGACTCGTGAGTGTGAGACATGTTTTGAAAACATAAAATCGTTGCTTTCAAGTACTGAAATTTTAGCCCATTATGATCCGAATAAATGTTTAATATTGACTTGTGACGCTAGCGCACAGGGCATTGGTAGTGTGCTTTCACAACCAAGCGACGACGGTAAAATTGAACGTCCTATTGCTTACGCTTCACGTACCTTGAACGAAGCAGAAAAAAATTATTCTCAGATTCATCGAGAAGCTTTAGCTATTATTTACAGCGTGAATAAATTCCATCAATACTTGTATGGGCGGCAATTCGTTTTGCGAACGGACCACAAACCCCTGGTGTCAATTTTTGGTCCGAGTAAGGGAATACCGTCCATGGTAGCTAGTCGGATGCAGAGATGGGCTATTATTCTATCAGCGTATAATTTTAAAATTGAGTATATTCGCACTAGTGATAATGGAGCGGATGGACTGTCACGGTTACCGATTTCTGGAGTAAAAGAAAAATCAATTCCAGAGCAGACCTATCTCCATTTTGTTCAAGATGCACTTCTATTAGATTATAATGAAATTAAACGTGAGACTCAGCGCGATTCCTTATTATTAAAGGTTCTCACTTATATTAGAAATGGTTGGCCGGCGGAGTGTGACATTGTTAATTTAAAACCATATTTTAGTAGGGTTAACGAATTGTATGAAGAATTGGGCTGTGTCATGTGGGGTCATCGTTTGGTAGTACCTCAAACTTGTAGGGAAAAAGTTTTAAATATGATCCATGAACCGCATATGGGAATAGTAAAATCAAAATCTATAGCGCGGAGTTATGTATGGTGGCCAGGGGTTGACGAGGATGTTGAAAGAATGTGCCGTAATTGTGAAGTGTGCGCGGCACAGGCAGATAGCCCTCCGCACAACGCACCAAGCCTGTGGCCCTGGCCACGTCGTCCTTGGGTTAGATTACATTTAGATTTTATGGGTCCAATCGCAGGGAAAACGTATTTAGTTGTGGTGGACGCAATGTCCAAGTGGATAGAGATTTTTAACGTCTCTTCAACCACTGCTAGCTTTACAATTAATAAGCTTTATGAACTATTTAGCCGTTTCGGGTTACCCAAGCAAATTGTAAGTGATAATGGTCCACAATTCGCGTGCAAGGAGTTTCAGGATTTCACCAAAAGTAATGGCATTGAACATCTGTTTACAGCACCATATCATCCGGCTTCGAACGGATTAGCTGAAAACGCAGTACGCACCTTGAAAAAAGTAGTTAAGAAGGCCATTCAGTCCAAACAGGACGTTGGTAGATCTTTATGTACATTCCTGTTAAATTATAGAAATGTTGAGCATTCAACAACCGGTGAATGCCCAGCACAATTATTATTAGGTAGAAGAATCCGGACACGCTTGGATATTATCAGGCCTGATAGAGAAGTCAGAGTCTTTAAGGCGCAACAACGCCAATTGGACGGTGCAGGTGGTGTAGCTAGGCAGGTACCTAAGGGAGGTAGAGTCTGGTACAGACAATTCCAAAGTAGGGAGAAATGGGCCCCAGGTAGGGTTTCGGGGGACTACAGTGTGTTAACCCGCGATGGTACTTTAATTCGTAGACACATCGATCAACTAAGAAACCGGTCAAGCCGTAGTCCTTCACCGCTTAATGATACCACTAGGGGAGTGTTATGTCCTAACGCTAGACCTCAACCCAACTCTTTTGGCAGAGCGCCATCTGAATCCAATAATGGTACAGCAGAGGCATACGTAGAACCGGTGATTACGACAAGTGCAATGGATCCCCAGCCGGGACCCAGTGGTTTGGTCCAAGCCCAGGAACGAGTTTTTATTTCGCAAAATGCGGGTCCGGCAGCAGGCTCGATAGCTCAGGGGCGCCCCATTAGACAATGTCGATTAAATAAACCGCCAATGTATAAACATTGATTTTTGTGAAAGTTTCTCTTGTTAGTATGCTTAGGTTTAGTAGGAAGGGATGTGATGTTTGTACTTTAAGGTTCGTTGTATTTTATAATGAGTCCTTTGAAATTGTCACGTCATGTCATTCGGTTATTAAATGGTGAAATTGTCCATACGTATTTTATTCCGAATATATTACACCCTTGTCATCGAAGTGAGTTTGTACTGCTTCCCAAGGCATTATCATTATCAGTGGCCATTGATGTGGCTTTCTCTCATTGCTTTGGTTCAAAAGGCCACCCGGTAAGGAAATTGTATTCTTTCTCCATTCCTGCACGGATGCAATATTAAAGGGTCAATGAGCAAATAATCGAATAAAACAGAAAACATTTTGTTTAATGTGAACCTATGTTATTATTAAATACAGAATACTCACTGCAAACACATAAATCCATACCTGTAATCGTATACAACATAACTCTGTCAATGAATTTGTGCCGTCATCTCAATCAGATTAGGGGCCGTCAACTCCTGGGTAAATCTCGATTAATAACGCAGACCTAGCGCATACACAACGCCTAAGGCTAGACGTGTATAGCCTCGATACCGATGACAGGCTTATGTGTTTGTACCTCGGTAAATTTATATCGTCATAGCACATTAAAGCGAGACCTGCATTAAAGCGAAGAAAGATTTGATGATCGGTCCACAAGTGAAGTAGAAGTCGCGTAACAAACATACAATCGAGTTAAGAACCTCCTCCTTTTGGAAAGCTTGTCATCCTATGAGGTGCAAATGACATTCGATTTTAAGGTAACATATTGTCTAATTATACAATTGATTTACAAATGAGATAAAAACGTCATACAGTTTTATTTATTGTTGCTGTAGTCGTCTGTACTAGACGGTAAACTATAATTATTTGACTGTGTCTCAAGGAACCAAAATAATGTATTCAGGGCTAGAGCAATTGTTTAAATCCAGAGTGAAGCGAAGGATCCTAAAGTAGAAGATTCTATATGTAGACTCTGTATGTATAGCGAAGGAATCAAAGTACGTCGTCCGAGGTTAAATAATTTTGGCACCATGCGGTACACTCTGCTTTTCATCCTCCTCTATAAAAAAGTCAATTCGTCACTAAGTGCGCCAGAAACGCCCATTTGGGTCGTACTTATCGAGGAACCCTTCAAGTCTTTTCGAATAGATGGGATGAAAAAGTTAATTTGTCACTGTTATTAAGTGCGCCAGAAAGACTCATTTTGGACGTACTTATCGAGGAGCCCTTTAACTCTTTTCGAATAGTTGAGATGAAAAAGTTATTTTGTCCCTGTTTTTAAATGCGACAGAAAGACCCATTTTGGGCGTACTTATCAAGGAGCCCTTCAAGTCTTTTCGAATAGATGGGATGAAAAAGTTATTTTGTCCCTGTTTTTAAATGCGACAGAAAGACCCATTTGGGTCGTACTTATCGAGGAACCCTTCAAGTCTTTTCGAATAGATGGGCTGAAAAAGTTAATTTGTCACTGTTATTAAGTGCGTCAGAAAGACCCATTTTGGGCGTACTTATCGAGGAGCCCTTCAACTCTTTTCGAATACATGGGATGAAAAAATGATTTTGTCACTGTTATTAAGTGCGACAGAAAGACCCATTTTGGGCGTACTTATCGAGGAACCCTCGGAACTTTTCGAATAGATGGGATAGAATAATATTGTAAACTGCACAGCAAACGCTCTAGGTTTGCGGCAGTCAAAGTGTTAAGTCAATATGTAAACAGCACTCCGAATAACCATTTCTTAGTTAAATATTATAGTGCTGTGCTATTAATTCATTTCCAGACCGCACTAAGAGCGGTTTTAATATTATTTTTCATTGAAAAACTTGTTTATGCTTCATTAAACAATTTACTAACATCGCGAGGTTTTTTGTAGTAGTGTTCTGTTTTACTTTATTTAAAATCCAAACTAATTATAAATACGAAAGTAATATAATTTTTTTTATTTCGCCAATAGTAATGACTGAAATTTGGGCGGTTTCACCTTTTTTGTTTCTCTTTAGTTTCATTTATTGTACTCATTTTTTTATTTATAATAAGCATTACTTTATAAATATACTAACGACACGCTGTTTTTATTTTCTCAGACTATGCAATTTACGTTTAGGTTGTAGGTGATATAAAACGGACCACTTTTGGGGCTGATTCCAGACACCCAGACCATGGTAAATAACGAAAAGTTCGTTTAAGAAATTTACTATATCAGTATTCGAATCCGGAGCCTATGAGTTCCAGTGAGCCGAGCCGACATAGCCAATACGATCACAGAGGCTTGTGAATAAAAGTTCAGAGGTTTGACACATCGAGACTGAGATTATATATATTATCATACTATATTACTATTTATTTTTTAATTAATAAACGAAATTATTGTACGAGTACTGGTTTAGCAACTACCGACTTTTGTTGTCCTTCCTATACTCCATCCAAAGGTTGTCTGGAAGAAATCGCCATGGGCGATAAGACCGTCGATTGTACTTGAATTTAATGTTCTTGATTTTATGTAGCATTTTTGTGCAATAAAGTACATTCTATTCTATTATTGCACATCGCACAAACTCGACACGATACACGCAGAACAGTGGCGGAAGAATAATAAAAATACTGGGTCAAATCCAATACCCCTGAACTGGTGAAATTATAAATCATAAAGGTCGGTTCATACCTAAAAATGTCCAGTTGACAAAAGGGATGATTTCCGCGAATTTATGACCAAGTCTTTATCCGTTTGGGATGTGGTTGTATGTTTTGTTTTGCTTGTGTTTTGTTTTGAGTTATTGCAGTGGCTTCGGTAGCTTGGTAGTCTGAGTAGCCTGGATTACTGGTTTGATTCCGAAAATCAGATATCTATATATTAATACATGACGGAAAAATGAAGCAAAAACTTCGTACCCGTTTTTACGAAAATTGCGTGGATGGAGGTGTATGAAATTTCGCACTTATAGTTTATACAGAAAAGGAGTGCAGAATGGATTTTTTAAATTACATACATACATAACTTCACGCCAGGTCCCTTGCGGGGTGGGCACGAACAACAGAGCGCCACACAGGCCCATTCTTACACACCTCACTTGCTTCTTTGACATTCATAGCTCTTGTCATGCACGCTCGTCTGTTCTTAAGGCTCCTAACATCACCTTCTGCTAACGCATGATCAATTTGATCATGGAAGGTGTGTCGTGGCCTTCCGCGATTTTTTAAATTATGCCCACAAAATACACTAAAACAATAAAAAAACATTATACACACTATAATACGGCCGGCGTATCTTGGCGAATGTGAACATAGGCTCTGCGAACTTTAGAGGTTGTACACTCGTGTGATGAGTGGGCATACGACTCGTCAGTGAATACAATTGGTCGCCCTTCATCCCTATATTTTTTCATGGCTTTGTACTAATTGGTCAGTGTATTTTCTTCACGAGTTTACATGCGCTAAAGTTCGCAGAGCCTATGTTCACATTCGCCAAGTTACGTCGGCCGTATTTTACCATGTATTTGACACACACACGCATATATTATATACTCTATTGTTTATTGTTAAAGTCAAATTAACAGTGTATAGCCTTGCCGAAAACTATGATTATAGAAGTATAGTATTTGAGAACAGAACCTTAATAATGTTCAAACTTATAATTTAAGGTCAGTTTAAACTTATTATTTAATTTATGGTCGAATTACGACCATTTGGCGAATAGTAGTTTTACTTTTTTTTTTTTATCGCCGGGCCCCCCGTCATGTGGCAAGACAGGGTCTAGTTTCTTTTTTATTTTCTATCTATTTATTCAGACTATTTCTAAACTTTATTACTACTTTTTATGCAAATAATTTTACTACTTGGATTTTGCTGGTATGGGTTGGGTTATGTTGGTATTTGGTAAATGGACTGGATTATGATTTGGGTTGGGTTGGTAGTGGTATGTGGGGTGGGAAGGGTGGGGTATTTTGTGCTTTATTTATTACAAAACTCTTAGTGCCTAATTTTACATTTTTCTGCCAGATTAATACTATTTACTATTTACTACACAGTTTTGAATTTTGTTTTATGCAACAAGTATTTGATTTTTCTAGTTTTACTTATTACATGTTGTATTTTATTGTGTATTCGCGACTTGTATCCGCAATAAAACTACGTTTTAACAGTTTTATGCGGTTATTAGAGCTAGGTATGCTATTTAAGCTACAACATGTTGCGAAGGGATGGTTAATTAGAGTTTGCTCCCATGGAGTAAATAATAAAAATAAATTAAAGTTAAATAACAATAATGAACAAGTTGGTGGGTAGGGTAAAAAAACTATACCATTACTCACTGACATTTGACATCTTTGTCTTCCGTCATCACGGCTATGGAGATGTGGCCGAAACCGTTTAAACATAGTTTTATAATATATGTCTTTGTAGACCACGAGCTATAAAAATTGTCCGGACTTTTGGAGGGCTGGCAGGGGGCAATGGGAAGGTCAACACATAGAGGCCCGTCGAACATTGCGACGGGCAGACGTCATAGACCCCATAGTCTCCGATCTGTAAATCCACTAGCATTAAATCCCAATAGCCCGGTACCTTTTGTTCACATTCCTTACAATAGTCCTACAATTACCGGGGTTTGTCCTAGGGTGCATTTTTATATGGTGTTGACAGGGACAATCGCCGACAAAAGGCCTCTACTACTGTCCAAAAGTCCGGGCCATTTTTATGGTCCCTGGTTTTCAAAGACATACATTATAGAAATAATTTGTTTATTTACAATTAGCTCAAAGGTAATCGTTTCACGCCTATATTCCTGAGAGAGTGACACAGATCGAGCCAGCCTTAAGGGCCTGTAATCAAGATAATGATTGCAGCATGGGTCTACCATATCACCATAATATAACAACTTGGTTGAGTTTCATTCACATTCACACTCTAACTTAAAGGTAATTTAAGACTACAGTCAAGTTACCATGATTAGGTCTACCACTTCTACGACTTTCTCTATACGAAATTACTCTTTCTTCATTTTAGCTTTAAAGGCACTGTTTCAGCAATTGTAATTGGGTCGATTCAAGTTATCTGTATTTCGTTTTATCTAGTCCCGCTGAGAGCTGAAAAGTTTAGTCTGTATCGGATTTGGAGATTAAACTTGGAGTTGGGAGTGAAATGGTGGATTTGTGTATTTCACACTGATCAATTGAAACTGAAAGCCAGGTGAACGCGGCACAGAACGCCATGAGAAGGCCAACACGTTAAAAACCCTTGACAAATTTAATCTTAAAGTTAGATTTATTTATATTAATTCATTAACAAAAAAACATTTGTGTCTGAAATATACATACGTAGTCTTAATTACAATTATAAAAAAATATAATTTAGGAAGGCATTTTTATATAATCATATTATTATTGAAGCACAAAAATAATCGTCAACTGAATAGAAAGCTTGTTTAAGGAGGAATGCATCATTACGCTTAAAATATTGCATTTTATATATATTTAGCTTTAGGTCAGTAGGTAATTTGTTGGCGTGACACTGATCGATCCTTGTCTACAACATATAAAAATGCACCCAAGGACAAGCCCCGGTAAGTGTAGGACTATTGTAGTGAACGAGAATAAAAAGCATCGGGATGAACTGTTAGTGGAGTTACAGATCGGGGACCATGGGGACAATGGCGTCTGCCCGTCGCAATGTTCAAGGAACATGGAAAAAATAGGCAGACGGTGACTCGCCACTCATTTCATGGACACTCAAAAATTCAAAAATTAGCGAGCGGCAACATGGACGTGAGTGGCTAAGTGGAGTGTCGAGAGGTGGGTTGCAGGTTCACCGAAGCTGCTTCCGATATTATAACATTTATCACTTCCACCCCAGGACCTTGAGTTACATGCTTGTTGTTATTATTTTGATGTAAAATTGTTTATTAATCCGTTTTATTTTTATCATTATTTAACTAAATCGATTTTATATTTTAGAGGTCTTCAGGTAGAAGTGAAACAATGTTGTGTGTTTGAATTGCAGTTCAGGAATGCATGATGTAGGCTCGCTCCGCGCTTACTAAAGTACTACAAAAATGCAGACGCTTAGCAGCTAACGGAGCGAGCTATGTCCCCGCGGTAGGCGGGGCGTGGTCGCACGGGCTTTACGGGGGTGAGGTCAGCGGAGTGATTCTGTCCGCAACAATTTGTGAGCGGCCGCCGTGGTGATCGGACGTCTGCGGCTACAATATTATTTGTGTTATATTGTCCTCCGTGACTCCACTTACTGGTCCTAAGCGGAAGAACATCGCTGGTTTTAATGGCTAGCATAAAGCTGAGTCTGGGTCCAAATTAGGACTCATATTGTTTCCTTTATTTTATTTTTCTCAGTATTGCTAAAGTGTTTTTTTGCCCTTAATAACAAAATTCTTTACTTCGTCTCCTTCCATGTAATTATTAAGATCATTGTAGGTTTTTTTTTTATAATATCAACAGTACCTTACTTACCTTATTATCCCCGGGCGGTGGAGTGTCCAGTACAGATTACACCTCATTAAAAGTTTTTTTTAATTAAATACTTCACTTCGAGTTTTAAGGTGCTGTTGGACTTTCTCTCATCATTTTGGTTATACTTTTTATTAGTCACGCATATTTTTTCTTTTATTTTTTGCTATATTCTACGTTTGCCTGTCTTCACTTCGCTTTTATCTTTCCATGACTTTTGTTCCTATTTATATATGACTAGGGGTCGCCTAGTGGTCGAAATTCGGCCATAATTAATTTAAATTATAAGCATAAACTGATGATGACTGCTGACATTAAGGTTCTGTTGTCAAAGACTATATACTTCTATAATCACAGATTTCGCCAACTGACAATGTGGCTTTAACAATAAACAAAAGATATATATGCGCGTGTGTGTCAAATACGACATCAACATTGACATTCCATGATCAAATTGATCGTGTACTAGCAGAAGGTGATGTCAGGAGCCTTAAGAACAGACGAGCGTGCATAACAAGAACTATGAATGTCAAAGAAGCAAGTGAGGTGTGTAAGAATAAGCCTAAATGGCGCTCTGTTGTTCGTGCTTACCCCGCAAGGGACCTGACGTGAAGTTATGTATGTATGTATGTGTGTATTTTTTATTGATTAAACGTATTTTATTAGCATAATTTAAAAAAATATATCAGCATTCCGCACTCTTTATAAACTATTAAGTGTGCGAAGTTTCATACGCTTCCGTCTACGCAATTTTCGTAAAAGTGGTATAAAGTATTTGCTTGATGTAGGTATTAATATAATGATGATGATGATGCAAAACTCATCTTGATTTGTTAGTAATCTATCGTATCACCGTCACTGAATAGTGCATCATTCACGATCTACACAAGCCTATTCCGATTGTTGCCTAGTGCACTAGATCCATTAAGGTTTGGAAATGTGAAATGATTTTATTAGTTCACTGTAGTGAGCCGGTGACAAAACCACATCCACCATCATAGTGGGCTCCTCTAGTATCTAAGGAGCAGAGGAGTCTTCACCCCTGTAGACGAAGTGAGTTTGCCTTTCCCGGGGCATTCTCAAACCTTGATGCGCTAGAATCAGCGTGGGCGTAACTATGTTCTAAGTCTCACGCTCTTCTTGCCATAAGCGCTGGGCACATGGGAGGAGGATGGTTTTAGTGGAGTATTGAGTAGTCGAGTCTCCACACAAGCCGGCGATTTGACTCTGGCACCTATTCGTGGTGTCGCCTCTCCTTGCTTTGGTCTAATCCCTGGCAAAGGACCCGGTAGTGTGCGAAATGCATTTCCCCCTCCTCAAAAAAAGCCGCATAGTGCGTGAGGAGCCTTAAAAATCAAGCATCACCGTAAGTCAAGAATCATGTAACTTATGGGCATGTAATGTTTTATGTGATCCCGCTCTTTTATATAACACTTCGCACAATAAACAGCATTCGTCACGATTCATAGACAACCGTAAAATTTATCTTCGCGTGTAAAGTCGATGCAACCATTGTAAGGGGATGTCGTAAAAGCCTTTTTATAGATGTGTCAAAGCGCGATTTGACTGGCCGATGTGATACGTGGTTTGATCGTGTCACTCTGTTTTATTTTAAGTTATTGTTTGTACATATTGTTTTATTCAACAGTCAGCCGCCCGCGACATTGTCTGCGTCAGTCCCGAAAATTCACAATATAGACAATGTACGAATTGGGAAGCTAAGTCTGTCCACCTATTGATTCAAATAAGTACACATAATAAAACTACGTTTTAACGGTTTTAAGCGCGATAAATTGTTTCATTTTTATTATTGCGACGTTTCGGCCACTGAAAAGTGGCACTTCAGCACAGAACAGAAGACAGAAGACAAAAATATCAAGTGTCAATTAATATTTTTGTAGTTTTGTTTAGCCTACCGCCAACTTGTTTATTTTGATTAGTTAGTTTTTAAGTTTGTGGTACGATTATTATCTACTCTATGGGAAGCTAATCTAACTTAAGAGGTAATCTTCCCCAATGGGACCTGGAGGCCAGGGTCCTCGCACCACTATATCAGTGGAAGAGGACCTCACGAGATCGGGGCTTGGCGTTTGGAGTTTCACCAGGTGGCCGAGGGGGCTTGGAAAGGACGCTGGAGGAAGGCTTTCGACCTTCGGAACTTTCACTCAACCCACGAAAAATGACTACCTCATAGCTACTCTCGAGGCCCTGGCTATGGACATGACATCAGGAGGAATATCTGGACATTTAGTGGGTATTCAAGGAAAGAAGCTGGTGAATTCCATAGTATCTCACTTTTAAACATGTCCCCAATCAGGGTGGTGTCCGCAAATGCATTCATTTCGAAAAAATGCTTGAGCGTGGTGTCACATCTATGGGTCTGCCATGTCAAATTCCAAAAACATAAAGAAAAGTGAACATCATTGCTTGGATACCCTCTCGCATTAAACTGTCCAATACTTCAGTATGGGTAAATCCATTGACAGACCTAGTTATTTTATAGGATACAAGGTTAAAACCGGATAGAGCCAAGTCACGAACACCCATTTATGCCTGCACTACGTTATTCGATCGTTTGTGGGTAACCTATTTGAATTATGCCATCCAAACATGTCAGTATGGGATATCATGGGATTTTATGTCTCAATATCTATGTTTCGTAATACGGGCTGTATTTGTATGTGGGAACGTGATATTTTTACAAGCTTTTATTTAACTTGCAGTGGATGTATGTAAGTTCGAGTGGAATCTTGCAAGTTAAATTTGATCAACTTCCCGGTTTCCGAATGAGTTCAAATTTTTCACTCATATGTATATCGCGTGACAATGCAATAATATGGTACCATGGAGCTAAGATGGAATTCCTGTACTAAACAAAATAGACCCGTGGTGTTTGGGCTCGTTTTACTTGTCTTGGCTAGCACTCTGCTGCTACATGATATCTAGTACCTCAAAAGCTTGTATTTAAAAACCTTTTTAAAAAGCTTATTTTTATGGTAGGCAATATTGTTGTATACTGAGGTAGATGTGTTTTATATAGGTCATCTAGATTATTTTGTTATGGGGGTGTGAGATAAAAGGGTACGCACCTTGCACAAATTGTCGTGTCCTTCGATAGCTTAATGAGCAGTAGGGTGGTCGTTAAAAATTAAATTTCTTGCGACGCCCCCTAAAAAGCTTCCTTTTAATGAAAAAACACTGGGATTTTTTTTATAATTTTTTCAAGTCAAGACAACACGTGCCTCAAGACGATTCAAGTTAATTTTTGGGTAATATCATGTTTTTTCAGGCAACTTCTTCATACTTAGAAGTAATAATTATTTTAAGATTGGAAAAGTTTTAACGATGAAATACCTTCCGTATTATCATTCTCAGTGATGAATTTCAAATTATAGTTTCAGAAAAAGTTTAAAATTCTTCGTGATTCAAGCTTATCTTTCAATTTTTCTTATATTTTTAGTTTTAACTTGAATCGTCTTGAGGCACGTGATGTCTTGACTTGAAAAACTTATAAAAAAAATCCCAGTGTTTTTTCATTAAAAGGAAGCTTTTTAGGGGGCGTCGCAAGAAATTTAATTTTTAACGACCACCCTAATGAGCAGGCACCAGTATAACACTCTCTCACATCTTCTAGTTTGATAATATTAATGTTTACACACGTCACGGCGCGGATGGATTGATTTTGAGCACTTATTTTAAATATTTTGAGTTGAAACTTTTAGTTTGCATACGTGCGTAGCGAGCGAGTTTTTGCAACGTCTTCTTTTAGTGCGGTAGCGGGGTAGAGGGGGGAGATTTTGAATACGGAACGGGAAGGAGTGAATGAATGGAAATGAACGGCCCCTACAGGGGGTATGTTGTAAATATTGTTTATGGTAACTAACTAAATAATATTGTTTCCGAACGAGCTGATCTGATGAGTTGGAAGGTCGCCATAGGAACTCCTGTACTAAACAAGACAGATCCATCGTGTTTGGTCTCGTTTTACTTGTCTTTGCTAGCACTCTGCTGCTACGTGATATCCAGGATCTCAAAAGCTTGTATTTAAAAACCTTTTTAAAAAAGCTTATTTATAGTGTATGAAAAAAGTAGTACCCGTGATATAAGGAGCTATGGAAGGAAAAGACATTTGTGTTAACCCTAAATAATTCAGTGTGAGTAAAAATTAAGTATTAAAATGTAAATATTATGACGTGCACAAATAGAAATGTTAAAACAGCAATAATACAAGTAGATAGACTAAATTATTTAATACTAGCTGTCCCGGCAGACGTCGTCCTGCCCGGTAAAAAATAGGGGTTGATCGTAGAGGGTTGAAAATTTAGGGTTGTATGTATCTTTTAATGCTGTATCATAAAAAAATAGAAATTAAAAATTTTGTCTAAAAAATAAATAAAAAAATTTAGGGGTGGACTACCCCTAACATTTAGGGGGATGAAAAATAGATGTTGGCCGATTCTCAGACCTACCCAATATGCGTACAAAATTTCATGAGAATCGGTCAAGCCGTTTCGGAGGAGTATGGCAACGAAAACTGTGACACGAGAATTTTATATATTAGACTAGCTGTCCCGGCAGACGTCGTCCTGCCCGGTAATAAAATAGGGGTTTATCGTAGAAGGGTGAAAATTGAGGATTGTATGTATTTTTGTATGTTGTATCATAAAAAAATAGAAATTAAAAATTTTGTCTAAAAAATAAATAAAAAAATTTAGGGGTGGACTACCCCTAACATTTAGGGGGATGAAAAATAGATGTTGGCCGATTCTCAGACCTACCCAATATGCATACAAAATTTCATGAGAATCGGTCAAGCCGTTTCGGAGGAGTATGGCAACGAAAACTGTGACACGAGAATTTTATATATTAGATGTAATAGTATGTCGATAAGAAATAGACAGAATTCATATAGACAGATAAGAAATATGTATTAGAAAATAAGATCCGTATTTATATGAAAAAAGAAAAGATAAGAAAACATAAAAACGATTAACCCCCCCCTTTATTATCCCTGGTATACTAGAATAAGACTTTTAAAACGAGACAAGAAAAAGAAAAGGCTTTGTCTTGGCATATGACGGAGAAGTAGGCGATAAAAAAACTCCAAATAATTGGAAGGAGGTGAAAGAAAAAAGAGTGTGGCATAAAGAATAACTACATACTTGAAGCACACTATCTCACTCACTCATTACCACACTTTTGAAAGAAGGAAAGAAAAATATTCATTGTCGCGTTTGAATGCGTGTAAAACTCAAAATATATAAAATTAGCTGTATCCGGCAGACGTTGTCTTACCCTTAAAAAATAAAAATCTAGAATTGCAGCGCCATCAATCGGGACCAATTGTTAATTTTAACCATTCTCGAATCTACTTAAATACAAAAAATATCAAAATCGGTCCCACCGTTAAAAAGGTGTTCAGACGCGCCGCCTACCGGGTCCAATCGTGGAACTAAACCATCCCGGGACACAAAAATAATTCACCTAAATCAGACAAATGAAAATGAGTTTTAATGCAGTCACCATTGCCGAAATCGACTGCGAAAGATCATCATAACAAATGAATGGCTAGATTGATGTTGTGACTGATGTTTTTTAATGATATTTTATGGGTGAATATCATATATCAATTAAATTATCAACTTATTATCTTATTCCAGACGGACACAATCCCAAAAACACAAAAATCATATAAATTGGTCGAGTAGTTCTTGAGTTATGGTGTAAATGGTAACTATCACGACTTTGTTTTATATAAATATATAGATTAAGTAAATGAAACGTGACGTAACAGGTACCATTAGTTATATAAACAAACATTGTTTTTCGCTATAATTAAACAGTTTCAAAATAAATTTTCGAAACCGAAGTATACCCGAATATCAACAACACGTGGATAATTCCCGAACAATGTACACGTTTTACAGCGTTTTTGGAAATTCAACTTTTTGGTTAAACGGTGTAAACATTTCGCTCACATTATGAGAATATTTAATCAATGCGAGCAAAGCCTCGAGCAACAACTAGTCGTCATATAAAAGAGTCTTACAATATAAAATGCAAGTAGCCATTAGAAATCAATGCTTGGCCTAATTAGCCTTGATTCACTAGAACCCGATCCGATGTACACCCGCCCGTAAAACACGTTACATGTAAGTATGAACTCGCGAATCCAATCTAATTTGCGGCCGCGCTGTGGGTGGCCATTAATTGTGCATTACAGTGAAAGCTACACGCTCGGCCACTTCTTGCCGCTGTTGGAGAAAGCTATTCGAATAACGGACACGTACACTGGTGGACACGTATTCATGGCAAAATTCGTAATTTTTTTCAAAGCTGGCATACAATGATGAAGACCCAGCTCATGGAAAGTGTGTTTTTTATTGTAAGAGTTCAGCAGACAAACAGAAGGCCCACTTTCTGGAAAGCGGTTACCATCGCCTATGGACATTTGCAACACCAAAAGTGCTACAAATGCGGTGCTGCTCTCTAAGGAAGACTGGAGCCTGGCTACCGTCGCCTACAGATGTTTGCAACTCCAGGCCCAATTCTGCTACTACTATCTCGTCAAAAACGATGTCCGTGACACGTCACTCTGTCTTTATAAATAATTAATACATAATTATAAATGCAATCTCGCGAAAAAAAGGGAAAAAAATGATATCCTTGTGTTGTGTTAGCCGCTCCTGGACGGGACAGGCGCGTGAAAAGTGGGTCGTAACTTATCTTATGAACATGATTAGCAAAAAACTCACCGTTTGACGCCGATATTCTGTGAGGGCGTGGTGTCAGGCCAGGTGGTAGGGTATTTGCCTATCTGGATGACTACTAGCCCTGATCTAGAGTATACCAACATAACAATCTTGATCTGTATTCCGGCATTAGGAGCCTGGCTACAGTCTCCCTTTAAAGAGCGGCAGCGTATTTTTTGCATCACTGGTGTTGCAAATGTAATAGGCGATTGTAACCGCTTTCCATTAGGTGGACCGTGTGCCTGTCTTTAGTCAGTGTGAGTGACAAAATGTAATCTCTCTCTTTTCTTTCACGGCACAATATGTCTTTTTCTTCCATACTCCTCTATTCTGACATACATCTTCTGTCACACCAAAAATCACCATATCATCCTTCACGCAGTCCAAACATCTTTTTTTTGGTCTACCATTACATCTTTACCCATCCATCTTGTAGTTTAACATTCTTTTTGTCACGTGACTTTCAGCCCTCCTCATTAAATGCCCATACCAACTTAGTCTTCTTCCTTTCAATTTTTCAGTCTTGGGTGCAACTTTCAGAGATACCCTTATGTACTTACTCATTTCGCACCTTAGATAGTGATTTTTTTTTATAACAAGTAAGAAAATTCAAAAGAGAGAAAAAAAGATTAATTACCGAGAATCCCGCGGGGATTTTTAAGTCAAGAGTGGATGAAGTCGTGAGTATATCCTAGGTGGCAGGGCATTTTTTGTGGGGGCACGCGGCCCTTAAAGAAAATTTCTAAAATATCGAAAAATTGCCATAAAAACTGAAAAATGAAAATAATCAACTTGGTAACCTTTATAAAAAAATGGATTTTTAATAAAAAAATTTTGGGGTGAAACTACAAACAAAAAATTATAGACTTACAACTTTTGAGAATCAGCGTGCTCCCAAAATAGGATTGACAAAAAAACACCTGTTAGCAGGTATATAATGATGGAGTACCCAGTGCACGCGTACAACAACAAAGAATAGAGCCGCGGCGGTCGGTCGGACGTGAGTGCGCGGTGTTTGCTTTGGCAATCAGGATCGACGGTTATCGCTCTCGCCATTCGCCATTCGCCTCCCCACCAATAATCTTTCACGAGCCACAGCCGAGTGGAAACACAAATTCATAGTTATTGCCACGAAACACTTTATACGTCTACAAAATTCCAAATAAATTAGGCTGCCTTCAAAAAAGGGTTTTACCGCTGCTTATTCTCCCTCTTGACGTTGCCGGTCTTATTTCGATATATTGCTCTGTATTTGATTAGTTTCTTTTTTATATATGACTTTTATTTTATTTTTTTGCAAATAAACTTTTTCTTTCTTTCTTTCTTTCTTTCTTTCTTTTATTCTTTATTGTACACAAAAAGTTACATACAAAATTATAGAAGAGTGGTGATAAGACGAGCTTAACTCTAAAAGAGTTCTTCCAGCAAACCTATGTCTAGCGGGAAAGGTAGAAGCATAAGGCACGGCTGTGTACACTAAGATATTGTTACGAGTGCGCAGGACTCGAATTAAAATGCCGTTGGAATTACTATAGAATTTATTAGAACTATACAAACACGTCAGGACGCCCTGACCTACGGGGCCGAGACGTGGACACTGACGGCAGGATTGGTCCACAAGTTCCAAGTCACTCAACGGGCTATGGAGCGAGCTATGTTGGGTGTTTCTCTTATGGATAAAATTAGAAATGAGGATCCGTAAGAGAACCAAAGTAACCGACATAGCTCGCAAAATTAGCAAGTTGAAGTGGCAGTGGGCCGGTCACGTCTATCGCAGGACCTATGGCCGTTGGAGCAGACGAGTCCTGGAGTGGAGACCGCGTCTCGGTAAACGTAGTGTCGGACGCCCTCCAGCCCGATGGACCGACGACCTACGCAAGGTCGCCGGTAGGCGCTGGATGAGAAAGGCAGCGGATAGGTATGAGTGGCGCCGTCTTGGGGAGGCCTACGTCCGGCAGTGGACTGTCAATGGCTGACGACGATACAAACACGTGTATAACTTCGTATTTAAAATTTGCAATTAGACAATAGCCTACTGTTATTGTTTTTGACTTTGTTGGCCGTTCGCAGGAATAATTAACCAGGTGTGCAAATTACTGTTTCTCGGAAACCCCAGTGCACGCGGTCAATATTTTGTACTGTATAGTTAGTATAAAACAATGCCCGAACGGAGGGGTGGGGCAGTCATGCGACGATTGCGATACGAGCAAAACGTAGATTGGACAAGTGATATAGTGACGGACTTTGCGCGTGTTATTGGATCGTGCAGTTTGTACTGTTTGTGTCCAGTTATATTTGTACCTGTGTTATATGTGTTCTAATAAATTCTATAGTAATTCCAACGGCATTTTAATTCGAGTCCCGCATTCCGTAACAGTATAAACGATTGTCTGAGAATAATAATAGGATAATATTATTTTACGTAGGTATATAATAGCTTTACTAATCTTCGAAGCTATTATTGTATCAAGATAGCCTCGATAATGTCAATAAACTATCAAACCGCTTAATCCGGTTCTATCCGGTAGCCAACTTGTCGCGTCCGATGCGAAGCGATGCGATGCGACCCGATCCACTGCGACTGGCAGCCATCTATCACTTATATATGTTAGATCCGTTGAGATTTTGCTGGGTATCTCAATATATATTTGTTGCGGTTAATGGGTCAGCTTTGCTCTTATTGTGGCTGTAGTGTTTTGGATATGGAAGAAAGGCTTAGAAACCGGTAAAAAAGTCGAATTGGTTACACATAGAAACTTTTCGATATTGTTCTTACTTAAAGCTCAATTATAATTTCGTTAAATAGGTTTTGTTGAATAAACCGCTTTAGAATGATTTCGAACGGTTCTTTTGAGATACGATTTTTAATTTCTGAAGCACAGATAAGAGAGATAATAAGACTGATGTTTGAACATATTCAAATTTATTCAAAATAAGTTCCACAGGAGAACATTTTTTGAAGGTCACACATATTAGTAAAAATTTAATTTTACTTCTTCTATGTACACCGCTTAGCAACGTGTTATTATTGACAATGAGAAGAAGCTGCAAAAACTGAGGAGTTTATTCCACACGTCTAGCTAAAAATTGAGTAACTCAAACTTTTTTTAAAATAAATTTTATACAGAAATATGTTACACAATTGCTTTCCGAAGAATTATTGGAGTTCTAGCAAAAGAAAAAGACAAATATTATTATATTATTATAATTATAATAATGATATTACGTACGTATCCCGCAGGGGGGCTTTGTGGCGAAGCCTTAGGTGAGTAGCGACACCTCGTACCTGACTCCGGGGGCCAAGGCAAGGCCCCCGCCTCCGTACTTGCCTTAACCAGCCGGCTCGGAGTGGAGATCGCTAGAGCTAAGACTCAAGCTCCAGGGGTGGAAGTGATAAATGGCCTAACGTCAGAAGTAGCTTCGGTGAACCTGCAGCCCACCTCTCTACACCCCTTAGCCACTCATACCTATGTTGCCCCTGCCTTTTATGGTACTTTTTGGGGCCCATGCAGGGAGTGGCGAGTCACCGTCTGCCCATTTTTCCATATTCCCCGAACATTGCGACGGGCAGACGCCATAGTCCCCATATTCCCAGAACCTCAGTAGCACTAGCAGTCCACCCCAATAGCCCGGTACTTTTGTCCTCATTATCCACAATAGTCTTGGGTGCATTATTATATGGTGTAGACAGGGATATTCGCCGGTCAGTGTCACGCCACATTTACATTAAATTTGTCAAAGGGCCTCTACGTGTTGGCCTTTCCATGGCCCCGCGCAAGCCCTCCAAAAGTCCGGGCCATTTTTGTGGCCCGTGGTCGTCAAAGACATACATTATAAAGACATATTATATTACGTACTAAAATTTTATACTGCAACATATCTCCATAAATTCCTTACATGATTGGCAAGATAAAAACGTTATACAAAATATAGTGAAAGAATGATAAATGAAGTTTTATCATTTAAGTATACCTCAATACTGTAGTATCTATAGAAAGGTAGATCTAACATTTCATTCGGAATCTTATTGAAGAAGCGTATATCAACCTCCAAGAATGAGGACAATATTTTTTGCATTCTAAAAGATGGCAATATAAGACTATTACTATGTCTGGTCTTGAAATAGGTCCAATTTGGCCGAAATAAAACTGATAATAATATTTAAAGTGATACCTACTTAAGAAGTTTATTTTGAATTATAATATGTTGTTATAAAATTATTTGTGAGTAAATTCTTTGAAGTCACACACAAATTTTTAACTTTTTAGTTATACTTGGAGTTGGTTGCTTTTATGTTAGATTTTTTTGTAGTATTTATATTCTTTTGACGCCGATTTGGGTATTTGTTATTTTTTATTTTCTACTTTTTAATTACGAAAATACTTGAATAGGTTTGGAAAATAAAAATACATAAAACACGGTATACGTGCCTATTATATTCGATGGTCGCTCTCAACTTCCCTGGGATTCACTGATCAGATCCTGGCTTGATGGCATTGTCACCAACCACTACCTCGGTAATATTCTGTTTCGAATAAAATAAAATGGAAATCAGTCCGAATTTTTTGGAGAAATCGCGAAAGAAACATACAAAAAACCAATAGTTGAATTGAGAAACTCCTCCTTTTTGAAGTCGGTTCAAACACAATAGTATCGGTGAAAGGTGGTAATGCTTGAAATATAACATAAAACGCTCACCGGAACGTATCAGTGTCGCATGTGACAAATGACGTTAGCGACATTGGCGTCACCAAACCAATTGTTACAAAACCTTCAAATTCGAGTATGGAGCGAGCGGTAATTGCAACCCTATTTTATTATAGACTAGCTGAACCGGCAAGCTTCAGAATTAATACATATAATTCTAAACGACGGGACGAACATCAAAAGTTAGACATTCAAAACCAAAAAAAAGAAATAACGGACAAATGTTTGGCAGGTAGGAATAGTTTTTAAGTGAAAGCGAATTTGTTGTTTTTACTATATTCCAAGCATTTTTTTCATATTTACAAATAATTCAAAACCAAAATTAGCCCAATCAGTGCAGCCGTTCTCGAGCTTTACATATTTACGTGCCAATCCGCACAATCTGTATTATTTCGCCGATCACTCAGGATCAGTGCCGGAACTATATTGTACAGCGTTTTGCTGACCTAGAGTGGTAATCTATAATTTTGCACTAGTCCCTTGCCACATGGTCAGGCGTTCTCCGTCCCTAGGGCAAGGCATCGGCTTATAGATCAATTAGAATAATTAGACCACGATACCAGCTCTAATATCATAATCATGTTTTCCTTATGACATTATAGGCTTACATGACGTAACTAAGAAAAATGCTGGGTTTGAGATCTGGCACGGTATATTTCGTAAATAAACTATCCGTCTGTTGCGGATAGAGAGCACCTCCCTATCCCGCCCGCCGGAGCACACCTTCTCTCCACGCCCCGCATACCGCCGACGCCCATAGCTCGCACACTTAGCAGCTAGGCGTCGGACGGAACGGAGTATATTTTCTATTGCTTATTCATATGAACAAGTGGGCTTATAATATGGTTTTACAATCAGAAGGTTGGTTATCATGTTTTTGCGGTGTGATAGAAATGAAACTAAGTTTTTGGTTTTGACTATTTTAAACTTTTATATTGTTCACATACAAAATGTACATATATATAATTACGACACAGGCTAAGTCCTAAGGTGTAGACTGATGTGTTCTGCAGGACAAAACCGGTCTGTCGCGATGTTTGGGTAAGACTACTGAACGCGCGTCGTAGTTGCCCGAGCGCAAAACTGCTCACAGAACGACCTTTGTCACCACAAACATTTGTCATATTATTAAACGTATTGAAATTAATATTTGCGCATATTTCTATGTCTGTCAAGTTTTGAAACAAGGTTTTGATTAAAATCTAAATTTGTTTCTCTTAAGTTTGTTTGTTTAATATATAAACAATTAATAAAGTTTGAACTAATTTGATTAGGCTAAAGGGGGGCGGGGAATTACGATTGGATTTCCATAGCCATAATAATCTTATATAGATTTTATTCGGTCTGAAGGAGGCTGCATTGCGTTGGGCCTTTTTGATTTTGGATATGAGGCTTAGATTCTAGCACTTATGGAGGCAAGTGATTAGTTTTTGTGATTGAAAGATGGATCTTAAGATCAAAACAGCGGACATCAGGTCCGCTGTTTTGATCTAACGAATCAGTAAAAATGCTGAGGTCGAAGAGCTGAGGCATAAGCTCAATATTATAGGCACATCACTAGCTTGACCTCCTTTTTCATTGAGGTAAACCACTTTCACTTGCATTTATGTACCCAAGCAGTGCAGTAGTATGTTCTCTACTGTACTGCTCGGATTCATAACAGTGGAATAGTGTGGGACTTGCCGACTGTTCCGCCAGAATGTCCACTAAACACCCCGGTGTACCTCCCGTCGTCATATGCCGGGGCCACAGAAATCAGCTGTGACGGATGCTGTAATCCCAGTAGTCGGCGAGGTAGTCTCTCCTTGGGCCGGAGGACGGAGTCGGTTTGAAATAAGAGGGTTGCGCACAAAACAATTCAGCACTCGCCTTTTGGTAGGCTTGAGTACGAGTGACGGTTTAGAAGTCCCCGTGGACCACCACCCGCGGCCATGCGTCTAAGGCGGCCGGAGGTCGTTCGACGCTCTTCGACGTCGTCATGCCCGTCGTGCGTAGTTCTCCCCCTTTCCAGCTTCACCGCTTCCTTCGCTGACATGACTACCTTACAGCAGGATGCGTCGGCGTTCCATCCCGTATCAGCCACGACATTCCTGATCATAGCCAGCACGACGGCCGGGAGCGAATAGTCCTGTCCGATAATTGCGCCGAGTAGGTTGGCTACTTGCAAAGAATGGCGAAGAATCATGGATTAAACAGAGCCTATCTGTGCCGACCAACGGGATGCAGACCAGGTGGCCCCCAAAACATTACTAGGAAAATGGATATTTTGGTTTTGACGGGAAAATTCGTATGTCAATACATTACAAAATCATCTCTGAACAGATAAAGTAGAGCACTAAAATTACGAAGATTTCTTGGACACATTTCTCAAGTACCTCTACTGTAAAGTAATATAGACAGATGAAGTCACGGGGAGCAGCTAGTTTATAATGTTAGTTGTTACAAGATTTTAATTATCATTTGTGTAGAAGGTAAAACAAGTATTATACCCAGCAAGAGAATTATTTTGAGCAAAAAGATCATCTTGTAAAGTTACTTAACAAGAAAACAGAAATAATAATGGAATTACAGAAGTTCAAGACCTCCGGAACGTATTTCATTTTTAACAACGGCCGCTTCTTTAGTGTTGGGGGTAGTTTTTATTTTTTTACTCGAGTGACTTGAAATCCTGCGATACAGTTTTGAATAAACTTGAGTCAAATTGAGCAAGTCCAGTAAATGATTCAATACGATGAGTGTCCTTTGTGCCCAGTGAGTAGTGTTCAAAATTTACTTACCTATGAAGCCTTCTTCTTTATTTTTATCTATTCACGAGCCAGTCGCATCATTCTCTAATTTATACATACATAACTACACGCCAGGTCCCTTGCGGGGTAGGCACGAACAACAGAGCGCCATACAGGCTTATTCTTACACACTTCACTTGCTTCTTTGACATTCATAGCTCTTGTCATGCACGCTCGTCTGTTCTTAAGGCTCCTGACATCACCTTCTGCTAATACACGATCAATTTGATCATGGAAGGTGTGTCGTGGCCTTCCGCGACTTCTGCATCCATCCACTTTTGCATTATATATCTGTTTAGTCATTCTTTCCACATGTCCGAACCATCGGAGCATTCCTTTCCTTACCTTCACCCCGACACTCTCTTTCAGACCAACTCTCTTTCTTACTTCGGTATTACGAAGTATATTATTTATTGATATATTTATATATTATCATAATATACTAGCTGTCCCGGCAGACGTCGTCCTGCCCGGTAAAAAATAGGGGTTGATCGTAGAGGGTTGAAAATCTAGGGTTGTATGTATTTTTGTATGTTGTATCATAAAAAAATAGAAATTAAAAATTTTATCTAAAAAATAAATAAAAAAATTTAGGGGTGGACTACCCCTAACATTTAGGGGGATGAAAAATAGATGTTGGCTCATAGATACCGGATAAGCACAAAAAATTTCATCAAAATCGGTCAAGCTGTTTCGGAGGAGTATGGCAACGAAAACTGTGACACGAGAATTTTATATATTAGATTGATATAATTAACTATCTCTAATTTAATACACGTATAATACCCGCATCCACGTTTAATTTGTTACATGGCCATCTTTCTTTATCTTTTAGTTCTTTTTCGTCTCCTTTGCCTATTAGTATATGTCTGAATACTAGTTGTTCGTAATATTTAAGAAGAATCTAAAATTTAATAAAACTAAATATAAAACGTAATTGCCTTCAATACACAATCACAACCAAAGCTAGTGGTGCTTGGGGCAGTATTTATTATTATATACTCAAATATACAGACTTCTTAGATTCAAAGATAGTTACTAGAGCTTCAAAATCTGTTAAGTACAGAAGACAATAGACGGTCTTATCACTAGAAGCAATTTCTTCTAGACAACCGTAGGATGGATTAGACAAAATTGTGCAACATGTGGGTTTTGCAATACAAATAAAATGAAAAGTATATATTTATATAAGATTTTGAGATGGCAAGTATAAATAGTCGTGGATATAAGACAAAAATATACTTTCATTGATATACATACTGGTGGTGCCAGGTTAAAATTTTAGGTCCTTCCCCACCTCCCCTATAGCACACCACGTGGCGGCGGTTGTAATTTGTATTGCCCTACCTCCTGGACTGGTGCGGCCTTCGATAATATAGCTCAATAGCAGTGGACGGCAGGACAATCAGATCAATCGTTGCATCCGATTGATGATATGGGAAGGAAAATCAAGCCACTAACCTTAACCTCCCGAAACTGCACTTCTCCTAAATCGGCAAGCCTGGAGACGTCTGACAGCGGTCGTTGAGGTTTAATTTGTTGCACACACAGTGGTTTTATAAAGTATTTTTGGTGACACACAAATTCACACAATGGCGGTTAAATATTAAAATAGGTAGTTCATATGACTACGGCGCGGGTCGTTATACGCGCGCGGTCAGGTAGGCGACTTTCGACTTATTGGGCGGTGGTGCGGATTTGTCCCTCCATTCACATTACGTGACGACACAATGTCGTTGGTCAATGAGCCTCATTAGCAAAGCACAGATCGGAAGATGTTGGCGCGACTGACTTCATTCCGATCATATAATCAAGGAGATGAACCAATCGAAATAATTAGCCTAAACACAGAATTACGTAAAACGATGTAGACGTTATTATAGACTTTAGAGCCCGAGGTAATATTATAAGATGACAAATGAAAAGTTAAGTTTGGATGATTTAAATATTATAAAATATGAATTAAACAATAAAATAAATTAAAAATATAAGGAAAAAAATAGCAATAATTAAACATACTTAATCTATCTGGGATATTATTGTTACATGCCGACAAAAAGTGAATGCACATCTGACTGCTATAAATCTGGTGGACCTTTCCCGCATTTGGACTTATTTTGTTTACTTTGTATCTAAATTTTGTATTTAAGAAAAATATTCTATTGTTATTGTACTTGTTTATGGCAGTCATTAGGCAGGTGTATCGAAATAATTCTTGGAAATTATTGTTTTGCGTCGAGGCATATTATATTTGTACAGGATAAAAGAAATGCCCAAACGGCGGGGTGGGGCAGTCAAGCGAGAATTACGATAAGAGCAAGTCGTATTTTGCGCATGATATTGAATCGTGCTGTTTGTGCTGGTTGCGTCCAGTTATATTTGTACCTGTGTTATGTAGTTCTAATAAACTCAATAGTAATTCCAATGGCATTTAAATTCGAGTCCCACGCTAACATAATTGTGAACTATGTGTGAGGACAGTTATTAAATATCAATGTTTTAGATTTTTCCGCATATAAATTGTAGTAACAACTTAAATATAAGTCAATAGAAGAGTTAATAATTACTAATACTGCGATTTTTGAACCACACAAAATCTGACTCGATTGACTAGGTGTCACATCACTTCGCGTCTCTATCTTAGGCAAATAAATTATGTATCTCGTACATGAAGGTAAGACGGGTTTTATTTTTTAAGGAAAAGGGCTCTTTAATAATGGAAACGCGTGAGAAAGACATAAATTCATTTTAGTGATTGACGTATTGTGTTAAAATAGGTTGGTAAAAACCTTTTATGAAATAAGTAGCCTTTATTTTTGTTACGGTTTATTTCACTATTTTATTGCGGACTAAGAAACCGTTAAAAGGATCAAGTACCTTACAGCCACAACAAAGAATTATATATAGGTCTTGTTGAAATATTTTTTTGTTAAAACTGTTTTTTGAACTCGATTGTTACGTTCTGTTGAGTTGCAGGACTCGAATTAAAATGCCGTTTGGAATTATTATAGAGTTTATTAGAACTATACAAACACGTAGAACGCAGGTACAAATATAACCGGACACAACCAGTACAAACGTAATGCAGAAGATCGTAATTCAATAACATGCGCGCAAAGTCCGTCACTAAATAGATTATCGAATGTACACAAGTCTTGTTTCGCTCGTGGTTGTCGCTCGACTGCCTCGTCCCTGAATCGAGGCGTTGCTTTATACTACACAGATACTATATGTGTGCCCGGCCGCGTGGACCAAATTTCCTAGCACCAGTTTGTACTTTAAATCCGACACACCTGGCTAATGATTGCCATAAAAGATTACAATACACAGTGGGCTGTTTTCTAACCACAAAATTTAAACACAAAGTAAACAAAAGAAGACCCAACATCATTTGTTAGACGCAGTTTCCACTCCAGGACTCGTCTGCTCCATCGGCCATCGATACTGCGACGAATGTAGAAGGAATCTCCCCAAAAACTCTTTAATTTTACTAATACACTAGATTTTGATCAGTTAATATATCCAGTCTCATGAATAAAATGTTTAATATTACTGGTGCCCAAATGTAAAAAAGAAAATAAAAATATCTATTCAGAAAAATGTGATTTCGTAAAAGGTACGCTTTACTTGAATTTCTAAGGACAATACCTGGGATTGCAATATAAAGCCGCGTTGGTTAGGTTTTGGGCCAGGCAAATAGAATGCGGTTACTCGGTACGCGACGATCAAAAAATTCTGTTTCAAATGGTATATAACTTGATTTGATATTGTCTATACTATAATATTATAAAGAGGAAAGTTATATATTTTTTAATTATTGAACTTTTGTAATGAATAAACTTCAAAACTACTAGAGCGATTTCCAAAATTCTTTCACCATTACAATGCTACATTTCCCTGAATAATATAAGCTATATTTATGAGTAGAAAGTAATTAGGGATTCTTAATAAAACTCCAATAATGTAACCCAAGGTGTAAAAAAATTGGTGTTTGATTGGGTCCGCGGATGATTTAGATTCTTAATTAGCTGCGTTAGGTGTATAGATCTTAGGCATGACACAAGACACAAGACTTTGTGAATTTATTTATTTTAATTTATCATAATTTAGTAAATTTAAAGATTTATGTTATTTGTTCCCTTGTTGCTACAGTTATTTCATATATGTATGTGTTAATTAAATTATTGCTTTTTTTGTATATATGGTTACATACCGACAAACACCGCACACCTGCACGTTGTGAAAACGAATTCTTTTATTTACTTCGTGTTTAAACTTTAAAAACATCTATTGTTATCGTACTTTTTTTATGGCCGCCATTAGTGTCGGATAATCCTTATTTTCATTGTATTGCGTCGCAGCTTGCCAGATGTGCGGATTAACGCGGCCCCTTTGTCAGTATTATATAGTTTAGTATAAAACAATGCCCGAACCGGAGGGGTGGGGCAGTCAGGTGACGATTACGATACGAGTAAGAAGTTTGTAGTACTCTCGACTAGCGATATAGTGACGGACTTTGCGCGTATTAAATTGCCTTGAATAGCGTAGTGTGAACTGATTGCATCCAGTTTTTATTTGTATTTGTTTTGTACGCGTTTGTTCTAATAAACTCTATAGTAATGCCAGTGGCATTTATTTTAATTCGAGTTCTGTAGTTCGTTGTTGTTATGGTTATGTTATGTTACTTTATGGTCCCAGACGGAAGAACAGCGCTAGTCCTTGTTGGCTAGCATTATGCTGAGGCTGGGTCCAATTTAGGACTTATTTTGTTTCTTTTTCTAATTATATTCTCTTAGTTTTATCCTATATAAAATGTTTTTCTTTCTTTATATAATTTAACAATGAAAATAAATTGGTTGGTGATTACGTATGTAATACAGAATCAGGGTTCGAGTTTGAAATGTCGTATTTTTTTGCCTCTGGCTAATTTATTTCGATGTCCAATTTAAAAATGAGGTCTGCAATTTCTTTGTACATATTTCAAGTTTGGATTATATTGCTGCCATTCGTTTAGATAAAGTAATGCAAGAATTTATTTTCTACCTTTATTACATTGCAAAGAAATGAGTGAGCGCTTTTTCTAGGGTTTTATGGCCTGGTAATAAAAAAAACCTTTTTGATTGAAATCTTATTTTAAATTTAACTTATTTTATTTAGTAACAACTCAGCTACAACCAAATTGCAGTGCCCTGTATACGACCTCTCTCTATATCTATACTAATAGTAGCTGTCCCGGCAGACGTCGTCCTGCCCGGTAAAAATAGGGGTTTGTCGCAGAGGGTTAATAATTTAGGGTTGTATGTATTTTTTATGTTGTATCATAAAAAAATTGAAATTAAAAATTTTGTCTAAAAAATAAAATAAAAAATTTAGGGGTGGACTACCCCTGACATTTAGGGGGATGAAAAATAAATGTTGGCCGATTCTCATAGATACCGGATAAGCACAAAAATTTTCATCAAAATCGGTCGAGCCGTTTCGGAGGTATGGCAACGAAAACTGTGACACGAGAATTTTATATATTAGATATCGAGGGCTTCATAACAAATGGGCGAACAGACTGACAATTTGGAATACCGTTTATGTTAGGTATACTTGCACACCGGAAGTCATAGTTTTTAGTAAACAACAAAAATATGGCTTTTGGCGTATATGCCTATATGTTATGAAGCCCTCGATATATAAAGCTGAATAGTTTGTTGGTTTGCTTGAACGCTCTAATGTCAGGAACTGCCGAAAAATTGTTTGAGTGTTAGATAGCCCATTTATCGAGAAAGTCTATAGGCTATATATCATCACGCTAAGACCAATAGGAGCGGAACACTAATGTAGAATGTTTCAAAATCAGGGGTTTTTTACTTATTTTTTTAAACTATTCCACGCGTACGAAGTTGCAGGCAGTAGCTAGTTGTATATAGTTATGTAAAGTATATACAATATAAAATTAAAATAATAATTGAAGACAATAGTTGGTATAGTAATTATTATCATTATATTGTATATGACATTATTTATGAGTTATTATTATGAAATTGTTTGTAGGACATTTAGTTATATTTATTGTAATTTTTCTATGCCTAACTGGCCAAACATAATGCACATTTCCTTTTATACCTTCATCCAAACTCTGATATGTAAATACTCATTTTTAAGAAATAAATGAACTTTGACTATAAAAAATATTTATATACCCAATCGTAAAAAACTAAATAATAAAATTTGTCTGCAACATATTTATGAATAAATGAATTAATACGCCTTTTTACTTTAAGAAACTTTCTTGCTAAAATAAGGATAAAAACATTTCAGCACTAATCTTTAAGATGGAAAATATTATAATTCCCCACAAAAACAAGTAGATAAATTATTCAAATGCATAAAGTATCACGAAATGCTTAGTTAAGACAATCCACGCTGGGTTTAAGGCCTCCCTGAGCTGACATCTGCAAGAAGCTCGCTCATTTCAACCGAATTAATTAATAACATCCAACGTCTTGCTGTATTTTAAGTCACAGTCTTGTCAAAGATTAAAACGTAGTAGTGTACACATGCAAATATAATACAAATACATGGTAGTGTGTGTAATGTTTTTTATTCGTTAAATTTATTGTGCACTCCTCCTCTATATAAAATAAGTGTGCGAAATTTCATATCCTCCGTTCGCGCAATTTTCGTAAAAAGGGGTAAAAAGTTTTTGCTGTGTTTTTGATTCACGTATTAATATATAGATAACGCTCACAATCATTTTGTAAGTGAGTTGTTATTGTTGCCGATAGTCGTAATACGTATGACTTCACTTACAACTAAATGGAACTGGCAACTCCAGGGATCAGCATCAAAGCTATATTAGAATAATAATCCCCTAATACCTCAAGGTGTGTTTCTTCGCCTCTCTACAACAAGAAAGCACCAGCACTCTAACAACTACAGCCGGCATCCACCACCACCAGTGTTGCCAGGTTGGATTGAAAAAATAACAGTGTTTCGCATATAAAATTACAGTAGATCAGTAAGAAAATACAGTAAATCATAAAACTCATTACAGTATTTTTACAGTAAAAAAAAACGTTTTTGGAATTATCAATGTATTTAATAATCACTATTATTTTTTAAATATAATTTGTCAATCAATATCTGTATCACAGTCATTTATGGGGTTAATTTTTATAAATTTTGACCGTAAAAGTCTTCATTATTTTTTTCATTTGATTCCTGACATCACCTTCTGCTATTTTAAAGATAATACTAATTATACTACAATTTGTCACAACAATGTAGCCACTATTTCTAAATGAACTTATAAACTTAGTAGGTAAGTTATCGTTATCGGCAACATTACAAGAGTAGCTTACAGTAAACAAAGACTGCTAAATATAAACATCTCAATTTTCTCTAATAATAGTCATCTAATCTGTTCCCCGTACTATGGGAATTCCCCGGCCCAAGATGTAATGCTTACTTGAAGTAGAACACAGTGCTGTTCGTTTCACGCAGTGAATGGTGAATCTACTTTTTTTTGGTGGTTAATATTAAAAGAAACTACGTTTTTGGCTTTTCACTGTATACTATATAACTGGAATACAGTGTACAGCAAAAGCAGTAAAATTACAGTAAATCTACTGTAGTTACAGCGCACCTGGCGTCACTGACCACCACTAACTTTACGTACGTGTAACCTTAAGTACAAATGCTAAATAGTTGTACAGCTAATACAATATATAGCACAAGGTGTGAGTGGGACGGATGATGTGCGAGCGAGATAGAGCAACTATTAATATGTCATGCCACCACAGTAATTTTAAATGAATACAATCTTCTGGATATATCCAGATTTGTAAAAATACTGTTTCGAGTGGCGGGACTCGAATTAAAATGCCTTTAAAATTATTAATAGTTAATAGAATTATACAAACATGTATAACACAGGTATAAACATGATCGAACACAACGAATCAAACCGTAATGCAAAAGGTCGTAATTCAATAAAACGCGCAAAGAACGTCACTATTAGATTCCCAAATGTACACACGTCACGCCCGTATCGAAGTCGTCGCTCAACTGCCCCCACTCTTCATCAAGCCGTCGTTTTATACTTCACAAATACAAATGTGCTCGTATCGTAACGTCGACACAATCAGCTTGTCATCGTAATCCGAAATACCTGGCTAATGATGGTAATGAGCGAGTACAATAAGACGATAGGCTGTTCACTACTAGAAACGTATGCTAATAAATAAATGAACAAAAGAAGACGATCATCAAAGGATTACAATTAGATCAAATGCCGACAGGTAATAAAAATGTGCTTTTACAGATTTGTACGTATTAACGTAATTTGCCTTTACCGGAGCCTAGGTTGTAACAATACTTTCTTAATGTCTGCCGTAATCCTTATCTTACATTTTATAAACTGTATTAATATATGTTGCATCAATTTATTGGTGTTTTAATAACAATTCTGTGGTATTTATTGTAAAACTGTAAAACTGTAAACTAAGTTGAGAAACTCATTGTTGAAAGGACTCTAGAAGTCATTCACCAGTTAGGCATAAATGGTTGCAGCTAAACATTCTTTCTTGTTGAAAACTAAACAGTGCAGAGTGTCCACATTAGTGTTTAAGTAAGCTGGCTCGGCGGAGTGCTCAACATTCGCCATTCAGCAAATAAAAGAACCATTTCCCCTGGATCTGACCGGGTAATGGAAAAACAGAGGTCGACCGGCCGTTTTATGTAGTCTTGGAACTTAAGTCGAAATGCGAATAACATTTTTGTCAATACAAATAATAAAACAACTTAAAGAAAATGTTATAAGGTTGTAACGGCATGACGGGTCGGACGTTTATATAATATAGGATATGCACGCAAATTAGTCCACGCTTCACTAGAAATTCCCGCGGGATTCCCAAGACACAAAGTATCGCAACATTTAAAAAAAGAATGCAAACTGCATCAGAATAAGCTTATTTTTACGCATCTGAACCACTTCAAACCGCTCCCGGGAAAAATTCCGGGGAATTCCCGAGATAAAAAATATCACGTATTTTATTACATTAAATTTCCTAACGATTATTGAAAAATCACATTGAAATTCGATTTTTTTTAATGGCCATTTTCAATCATTCCCAGTAAAATCAAAAAATTTAAGTCTTAGAATTATCTGTCGATCGGCGAAAACCGCATCGAAGTTGGCCCAGTAGTTTTAACATGAATCCCGAACAAACAGACAAAAATCTTAAAATAATTGTATCGTCCTCTCCGTCGTTTATATAGTCTACTTCAGTTTTATTTAATAGCTTTAATATACAGATACGGCATGTTTAGAATTTTATAATATTACAAATAACTTTCTGTTAAGTATTTATATAGCTGAAATAGTTTATAAATAATATAAAATTGGATTAACGCAGCATTAAATATACATTTTGATGACGACTTTATCTCATTAATGTTCTGTGACAGTTGTCAGTTACAATATCATAACTCATAATATCTGGCCTACCGGGCATTGACAGTAACGCAGGTAATTATTTGTCACAGATATATTAATGCTTATAAAAATTATTCCTTACGGTTGTACATGTCTTTATTAAGTTATCTGAGAAAAAATGATTTTATTTACTACATTTAAATACTATTTATTTATTTCTATCAATAAAAATATCGAGCGCCACTCGTTTCAAAACAAGTCTTAATATTTGGGTAATTTCATACAAATATTTGAACACAAGGATTTATGAAGAACCAAAAATGTTTATATAATATTAAAATTTAATATTATATAAAAATTTTAGAGCTAGGCATGTTTGCTGAAGAGTTTCTCGCACCGCTTCTTGTCTTCAAGCTATAACACGTTGTGAAGCGGTGGTAAATTAGATTAGGCTCCCATAGGGTAAATAATAACCATAAACAAAATTAAAACTATATAATTAGAATGAACAAGTAGGCTAAATAAACCTTTAACAATACTCGTCGACACTTGTCATCTTTGTCTTCCTGAAAAGTGGCCGAAACGTCGGAATAACCAAACTCAAATAAATTACCTCGCTTAAAACCGTTAAAACGTAGTCTTATTATGTAAACAAGTAGCGAAATCTTAAGAAAATATTAAGTTAGTATTTAGTTCCGTATTTTAATAGTTATGTTTTTTGAGCCTTAAGAACAGACGAGCGTGCATGACAAGAACTATGAATGTCAAAGAAGCAAGTGAGGTGTGTAAGAATAGGCCTAAATGGCGCTCTGTTGTTCGTGCCTACCCCACAAGGGACCTGGCGTGAAGTTATGTATGTATGTATGTATGTTTTTTGAGTCATTTGAAATTTTAAAATCTTTTCTCATACATTTTCCAAATATCACTTAAAACAAATAGCCTTTGATTCCTTGATATTATTTCTATTTGACTAGATAAATAGAGCTTTTGTAGGAAGCACAGCGTTAGAACTCACGCATTCCATAGACTCAAAGAGAAATATGTACAGAATGTCAGAAAAATCCTTTAAGATCTCGCTCTCTTTGAAAATGGGACTAACATATTATACTTTGCTTGACAGATACTTCTTAGCAAGAGTAGTAAAATGTTCTTACTAAATTATTACACAGAATTAGAACATCATAATTAAGATCTTTTAACAAACAAAGGTTTTGAAAATTCATTACAAGTTCATGTTGAATTTCAGTTTTCATACCAAATTACGTTCCTCAAACAATATTTATTACTTTATTACAATCCTATCACATACAATATTATCTTTAAACAAATAAAATTGTAAGTGTCTGTGATTTCGAAACAAATCGTGATTTGAAACTCGATGAAACGAAAAAGCGACACTAAAAAGAGATAACCACATAAAACTATATTGCCGAGCCTGGGAAAGAATGAGATACTTGTTTTACATTGTACAAGACAGATTAGAGAGTCAATAAGACCGATGATTAAACATAGGTCCAATTTGTACCGAAATAAAACTGATAATAATATATTATTTGTGAGTATATTTCCTGAACTTTCACATCTACTTTATTATTTATATATTTTTTTATTTATGCAGTATCTTTTTTCTTTGACATTAATTCAAGTTACACTTTTTGAGCGTGGTGACCGATAAGAAAACAAATCACCTATGTATACATATATACCTACATGTATACTTACGGGGCCCACATGCGATGAGGGTGGCATCATAAAGATATGTTAGATACGTATGCACCTATATACTTTCTCACAAATAGCTGCTTACATATTCGTCCGATTTCGGAGCAGCTCGTCTCGATCCGTGCGAGCTTCGTACAGTCGTACCATATACATACACGTTAAGTGAACGCTCGGCCGAGCTACATGGTATGCGGAGTGGGGGGTGTTAGGTTTTATTTTCGTTGCGGAATTTCTTGATTCGGTCACCGCGCTCAAAGCCCGCGATAAAAGCTATGTAATAGCTTAAAAATATTGATACTAATTAAAAATAATACGTACATTACGGTACAGTATATATACATATATCATATATTAAGCACATATTGTCTTTATGGTTCATTTCAATATGTTACAAGGTTTAGAATATATGAAGATAAAACAAGTCGCACACGAACTGGCCAGTGCGGTTCATTATAATTTTATACTCCAATAAAATAGTATGAAACTTTTCCTAAGTCCTCATACTTACTATCTGCAACAATACAGCTCCGAGTGTTCAGGATAGATAAATGCGGTTAGACGTATAATTTGTAGTATTTATCCAGCAGCGTTTAATAATTATTCAGTCAGAACTATGCTGAATTTATACGTCTGGAGCGGTCTTTATTTATAATATAAAAATTCAGTTTGCTCCGAATTAAAAAAACTACGTTTTAACGGTTTTTATTAGTTTGATTTTATTTATTTCGACTTTTCGGTCACTGTTCAGTGCCCGTAATCACAAAAGACAAAGAAGTATTGTTGAAGTTTTATTTAACCTACAGTCAACTTGTTGAAACTAAATAATTAAAATGAACAAAATGAAAGTAGTTTTATTATACAAGGCACGAAAACTTAATTTAATTTATTATTAAAAGTATCTTAAGAAAATATTACTTCGATTTTTTAAAATATTTGTGCATATAACAAACTAAAGATTAATTATATGTTGGTAAATATATCAGAAAAGTTAAGTTAGTATCCTCTTTTAAAATCATGGTATTTAATTATTTTTGATACTCTCAGGTATAGTGCTGCTTACTCTGTATGTATTATGATATATTTATATAATATATAATAAATATTTTTATTTACTTATTTCATATATTTTTAATGCTTTATATTAATTATTATCTACACCGTCACTGACATGTTTTAATACTTTCCTTAGTTTAGGTTGTCTGGAAGATATATTAATTATAGAAAAACCGTCGGCCCCACCGATAATTATAGATAAAATATTAGTAATTTCGCAACAAACAAGTCGCGGAGACGTCTAGTCCTCTATCAAATATTTGAATATTATATTTATTTAAGAAGTAAGAAATATTTAATGATACGAAAAACACTTTCTTAGACAAATTTCCAAGAAATTCTAAGATTGTTCTACAGATAGAATCACTTTAATTTTTGATAACAGCATCTTATTACTAGTTCAAAGCGAAATTTAAAAAATAATATTTAGAAACTTATTTAATTTTTTTGCTATTTTTAATACGAAAGTAAACACAAAAGCTTTTAAAAGGCTTTTAAAACTATGAACAATCTGTTTAAGTAATAGTATTTTTGAAGTTGTTTTTTTTGAAGCGCGCAAGTAGGCAGACAGCCTCCCAAATGGAAAGTGGTTACCGTTGCCTAGGTTTACGCACTTGGGATTGAAAGGAAACACCCGTTATTTTTACTAAAACTAAATGCTTTTATTAATTTACACATCTGTACGTGATTCTTCTCCGCAGGGTTACCCCTACAGGCATTTTGAATGGGCCATGAGCATACATAGACAAACAGATATGACATACAGTGAAACTTGGTTAAATGGGACCTGGATAAGTTAGAAACCTCCATCAATGGAACTCATGCTGAGGTCCCAACACTTTGGCACTGAATTACCCCTGTTAGTCGGACGAAGCAAACCTCTATATCTGGGATTCGTTCTTTCGATTAATTATCATAGTTACCTGTATAACTGAGACAGCGAGTGAATTTAGTATGTAGACCTCTTGTAACTGACTGAGATAACATCGTTTTGCTTGTTTATTTACTTATTACTTAATTCTATTTAAGTAACTTAAGTACTACTTAACAACGTAAGTAAGTTTGAACCTCAATGAACTCCATCTGTATGATTACCTTTATTAATAATTTTTGATTAAAACTCATTTATAATGTTTATATAACACGTTATATTATTTAATAATCGCACCTCTATAACTGAAATAACCTGTATTCTAACCTCTATTAATGGAACCCTCTGTAAATGAGACAGATATTTATTTATACCGGGATATCTGAGACCCTGGGTAAGTGGAATACCTCTATAAGTGAAACCACATTGGAGGTCCCTTGATGTCTCACTTAACCAGGTTTCACTGTATATTATACATGTAGATATAGGAACGGAGGATATCCAAAAATAATCTGAATTTTCTCGTATATATTCGTTTATTTCTTTTTGCAATATTCGTTAATTTAAAACGTTTTTCGTATAGTCACGTAATGTAATGTAGTAATGTGAAGTTTTTTGTCGTTTATTTATATGTCACTGCTATTGTGACATTTACACTTGGACAATGTGTCAATGTCACAATAACAGCGATTCATAAGACCAAAGGCTTCGGAGCCAGAACCTAAATTGGCTTAAAGATTCCAATTTTGTAGTAATTTTATCCGTGCAGGAACGGAGAAATAATACAATTTCTTTCTTTGGCCTGTCATAAGAGGCGACAAAACAACCTACAGCCAGGAGGTAGGGCATTTTCCCGACTGGATGGCTACCACCCCTGGTGTAAAGTATGTCGCCACAACAACCTTGAGTTGTGTTCCGGCATTAGTGAGCAGGTTCCAGTCTCCATTAAGTGAGCAGCAGCGCATTTGTGGCACTTTTGGTGTTGCAAATGTCCATAGGCGATAGTAACCGCTTTCCATCAAGTGGGCCATCTGCCTGTCTGCTGAACTCAAGCGTTAAAAAAAATGCGAAAATCACGGATTCTATGTGGAAAAGTCTCGCAGCAAATGGAAAAAAACAAGCTTATAAAAACAACGTATACAACGCTCGTTATAAAAAAACGCCCGAACAGCACGTTCTCGCCTCTATTAAAAATAAGTGCGTATCATTTGGCCGGAGCCAATCAAGGGGGCGCTGAATTCGCTTTTTCGCGGGCACCAGAGTGGCAACTGTCTAGTTACTGCTAATTAATTAAAAATATACCAAAGCTTATCTACTGAATTGTTTTTAAAGTAATTGTAATGTACAATATTTGATAAACAGCATAACGAAGTAATATAATCATTATAATGTTACAACTTAGCCACCCGACAAAGACAAATACCACGAAGCACATTTTATTATCTATCGTCATTTGAAAAAAATGTAATTCTTATATGATCGTCTTCTTTTACTTATTTATTAGCATACGTTTCTAGAGAACAGCCCATTGTTTTATTGCACTCGTTTATGGACGCTTGCGGACGAATCATTAGCCAGGCGTTGCGGATTACGTCGACTACGATACGGGCACATTTGTATTTGTGGGGTATAAAACGATGGCTTGATAGGGAGAGACGGCAGATCAGCGACAACTACGATCAAGGCGTCACGTGTGTACAATTGGGAACCATATAGTGACGGACTTAGAGCGTTTTATTGAATTACGACCTTTTGCATTACGTTTGGATTTGTTGTGTTCGGTTATATTTGTACCTGTGTTATACTTCTTTGTATAGTTCTAATAAACTCTATAATAAATTCAACGGCATTTTAATTCGAGTTTCACAACTCGTAACAATATTAATACGTGAAGCAAAAACTTTGTATCGCTTTTATGAAAATTGCGCGGACAAAGGAGTATGAAATTTCGCACACTTAAAAATTATGCGTAAAAAATCTATTAAATCAATAAAAACACTACACACACTACCATGTATTTGACACACACATGCATATACATTGTTTTATTTTTTGTTTAACTCAAATTAACAGTGTAGCCTTGGCGAAATCTGTGAAGAAGTATAGTCTTTGCCCATGCTCGAAATTCGAGCATGGGCGACCACTAGTTAAGAAAAAAATGTATAAGGCGGAAGCGTTAAAAGCAACCAATACCCTACAATCATTATTCATTTTTAAGAAGTATTACAGATTTTTTGAAAACGAAACTGGACAGAAAAAGTTCATTCTCCAACTTGCTACTCGTGGATACCTTGATCACAACCGGGTGATCTGGACAAGGCAAATATAGAAGAGCCTTGTACACTTGCGACACTGCTCAGCATAAAGCCACGTATAGTGTATTCGTGGCTTTATGCTGAGCAGTGTCGCAGAGGAATAACAGGCAGGCTTGTGGTCGCTTGCATTTTTAACGAAGATCCTCCTCTCCACAAATTGAAACTGGAACAACTACGCAAATTGAGTTGAGATTTGGACGCTGAAGCATGAATATGGGATTTTTAAACATTGAAATAAGTAAGGGTCGAATGATTTCAAGGTTACTTTGATATACACAGAATACGAATGTTGTAGAGTATGTTTATTTCTTGCATTCTAGTTTGAAGTCGGTTTTAGTTTTGTTGAAGAAAATAGGTTCTCTAGGTAGGTGTACGCTCGCTTTTACGGCTAAGTTAGCCGTAAAAGCGATCGATATATTCGATTTTCACTATTAATATTAATGACCCGTTAATCGATTTTGAGTGTGGATTTTAGACTGACAATAAATAATGCTTAAATAAAAATTCGTTCCGCCAAAAAGGCGAAGTTTGTTTTCCTTTATATAGTCCATTGTGTCATTTCGGCTAAGTTGATAAGAGTGGAAAAAGTTTAACTTGATAAATTGCTACATTGTCCGCAAGTCATTAACAAACCAGTGTTTTTTACTTAGGTAATGTTTTTTTTAAACTATTTGTCGACAAAAATATATAAGGGAGAATATACCACTGTTGGCACCTCGCTTTACTGATGTACTGTTAGGAACCGGTTCTCTAAACTATACTAGTGGCGTGGACTTCAAGAAACTAGCAACCAAAAGGTCGAAACCGAAATGAATTTATTGACGGTTAAGGATTTTTATCCATGCACTGACATGTGGCATGCCATGCATATTATGGCTACCAAGGGTAGAAATTTCTGTCAGCGTAAGCTGACGCAGTATCAGCAGCGTCTTAAGCTTTTAGAAAAAGGTGAAATATTCTGGAAGGAAGAGACATACATTTTAAATATGAGTAAATCAGAAACAAAAGAATAACGATATGAAGATCGAAATTCTAGAACAGAAGGTTCAGGAAGGAAAGACTGAGATAAATAGATGTTTAGAAAGGGATAGACAATATATAAAAGAATAACGAAAAGAAGTTCGAAATTATGGATTTCAGAAGATTATTCCGGGTATATAAGCAGCGTCAGACGCGCCTATCGAGGAGTTCAATTGAAGACAGTAAAGCGACGAGTGCGATACGAAAGTATTAGAAGAAAATTTCAATAGAGAAAAGTAACGAGTTTAGTGGGTAGTTCAGTGAAGGAGGGAGAAGTTTAGCGTAATTTAAGAGGAGGTCGAGAAGCGAGCTACGCGCGGTAAAGGAGGATGTGGGCTACGCAATATCGGAGACTGTATTGTGTGTGAGGTATCTTATCATCGGGACAGTGCATCGTTAGTTGTGTGTGTAGGGTCAACCCTATGGAGAATAATCACGTAAGGTTGTGTAAGTTTTTAATTTTTAGTTAAGTAGTTTTATTTTTGTGTATATGATTACTTTTTTGTATGATGAAAGAATGACTAAACAGATATACAATGCAAAAGTGGATGGATGCAGAAGTCGCGGAAGGCCACGACGCACCTTCCATGATCAAATTGATCATGTGTTAGCAGAAGGTGATGTTAGGAGCCTTAAGAACAGACGAGCGTGCATGACAAGAGCTATGAATGTCAAAGAAGCAAGTGAGGTGTGTAAGAATGGCCCCGTGTGGCGCTCTGTTGTTCGTGCCTACCCCGCAAGGGACCTGGCGTGAAGTTATGTATGTATGTATGTAGTTTTATTTTTATGTATGTGCTTTTATGTTTCCTTCTAATCCTAAGTGCGTGTCCCCGCTCGCATGTAACAATAACTTTGCCTAGAGTGGAGCACTGTAGCCCACGGGTAAGTTGCTGGTTCTATGGTTATGGACTGTATAAGAGAGATATATGAACTATATCCTTGCACTTGAAAAGCAGAACCTCCACCAACCTTGAGATCCGCCCCTTTCCTGGCTCGGTTCAGGTTGCACACAGGAACAAGCAGCACACGGCTTTAAATTCCACCTTGGAGCTATCATTGTAATAAGTCTAAATGTATGGTAAATGTTCTTGGTATGGCCAGTAATTACATTGAATTGAGAGAATTTTGTCCAAAACAAGGATGAGCGCACGGTGCGGTGACTCCCATCAAAACGTTAATAGCTTGACACCAAAAAGTGGCTGCCTCTGCTCTGTATTGGCCGTCCTCACACAGAAAGACGGTAGACAGCAAAATTGATGGCGATGCGATGCGATGTCTTACCTACTTCATAATAGGCGAGGACCGACCACCTTGTATCAGACGAGATCATGATCAAACGCGACCCTAAACTACAATGAAAACGCTTTATACATAAATTTTACGCGTACAGCCATTCACCAGCAACTGCTATTCACTGTTTTATATATGTATACATATATACCTACATGTATACTTACGGGCGCACATGTAGTGAGTGTGGCATTATAAAGATATGATAGATACCTAAACACCTATATACTTTCTCACAAACAGCTGCTTACGTATTCGTCCGATTTCGGAGCAGCTCGTTTCGATCCGTGCGAGCTACGTACAGTCGTTCCATATACACACACGTTAAGCGAACGGTCGGTCGAGCTACATGGTAGGCGGAGTGGGAGGTGTTAGGTTTTATTTTCGTTACGGAATTTCTTGATTCGGTCGCCGCGCTGAAAGCCCGATAAAAGCTATGTAAACTGCTTGAAAATATGACATTAGCTAGATATGTCATAAATAACTAACCTTCCGCTAATACAACTTAAATAGTCTAACACTGGTGAAACACAACAATCAAAACTAATATAAATTTGTCGGCGATATACATAAAAAGTTTTTGTACAGTACGTTTGTGAGCTTCAAAACTAACGTTGCCAAATCATTGATACATTCGATAACTTTAAATTGAAATAATTGGAGAACTCAGAGTTTGTAGACAGAGCAAACAGATATAATGTAAAACGGTGTAACTGATTTTCTGAGCTCGTGTGGTAATAAAAGTTCCCGAAAGCCACACAAAAGTCTCTATCAGAATAGAATATATAAATATCATTTATTTTATTAAGTACAAAAATGCCTCCTAATATTTAATATTGCATGCATATGATGTGACACTTCCAGCCTCCTGCGTACGCTCCACGCTGACTGTGATCTGCTAGATAATATACTATAGTATTTAGCTTATATTTAGGTAATTTATGTTTCTTAGGTAGTTTTATTGTACATCAACCTGTACTCTGGTTATTAATTACCTGGACTAAAATGATAACTTACGAGAGACTTTCTTTGTGTTGCAAGCTTGAAACATAGTGTTGTAGTATGCCTCATTTACTTGGAGTTGTTTCCTACAGATTTTAATAAAATTACGTTTTAGCGGTTTTACGCGCGGTAATTTACTTCATTTTTATTATTCCGACGTTTCGGCCACTTTTCAGTGGCCGTGATCACGAAAGACAAAGATGTCAAGTGTCAACAATATTATTCAAATTTTATTTAGCCTACCGCCAACTTGTTCATTTTAACTATTTAGTTTTAATTTTGTTAATGGTTATTATTTACTCTATGGGAGCCTTTTCTAATTAATCACCGCTTTGCAACATGTTATGGCTTGAAGAAAAGAAGCGGCACAAGAAACTCTTCAGAAAACATGCCTAGTCAAATTTTTTTACATAATATTAAAATGGATGGACGGAACAATTTAATATTGAAGCACACTGTCACTGGAAGATGTCATGCCGCCAGTGAGTCAACGCATGTCGCGTCTCACACAAGCGTCCTTACCATCATCCAAGGAATAAGTGACATTGCATCTGGCCTCTTGCCATCGTTGCGCACCAAGCCATTTAGCTTTAGGATGGCTGGTACGCCAACGCTGATAAGACCTCGGCGGATGATGTCATTGAGGCTGGCATAGTGAGATCTTCGGCCAACACGATACATGATAATCCGTGTTGCCCATACGAATCCACCATAGTTCCACACTAGCAGCCGTGTGGTACGCAACATGGAGCCCCAAGCGAAGGCTCGCAGCTAACCGGAAAGCAGAGTTGTTGAAAAAGTGTTTATTTTCAAAATAGCTTTGTGTTGAGTTCAATTTCATCCGTTGAGTACATTGAACATATGCATGTGACACTGTAATGGATAGAGAGTCATACAAAATGAAAAGTTGCATTCTTGGAATCTTCTTGGCACTGCTCCTGGTTTTTTTCAAAATAATGTAAAATCATTATATAAGCTTAAACCCTCTATAGATTCATCGTGTAGATGACTAAATAAAAAGATCAGATAGATATTTTCTTATTGTGAAATAATTTTTGTATTTTTCGAATAAATTTGAAGCCATAAATTTTCTTCCTCGTTGCAGAAACAACTGTTTTTTTATTATTGGAAAGTCGGTTTCGGGCAAGCGGTAATTTGGTGTTGGAAAAAATACTTAATGTAGTCTAGGTTTTTTCTGGGAAACGCGATATTTCGCGTGCGTTAAACAGCGGAGAGAGGTGGCCCATGTGATGAGAGATCTAGTTTTTTTTTTTTATCGCAGGAGTTCAGCAGACAGGCAGACGGCCCACTTGATGGATAGCGGTTACCATCGCCTATGGACATTTGTAACCCCAAAGGTACTACTAATGCGCTGCTGCTCTCTTGAAGGAGACTGGAGCCTGGTCACTAATGCCGGAACACAACTAAGGGTTGTTATGGCGACATACTTTAGACCAGGGGTGGTAGCTATCCAGTCGGGCAAATGCCCTACCACCTGGCTGTGGGTTGTTTTGTCGCCTCTTACGACAGGCCGCCCGGCCGCAGGAATTTGTATTCTTTCTCCGTCCCTGCACGGATAGATAGTAAAGTATCATTGTAATACCTAGTCTTAAGAGGCTCTCTGAGCTAACACCGTTAGGGTGGGTCATCAAAAGAGCATTTGGTTTCTAAGATCGATATGGTTTCTGGTGTAACTGTCCGCAACGATTCGCAGATGCTCTGTGGGTACAACTTACCGTAGCTGACAATTATTGAGCTAGTAAATGTAATGCTATAAATTTCAACAGTAGCTACACCTTATTACTATAATTCTTTTTTCTACCCGATAGAAGAAAATTTGAATTTTGTCTTGAGTTAGCTCAATTTTCGGCCCTGAATCTTGAAAAATATTTTGATCAGTTATTTTTATTTATTGCGGACACAAAGATCCATAACATAGCCATAACAACAAATTTATATACAAACAAGGTTATTATTAACTTAAACCTTAAAAAAAATACATGTCTATTAGTCAGTCAGTCAAACGGTCAGTTCTTTATTGAAGCATTTCATTACAATATTGTTACAACTCAGGTCCCGACAAAAACATAATCCACCTGCATATCTGAAACAAAGCACATTTATCACCCGTCGGTATTTGAATTAATAACATTGAAATTTATGGTCGTCTTCTTTTGTTTATTTATTGGCATATGGCCTATTGTGGTATTGTAATCATTAGCCAGGTGTTACGGATTTTAAAGTAAAAGCTGAGTCTAGGAAATTCGGTCCACGTTGCTGGGCAAATATATTGCATTCATGCAGTATAAAACAATGAACTGATGGAGGGGGGTGGCAGTCGAACTAGAACCACGAGCGTAGCGAGTCGTGTGTACTACAATCGGGAATCTAATAAGTGACGAATTTTGCGCGTTTTATTGAATTACGACCTTTTGCATTACGTTTGGACTTGAGTACGGTTATATTTGTACCTGTGTTATATATGTTTGCATAGTTCTAATAAACTCTACAATAATTCTAACAGCATTTTAATTCGAGTCTCGCGACTCGTTACAATATATTTTACATTTAATTAAATATTCTATGTAACAATTTGCAACCAGTCTCAATAGGTACATTTTTGTTTGGTGTAGCCTTCTAGCAATGGCCACAATTAGACTGATTTACACCTTTCAACTCAGGTCAAGAAATTTTCAATGCGACTTCTCCGGATAGCACAGAACGTGTTCAATCTAGCCTCAAGAAATGTGCTCGAGGCACTACAGTATCTTTTAAAACCCATTAGGTGTCAAAATATGTTGTTATATTGAACACGTATGCCATCCAGAGAATGCCTTGTGCATTCCGTTCAGAGTTGACAGGTGTAGAACGTTTAGCAAAACGTCTTCAATAGATACATTTTAGTGTCATAACTAGCTTTGAAATATCTTCTGGCCAACTCGATCCCAACACTGAGAGGCATCTTTCAGAGTTATAATCTACAAAGTTGCGTCTTGAATAACAGATGCGGAATAGGACCAGAAATTTCCTTGGAATTTCTCCCGTAGGTCGTGTTCCGGTATTAGTGGGCAGGTATCAATCTTCCTTTAGAGAGCGGCAGAACATTAGTAGCACCTTTGGTGTTAGAAATATCCATAGGTGATGGTGACCGCTTTTCAACAACAGGGCCGCCTGCCACTTTGCCGAACGCATTCAATAAAAGAGAAGATACAATTCGACATGATTACATCCATGGCGATGTGTGTAGAGATGAAGAAGAGAGAATATGTAACTGACATATCTCGAAGAATATGTATGCTGAAATAGGAGTAGGTTATTGACTCTTGTCGCAGCACCTATAACTTATAGAGCAGATGAGCTCTGGAGAAAACGCGTTGTTGAACCTCGTAGCGCTGTCGGACGTCCTTCAGTCCAATAGATCGTTAACCTTTGGAAGATTTCCGGTAAAAGCTAGACGAGGAAACCCAAAGGAAATATCCCATAATTACGAAATAAGACAACGACTCGTTGTACTCTTGTCGTATGTTAAATTCATTTATTCTAATTGAACTTACGGGCGACTGCAATCATCAGATAAAAGCCATCAGTCGTGTAAATTATATCCTGTCTAAACTCAAAAGAGAACCAATTCTACTGTCGTTTTTAATTTTCCCATGTTATGTTTTATTCCGTAGAATAGCTTTAAACTGGTTAATTGAAACATGGTTTCCTCCTAAGTCTTAGGGTTCAAGCCTCACATGCGTACGTGAATATTAGGCTGTTACCTGTATTTACGTAGGGACACGTTCATGCATCGACCATATTCTTTTTTTTAAATCCAGGAGTTCATCAGATAGGTAGGCGGCCCACTTGATGGAAAGCGGTTACCATCGCCTATGGACATTTGCAACGCCAAAGGTGCTACAAATGCGCTGCTGCTCCCTTAAGGGAGATTGGAACCCGGTCACTAATGCCGGAAACAAATCAAGGTTGTTATGGCGACATACTTTAGCCTAGGGATGGTAGCCATTCAGTCGGACTAATGCCCTTCCACCACACATTCTCTTAACTGTGCTAAATTATACATCAATAACTTGGTGAATGAAACGTGATAGACTTTCCTGGATAATATCAACATGGGTCGTATGAAAAGGTTTCCTATGATAATTATAATGCAAGTTAATAAGGTTCATGTGTACTTCGACATACAAAAAACCTACACGAATCCACCTAAGCCAGCAAATTACATGTATTTTCATCATTCGTGTGATATTTATACATTGATAATTGGCGAAAAATATCTCAAGCATCTCAAGCATTCGAATTCTCAGAGACTGTTATTTTGATGTTTGATGTTCTTTGTTATATTAAGGTTATATATAAATACTAGGGTCGTTCTTAGAATAGCTTGATATGCGTAATATAATTGCGATTAGTTCTATGAAAAACTTTCTAGAAGATTCCACGTGCCACATGGCATTTGTCTTTTTTTAACGAGAAGAAATATGAAGTCAAAGAAGCAAGTGCGGTGTGTAAGAATAAGCCTGAATGGCGCTCTGTTACTCGTGCCTACCTCGCAAGGAACCTGGCGTGAAGTTATGTATGTATGTATAAGAAATATGATTGAGCACTTTTCATCGCGTGGGAAGCGTGGTGGGGGACGTATGGATTCGGCACGTTGGGGTAGCACTGGTACCTTGCGCACGCTCATCTTTCCTCCCGCTTTACAGACCAAATCACGCAATGAGAACGTGAAGATACCGGGGGAGAAAAGTAGTTCCTCGACCTTGGATGAGGCCGATGGGCCACCGCCTGTCGAGGTCAGCGGAGGGGTTAGACCCATAAGCCTGTAGCCCTGGCATTAAGGGCGAAGGATGGAATAACGAGGGCTTTAAGGGGGTATCCCTCACTGTGCGCAATAGCATCTTTAGTTCTGCCTAGAGGTGCTAGTGCTACCCCGACCGGCCGAATTCTTATACGCCAGCCGCGAATTTCCCAATCAAACGGGCTTCCTCTCTTTAAAATAAGCAGTAGTTCCTCCCCTGTTTGGGCATGCGGAGTTGGTTGAGCTTCGGTTTTCCCGTAGCCCTGACATAAGGCGATGGACGGAATAGCAACTCGGGTGGCAATCGATTTTCTTCGAGGGTACTAGTGCCACCCCGGCATGGCAAATCCTACATGCCCCCCCACGTTTTCCTGTGATCTTTAATCCTCAATAGAATTTCCACTCGGTAAATACAGCATGCACCTCTGAGGAAGTACTACAGCTACTCGACTCGGAGATACCCACCAGAACCCCTTGATGATCCCTTCTTGGTCTTTCCGCCAGGGCCATCGATAAAAAGCCCAGCCACTTCACGGAGCCCTGGTAGTGAGGGAGTATTAAAAGCTACAAATGTGTAAATTGTATCATCTAAAAGAACAACTTATTAGTTCGATTTAAGTAAAAAAAATCATAAAAGTTTAAATTATGTAATATTTCCTAATACAAAAATTATGTGTGTGTGTGTGCAGTTCTCACTAAGTAGAATTGAAACTTCAGAGAATATACTCACAGATAATTCTTCTCTAACTTTTATCTATATATTAATACGGGGAACAAAAAAAAATTAAACCTTTTTACGAAAATTGCGCGGACGGAGGAGTATGAAATTTCGCGCACTTATAGTTTATATTAGGGTTATAACGGAACTTCGCTTCCGCCTCCGTTACTGCGGAAGTTCCGCAAGAAATCGTACCTACATCTCCGCATCCGTGTAATTTTTGCGGAGTCATCACGGAGGTTTATTTCCGAACCATACGCAAGCAGCGACGCTCGCGACGAATCAACCGATCGGCCGCGCGCAGCAAATGAACAGAAATCAACGCGTGTGCGGCGGGAACGCGGTTGGGGTGGGGCGGGGCTTGCAAACGTCATTTGTCAAATGAATGATACGCTACAGGAATCAACCTGCCGAATTGCTTAGACGCGTTAGACGTACGTACGAAGTTTTACCGACGCAATGTAATGTATAAACCATAAACTTTAATTTTTCTACATCCAATTTCACTTCCACCTCCGCCTCCGTTAACCTCCGCATCCGCGGAGGTGAAACCCGTCGCCTCCGCATCCGCCTCCACCTCCGTTAAGAAGGCTCCCATTACAATCCTAATTTATACAGAGAAGAAGCGACGAATGCTAATAGTTTTTCTTTATTATACATAAAATACATGAAATCCTAAAAAAAACATTACACAACTACCATGTATGTGACACACACACGCATATATACTCTATTGTTTATTGTTGTTTGGCGAAATCTGTCATTAAAGAAGTAGAAGAAGAAGATACAGTCTTTGACAACAAATTATTATGTGACGAATTTCGACCACGGATGACGGGTATTAATATAATTACTATAGCTTACATCCGTCAATATGTTATAATTCAAAAACTTCAATCTAAATTACACTTTACGTCACAAGCATAAAGTTCAAAATTTAATGCAATGTTACGCACAATTTCCTTTAATCGACGTATAAAAGAATATCTACCTTACGTATATACAGATAGGGCTAAAATTCATTTGAAATGTTTTAAGTTTTATTAATTTGAAAATTATTACTTGCGGGTAAAGAGAAATGTGTTTTATTTCAAATTAAATATATCGGGATATAAGCCAGCCCTGTGTCAAGTGTCATTCATATACGTTTAGTAGTTTTCAAAAACGATGCAATCGCAGCTCCATCTTTTTCAATGTTTTCGACTATCCCGCGGAAACTACATCATCTATTAGGATAAAATGTAGGATACATTTTATCCTAATAGCTACGCCCCGGGATATAAGCTAGCTTTATGTCAAGTTTTATCTATATCCATTCAGTAGTTTTTACGAGATGCTCTAATAAACAGAAAGACGGACAGACAGAAATTCTATAAATTGCAGTTTCGGAATCTCCTTGTCCTAATCATCCCCTCGTTTTTTTTCACATTTTTAAACACATTATACAAACTCGAACTATTTACAGATTATAGTATAGATAGTGAGATTTATTTTATGACACTGTGCAATATAGTATATTCTAATCTATTCTTTAAGGTATATGGAGTTAGGCGAGCAAAGGCTTGTTGTTACACTACACAATTGCAGAAGCTGTCACCCAGCTGCATTTAATCTACTTAATCTGCAAACTCTGTATATTATTCACTAGCTGTGCCCGTCGTCCGCGTGAAATTCGTTTTCAAAACCCCCTGTTTTGAAATCTTCTATAACCTTCCTCAATAAATTGGATATCTAACACTGATATAATTTTTCAAATAAGACCAGTAGTTCTTCATATTAGCGCGTTCAAACAAACAAATTCTTCAGCTGTATATATTAGTGTATGATATAAAATTGTTATTAAAATATGAATTACCCGTATTCCTATTAAAACGGTTTTAATAAAACGAAAATAAGAAGAGATCCGAGAACTTCATGCGCTACGCCTACGCGAGATGCGAGGGGGTAGGGGGCTACGCCAGTCGTAGCTCCCGCGTAGTCCGTAGCACACGCTACGCCGCCGTATATACGTCTCGCTTTATAATAAAAAAAACATAATCACAACTGTGTAATCAGTGTTATACTTAAGATTGTAGTGTAAACGTGCGTGTTACAGAATATATAATTCAAAAATTATATATAAAGATGATAAGTGTTTCTGTGTGAAAAGTGTTTGTGAGAGGATCGCCTTAGGAGGTAAATAGCGGAATACATACTTTTTATATACATTTGTATATGGTAAATGCTTTTTCCTTGTTCTGATTTTTCTCTAGTGATTTATTTATTTTTGATACGAGAACTTGTTTATCTTCCGATTATATCGTGTATCAGGTGTTAAGAAAGATTTTGAATTACTTGAAATATGAGCAAAATGCGATATTCTTAATGAGGTTTCCATATTTCATTATTAGGTGATATTTGTAACTAGCAACATTATCAATCAGTGCAATAACGATTTTAATATATTCTTTCAAAATTAACGAATTCGAATACTAAATAAGTATATATATAGTAAAAGCAATTTTATAGAGAGGAATATGGAGAGGAAGAAGACTAAGTCGGTATGGGCATATAATGAGAAGGGATGAAAGTCTCTTGAAAAAACAATGTTAAACTACAAGATGGATGGCTACAGATGTAAGAATAAACCATAAAAAAGATGGATGGATTGCGTGAAGGGTGATATGATGTTTTGGGGTGTGACAGAAGATGTATGTCAGAATAGAAGAGTGAGGAAGGAAAAGACATATTGTGCCGACCTCAATTAATTGGGATATGGTGAAAGAAAAGAGAGAGTATGAGAAATTTTCTTGAAATCGGTCAACGTATAGTGAAGGGTTTTGTATCGATGATGATCATCAACTGTTTATTTTTGGTTATTTTTTTATTGCTGAAGCACAGCAGACAAGCTCAGGACCAACTGTAATGAAAGTGGTTATCATCGCCTATGGATATAACTATACCAGCAGTCCTGCCAATGAGCTGTCGGCCTTAAAGGAGAATCTAGAACCTGGCCACTGGTGACCGAATTCAAGGTTGTTATGGCGGCATACTCTAGACCAGGAGTGGTAGCATTCGAGTCGGGCATTCTCTTTCTGTTCTTGCACATAGTTCATCTATTGAATTTTTCATTGGCAACGTACTGCAGCCAGGCTGATGGCCTATCTGGTGGAAAGCGGTTATCGTCACCTATAACATTTGCAAAACAGTGTTATCAATGCCTTGTCGATCTCGAAGGAAGTTTATGATACCTTTTTTGAAAAAAGCCATTCAGTAGTATTTATTGAAACTAAGTGCCAGTAGATAAATTTTTTTAGTCATCTAATACATATTAATTAACTAAAAGTGAACTCTATGTACACTGCTTCGAAACATGTTATTGCTATTTAAGGAGAAAAAGCGGCAAGCAACTCCCCAGCGACACTTCTAGGCAAAAAATATTTTTTCTTCTTTAACTGTCTCAGATGCTTCTTTATAAGAACAGAAATGTAATTATTATTAATTACTAGCTGTCCCGGCAGATGTCGTCCTGCCCGGTAAAAAATAGGGGTTGGTCGTAGAGGGTTGAAAATTTAAGGTTGTATGTATTTTTTAATGCTGTATCATAAAAAATAGAAATTAAAAATTTTGTCTAAAGGGGTGGACTACCCCTAACATTTAGGGGGATGAAAAATAGATGTTGGCCGATTCTCATAGATACCGGATAAGCACAAAAAATTTCATTAAAATCGGTCAAGCCGTTTCGGAGGAGTATGGCAACGAAAACTGTGACACGAGAATTTTATATATTAGATTATTAATTTACCACATCTTAAAGTCGGTGCCAAGAATACCATTCAAAACGACAAAAAAAATGTAAAATATAGTTATTTTTATGTTCCACTTCGCACCGACTTCAAGATGTTGTATTAAATAATATCTATTTATTTTTATGATGAAAGAACGACTAAATAGATATACAATGCAAAAGTGGATGGATACAGAAGTCGCGGAAGGCCACGACACACCTTCCATGATCAAATTGATCGTGTACTAGCAAAAGGTGATGTCAGGAGCCTTAAGAACAGGCGAGCGTGCATGACAAGAACTATGAATGTCAAAGAAGCAAGTGAGGTGTGTAAGAATAAGCCTAAATGGCGCTAATTCAATAACAAAAATATTTTGTGTCTGAACATAAATCTCACATAATTATTTTAAAAAGTCCACAATTCCCATTATAAGAAATATCAAATTTACAAGAAATATTATTCATTATACAAAATATTATGTCAATTAGAAGGCATTTTTATGTAATCATAGTAACATTTAAGAACAAAATTAATCTTCAACCGAATAATAATTATATTTGTTTGAAAAGGAATTCTTTAACGTTACCCTTAAAATATTGCTTTTTGTATTCATCAATTGAGAAATTAGTCAGGGCGCTGGTCGCCAATAATCGTCTTTTTGATGCTCGACTCTAGAGTTTAGAGCATAGACGCAAGGTCGCGGTGCTGACTGTGTTCTATCGGATACATTTCGGGGAATGTTCCTTAGAATTGCACGAGCTGATTCCTCCATCCTCATTTTACCATCGGACAACCAGACGCACTGGTTTGCGTCACCGTTACATGGTGGAAACACCACCAGTCAGAACCAAGCGTTTCACTTCACCTTTTCTGGTGCGCACTGCCGAAGAGTGGAATAATTTGCCGGAGTCTATTTTTCCTGACAAATACAATCTTGAAGTCTTCAAGTGATAGAAGTCATGAGTGTATAGGTATCTTCCAGGTAAGCCTGCTCCATCCTAGACTGCGTCATTACTCAACATTAGGTAAGACACTGGTCAAACGAAAAACTTATACTTCCATTATAAAAAAATCAATTTTATATCAATAGGTAGTTTCTTAAAATACTTTTCAGTTACGAAGGCGTTTCTTTTTCGTTAATTTTTTTTTATGACTAATGAAGAACAGTTTCAAGATTTCATTAGTAAATTTATCATATCTGTCTATTACATCTATACAAGTATTACAAGTATTACGTTCAAAAAGCTGAAGGCCTTCCTTTAGCGGATCAGAGGGCTTCGAAGTACGCGCGTGTCGGCACATAATGAAGAGTATTCCTTCAGAGTACAAGGTTGGTAGAGATAGTTCTGGTTCAGTGATTGATATTAAATATTTAGCACAGGCTTTATTTATTCAAATACAAAAAAAAATCTTCCTGAGTTAAAATATATTTTTCCTATATCTACGGAACCGAAAGTCCAATAGCAATGGAAGTTTAATATGGGACTACTTGGAAGAATTGTTTTTACATAATTGGTGTTATTAAAAATACCATATTAATATTACAATCTAAAAAAGACTAATAAGTAATTTAAATATAAGCTAAATTGACTAAAAGTGTTTTACTAAGAAAGTATCTATTAGCACTTTTCTTATTGTCTCTTTTAAGGGGAGGACACTTTGTTCATGTGTTCTTTAATAAGTTAGCACAGTACACTACATTTTAGTTTTTTTTATAGCACTATTTCAAACGGTTTTGTCCTTTTGAGCCTTCTCGTTATATCCGTGTTGTCGAGGAGCTGGATCGTCGAGAAATTCACATGATGGTGAAGCCGATGTTCGTGAGCTTCCACGTGCTTTCTGATCATGCTATTAACAAACTCCACTTGCATGTCCCGATGGAGGTCGCTCGATCTAATGTACCATGGGGCGTTTATAATGCCTTTCAGCACTTTGTGTTATTTCTATGTTGCTTGGTTTTTTTTAACTACTCTACGGACACTAGTTCCGTACCCTTTTTAAAGCTTTATTTCTAGATTTAATCTTTAAAAATTTTACACGCTTATTATTTTAGTTCTTGTGTGTGACATTAATCAATTTGTGTTGAAGTGTATGTATCTTACGAGTAACTTATTATATTAATTTATCCTAATTTTAATACTAAACTTATACTAGTGGAGTGTATCTGTTACATGCTAGTGTTGTGAGGAAGTGCAAGTGCAGTGTGGGCCTTATGTCTATACTTATATATTATCCTATCTAGTGCTATGTGTGTTGTGTTTTCCTTTCTGTGTCTGGGTTGTTAATTTTTAGGCTCTTTGTGTGTCTTGATTTGTTTGTGAAATGTGCGTGTAATGCAATGCGGTGGTAGTGCGCGTTGATTTGAGTGTGTGTATAAGTTTTGTTGTTTATTTATGACTTTGTGTGGTGTTTTTATTTATTGCTTAATTGTTGTGACATGAAAATTGATTGGTTTGGTACAGCCCCACAACTGTACGTCATAGGTCCATACATAGGCATCAGGACTTGTTTGTGAGCAGCAGTTTGTTAGGTACTGACAACTTGGAATATTTCCCAAGTAGCCAGTACATATTTCTGTAAAGTGCTTCCGTTCATCGCGTTTCTTCTTAACGTGAGCCTTCCAGCTTAGTTTAGCACCTAGAGTCATACCTAGGTATTTTGCGGTATTTTCATAAGTAGGTACTATGGTAGTGTTTATGTATACCGAATGATAATTAGGCATTTTGTTAGTGAAGTCATATGGACCAACTTGGCTTCATTTGGCATAATATGACATTTTTTTGCCCAGTTAAGGATGGTATTAACTGCTTTTTGAACTTATTCCACGGCTGAAGAATAAATATAGTTATGGCTGAAGTCATATATAAAAAACAAATTAGAATCTCGATTAAAAATCGTCAAAAGATTTTATAATTATGTCTAACAATCTCGAAAATTAACAAAATGGTAATTTGCACATCACTCTTGCTTAGTAAAGAAACCTTAAACCTAATAAACAGGTCTCTAGTTCCCAATTAACCCAAGCACTAAGCTTACGTAACTCATGTAAATAATAATTTTGACTGCGTGTCTCCAGAGAAAGGGTATCCAGGAAAATGTTTTTTTTAAATGTATTGTTACACGCCGTCAAAAGTAAATGCACACCTGCAGTTTATTGTCTTTCGGATTTGGTATTATTTTGATTACTTTGTGTTTAAAATTTGTAATTAGAAAAACATTATATTGTATATTGTAATAGTTTATGATAATCATTAACCAGGTGTGATTTTTAGATTCTATTGTTATGCGGCCGAGCATTGTGTCAAGAGATATTGTATAGTTTAGTGTAAAACAATGCCCGAACGGAGCGGTGAAACAGTCAAGCGATGATTACGATACAAGCAAGATATGTACATTCGATAAGCTATATAGTGATGGACTTTGCGCGGATTATTGAGTCGTGCATCACGTTTCTACTGGTTGCGTCCAATTATATTTGTAACTGTATTGTGCGTGTTTGTGTAGTTCTAATAAATTCTAAAGTAATTCCAACGGCATTTTAATTCGAGTCCTGCGTAACTCGTAACAATATTAAAGAATTTCTCTCTAATTTCATTCATCATTAAATTAATGTACTATGTGGTCTACTTATAGTTTTAATGGATTATATGTGGAATTAGGATATATGCAACTTCTTGCAATACCCGCGGGATTCCAGGGATACAAAGTATCGCAGTGTTAAAAAAAGAATGTAAGCAGCAGTAATTCTATTTCTGTTTTCTCCTTGTTCTTCTTCTTTATTTTACTAACTTTCTTTTGCTTCCTTCTATAAGTATATATTTAATATAAAGCCCAGCGATTACCGAAATTCCTCTAATAATATGTTTATATTTTAACTTGTGAACAACGTTGTGGGGTGGACTGCATTATTACTTAATATTTTTGATTAACTGTTTTGACGGCCTCTGTAGTTGAGCGGGCTAAGACTTTGCCTACCTACCTCACTTCAACGCAGAGGCTCCAGGTTCGATTCCTGGTATAGTAAATTTCGGAAACGTATTTTCTCCGTTGTTTACTATGGTCTGGGTGTCTGGGATCGGCCTCAGAGTAGTTCGTTGTATATTACCCATAACACAAGTATAACTTGCTTAATTTAGGGATGTACAATATGTGTGTTTGTCTGCCGATTTGTTTTTTTTTTTTTTTTTTTTATTGCAGGAGATCAGCAGACAGGCAGACGGCCCACTTGATGGACAGCGGTTACCATCGCCTATGGACATTTGCAACACCAAAGGTGCTACGAATGCGCTGCTGCTCTCTTTAGGGAGCCTGGAACCTGGTCACTAATGCCGGAACACAACTCAAGGTTGTTATGGCGACATACTCTAGACCAGGGGTGGTAGCCATCCAGTCTTATTAAGTTGCCATTTTGTATTAAATTTTAATAATGTAGCTGTTTGTTTAAAATAAAATAAAACAAAGAAGAAAAGAGGTATAAGATAAACGCTAATACGTTTAACTTTATACATAGTATACATATATGTCTTCGTATAGATGCTCGTTACTACAACAAAATAATTACGGGCTTTGTTCAGGTTTCACAGATTAATTAATTTTTGTACCCGAATCTCAGATTGAAACCCGAAAAATATTCTATTACAACGTAATCGGCCTAAATAAACAACAAAGGGAATTAGTGTACATATTATGATGGAGAAAATACCTCTACATTCTATTACATGCCAAATTGTTTAGCGATTAAGCTGCGTGCACACTGACGTATAACATTTAAATGTTTTTGATTTTTTTTTATGTTTGCTTGTGGCAAACTGGCAGCCGGGTCCACTTGATGGCAAGTGGCTACCGTCGCCCATGGACATTTGCAACACTAAGGGAGCCGATGCGTTGCCTATTTCGTCGAGATATTGAAAAATCTGTTTACATCCTTTTTGAAGAGCCCCATATTGTAGCGCTCTGGAATAACCGAAGCAGGGAGATATTTAATGCAGTATTAAATGTATTTATTTGAACAACACAACTGATAATAATCTGTAATTTCTTTATCTTGTTACTACCGACAAAGACCAATTCACACCTGCAGTTTATTACCTTTTCGGCATTTGGACTTCTTTTGTTTACTCTGTGTTTGATATTTGTAATTAGAATAACAGCTCATTGAGTATTGTATTCTTGTATGGTAGTCATTAGCCAGATGTAAGAAACTCAATCTGTGCATCCGAGACACATATTGTAATTGTTCAGTACAAAGCAATGCCCCGATGGAGAGATTGGAGTCGAGCGAAAAGCACAAGTGTAGCAAGACGTGTGTACTACATTCGGTATTCAATTTAGTGACGGACTTTGCGCGTGTTATTATATTTGTACATATTTTATACCTGCGTGTTTGTATAATTCTAATAAATTCTATAGTAATTCTCGCGTCATTTTAATACGAGTCCTGCAACTCGTAACAACATGTTATAATATAGTCTCGCGAACGCGACTATAACTTAAAACATCAAAGTCAACGTGACATAAGAAGAACGTTACATCAATTTCTGAACTACAATTTTGAATACCGACTACTTGTAATTTTACAGTACTAAATAAATTAGTTAATCCCAAGTAATTAGCGCCCATGAATTCCCACTGCGAACTTTGGAAGTTCGAACAATAGTTTGTAAATTATCACGACTGGTTTGAAATCCATGCGTGCTGACACATCAGTGTTGTAATTATCGTAAACAAAATTTTGTAAATAATGTCAGAAATAATGATTCAATAAATACTGAAATGTAGGGCATTAGGGCGCTCGTAATACCGAAGTAAGAAAGAGAGTTGGTCTGAAAGATAGTGCCGGGGTGAAGGTAAGGAAAGGAATGCTCCGGTGGTTCGGGCATGTGGAAAGAATGTATGATGAAAGAATGACTAAACAGATATACAATGCGAAAGTGGATGGATGCAGAAGTCGCGGAAGGCCACGACACACCTTCCATGATCAAATTGATCATGTGTTAGCAGAAGGTGATGTTAGGAGCCTTAAGAACAGACGAGCGTGCATGACAAGAGCTATGAATGTCAAAGAAGCAAGTGAGGTGTGTAAGAATGGGCCTGTGTGGCGCTCTGTTGTTCGTGCCTACCCCGCAAGGGACCTGGCGTGAAGTTATGTATGTATGTATGTAGGGCATTAGTTTTAGTGATACATTATAAGGATAATACATAATGTACATGATTAACTTTGGATCAACGAAACAATAAAATTTGGTTGTAGTATTCAACTAAGATCCAGTACATTTTGCGCTGAGTTATACCAACCTCATTAGCAATGCGGTACACTTCAAATTTATACCATAGCAATGTATGAATTATTTTTTATGTACAGGTGTTTTTCTTCCTATAATAAATTCTTTCCTCCTTTCAATTATATGGTGAAGTCGTACGCGGGTTGGAATCCTGGGCAGAAAGCTTCGCTTAGGTAGTTTCATGACCTATTCTTACAATCACCACGTGATAACGGCGAAAGAAAGATTTTTTTTGACATTTAATTTCAGCTTTTTTTTGACATTTAATTTAATTCAATTTTTTTTGTTCTATGATAAGTAAATTATTTTCAAACAATGTAAAAGTGGTCTGGAAGCTATCGCCGGCGGCGATAAGACCTCCTATTGTATATACATATATGTAACTTATATATATGCAATAAAGAACATTCATTCACTCATTCATTCATTCAACAAAGCAGCGTGATAAAACCTGCACTTCCAGAGAGTCGATGTGTCTAACTCGCTAATCTCCCTTGGGCAAGCGTGGAAGGTAATACATAGGGTCCGTTACATATAAATGGGAAGCTTATCCCCAGTAGTGGGTCGTTTACCTGCTGTTGTTATTATACGAGTATTATCATTATAGACAGGTAACTCTTTAATATACACCAAAGCATAGACAAAGAGAAGTAGGAAAATACAAAAGAGTACAACGAGCGGCCTTATCACTTAAAAGTAATCTCTTCCAAGCAACCATTGACAGCGAGTAATAATACGCACATATGAAAAATACACACAAATAAACACATAGAAAATTAATGCATCTGAACATGATTTTTAAAACATTGTAAGGATTCGGTCTGTCTCATAGCAATAGGTAACTCTAATACGTAGTGAAATAGTTTATAATAATAAATAACCCACAAACCCGTGTTGTATCTATACCTTAACCTACCCAAAAATAATTATAAATGTCTATCTGTGATTTCCAAATAATAAAAAAATGGCACAAAGTTATTTACACGATACCCAACTATATACAGACCCAAATGTTCATTAGAATGTTTGTATATATATTTGTTTGTGTTAGTCTCAAATATGAACCAAAACAACTCAACAAATTTGAATAACGATTTTAATAACTAAAACAGAGATTTCATCTTAAAAATTCATGTATGTTGTCGTGTATTTCGTATGTGTTTTTTTGTTTGCTAAATACAATTTCATATTAAATCCATTTTAAGATAATTGGCTTAGAGCTCTGGTGCTGTACTGTCAATTATTAAATTCTTTTCCAATTGGAAGATTTAGAGTAAAGAAAGCTGACTGAATCGTTGAGAAAAAAATACAATTTATTAATTGTAGTAAACTCAATTATACATTTCATGTAAGTTTTAGTTAGTACTTTTCTGAATTAAACTTGGTATAAAGTTAGGTACTACATTGTTTTAGTTTTATTTTTGTACACTATCTGTTGGCGCCAATAACACCGCGAAATAAAAAAAGTAAATATTCTCCCATTGTCCTCTCCCTCTCTTCCCTATCCGCAACACCACACGCGTGAACGAGACGGACAATGCGAGGAAACTATCTATGGCGCTGCGCTTCCGCCTTGTGTCAAGAATCAAGATGTCAGTATTGCTGTGCAACCGCTAGTGTATACATTAACGTGACCAAAAATAATACAAGTTAAAAGAAGAGAACCAGCAACCCCAGCAAGCAAAGTGAGTGTTCCCTTTTTCTCCTTAACCTCTCCTATAACGCATCACCACTATCAAATGTTGTTTAATTTTTCTTTTAGTCTCCTTGGAGGCCTGGCAGTAATTGCTATGAGCAATAAGGCCGCTCATTGTTCTAATATAAATTTATATACAAATATGAACTCTTGAATGCAAACCCTATATTGCACACAAATATGAACAAAGAAGAATTTCTTTTCATCCATTAGGTATATATATATATATATATTAGGGAGATCCAGATTTTTTTTTCTAAACAGGCTCAAAAGATTTTTTTGGGTGTTAAAAAATTTCTGTGAAAAGATGAGCCCATAATATTAATATTAAGATTGTCCACATCGCATTTTTTAATTCCAATAAGAATAAGACAGGAAATTTTTTTTTGCTTCTTCTGATTTTTGTACCGTTCAAACGACTGGTTGACTGATAAATCGCTGTTGCAATCTTTATAGAGAATTGAACGCTCTACAAAAAAGGTCTGATAACATTTTTTGATTTGTCTACGCGTTCAAAAGTTATTCAAGGTCAAAGTTTAATTGTTCAAAAATTTGATCGAATTTTATAAATTACACCGAAACTGTTGGATTCTGTGTCAAAATAAGGATATTTTTTTGTCAAATATAATACAGTTCAAAAGGATTTATTTAAAGGCAAGCAGCGAGCGCCAAAATTAGCGTTTGTACACGAGCACGTATGTCGTGCGTTCGTGTTGAAGGCGTGAGTCGGACTATAGCCGAAAATCAAAAATCGACTAATAAAAAAATGTTATCAGACCTTTTTTGTAGAGCGTTCAATTCTCTATAAAGATTGGAACAGCGATTTATCAGTCAAAAATTTTTTGTTTGGATCACCCTAATGTATATATATTAATGTAATAATGTTGTAATGTTAATGTATATATATTTAACTCAAATTTATATTAAAATATAGTTGATATAAAGAATATAATATAGTTATACTGTGCAGACTCGACAAAAACCACAATGTAAATTCTGTTAAAATCAGTTCATTAACGGTGCTTCGAGACGCTTATAAATAAGCTGAACTAATTTATAGTCTTTAGATAGAATACTAAGCCCTATTTAAAATAAATTTGCATTTTGAATTACAATATAAACATTCTAAAATCAGCGACCAAAAAGTTCATGTGTACATACCCTTACTAATTGCGTCCAAACTTTTATTTGTCTACTGTGAGACCCTTATTTAAAAGTGTTACCAGGAGATATTAAAATCCTGATTTACGGGAAGATTATTAAAATAAAATAAGTCGACAGTTTGACGATTTATGCCACGTGAATAATCTTCCACTGTTTTTTTATCTTTAGGTACCAATTGTAAAAATGAAATTTAATTGAAAGTATCTCACCTCAAAAACTAATGCCCGAATCTTGTGCAGACGGATTTTCATTGAAAGAAATTTAAAAGCCACCTAGATTTTTCATTATGTTTGACTCATTGGAGATATGGCTACGGTCATAAAATAGCCTAGCCTCGGAATTTTGTGACATCATAAAATGTGCCTCAGTTAATTTAATTACCTCTCTTTCTTTCAACCTCCTCTCTATCCGTTACCGTACCATAACTGTGAGTCTACCGTCAATCTTCCAGTTTATTTTTTTGTCACGTGATTATCCTCTCTTCTCGTTACGTTATGATACTACAACAATCTTGTACTTCTCAATTTTTCAGTCACGGGTGCAGTTCTTAAAGATTTAGTTTTCAAAGATTTATGTACTCATTTCTCATCTTACCCATTCTTGTAACACTACACATTCATCTCAACATTCTTATCTCAGCGACACTTTCAATTATCTCATTGTTATCAAGTATTTGGTTTTGTTTGGCTTTTTGTATCTTCATTACCAGGAATTCCTTTATCTTGCGTGATACAATTATTAAAAAAAAATTCACGCTAATGAGCAAAATGCGCGCTATCTATCCCAGATAAAAACATTATTTAACCTATGACTGTTAAAGAGCAAAGTTTTAGAATCACAAACATGACTGATAGGCATAATATTATTTTGAGTAAATTTAGTGACATTGATTACACGTGGTTTGATATGTTTTAGTTTCGTTGTTTCTGCTACATCTGGACTTAAGGTAGTGTCGATGACCGTTTCACGCAGATGTGGCGATGCCTTATTTGTGATGCAATATTGTTAGAAATAGAAACTTTATTTCCTCATACAACAATTTACAAGTGATATAAGACCTCTTGTGTGAGACTGGTACCCATTGTAAATCTGTATTACAGGTCACCAGTGCTTCACTTCATGGCGAAAAACAAACTACATACTATCTTAATAGACTCGAGTGGCTTCCTATTCATTATTGCCGGAATACTCACATTCTCACTCTCCTTTATAACTTATTAGTTACTCCTAATAGTCCCCAGTACCTTTTATTTTATTTTATTATTTATTAAAAAGTATTCAACAGTATATCCATAAATTGAATGCCTAACAATACATAACAATGAATATAAAGCAAAACTGGATACTATAGCAAGTTACACTATACTAAAATTAAATATTCAATCTATCCAATACTGTGAAGCTTCTGATGGGAAAATTAAACACAACTAAATGATTAAGTCTAAATACAAACATTGGATTCCTTTTGAATCTTATTAATACGTTTACTAACTACTGATTCCTTAGATATTTGTTTTGAAGAATTAAAAATGTCTATGTCACTAAAATGTTTGTTGTAGGTATTTGTACAACGACGCAGATATTCATTTTGTCTGTAGTTAGTTTTCGAAAAAGGGGTAGCAAACAGTTTGAGTGAGGAAGCATTACGAGGGCAACGCTGTGGTACGTTGATATTCAAAGACGAAGTTGTTAACGCCATTTATAGTATTTACCGACTAAAATTAATATTAAAGGTAAAATCCAAATTTAAAAGATTCGATATGTGTAATTGGTAATTATCCATATCTTTCTTTCCTATACAATTCCCTATCTTTGAGCCAAATATACCTTGCTCACTGGGTGAGAAGAAATCGAGCGAAGAACGGAGGTAGTCCAATTGTGCTCTGTGCTTAAGCCGAAATTAAGTGAAATTAATATTTAAAAAGTACTTAAAAAAATTGTGAAGTGCTACGAATATTTTAAAAATTTATTAGACTTAATAATAGTGGCCAGACGATTAAATAACATAGAAGAACTGTCGTAACCATTTGAAGGAGATCCGGTGAGTTGCCTTTGTGTCCTCCCCATTGATATACTGAATGTGCTCAAAATTTTGTGGTTTAATAAAATTGAACCAAAGCGTAAACAGAAGTGACCTTAAGGAACCCTTTAGATTCCTTCGCCTATCCACTGACCACAATTTGAGCTATGATACATAGTGAAAATTATGCCTCCACACACTTCATCCTATTATGATAATTCTCTTAACGATTTCTAGAAGATTATAATAGCAGAAGTTCTAAAATCTTAATTTTTCCTTAGTCTTTCAATTGTGCACTTTTCTCAATAATTGGTGACACGGGTAGATCGTGTTTATACTAATAGACTTATAAATGGAAATAAATAGTCAGAGCCTGACTTCTGTTTCGAGTTAAATTGTTTATGAATATTAATTAGTGATTATATTGTCACATAACGATAAAAAAATGCGCAAGCCTGGTTGTCGTAAAACGCAGTTTATTACCTTTCATGCATTCGGAGTTCTTTTGTTTACTTCGTGTTTAAAATTTGAAATTAAGAAAAACATCCTATTGTTATCGTACTTGTTTTATGGCCTTCATTAGTGACGAACTAATCCTTGTTCTTATTGCATTGCGTCGAAGCTTGTCAGGTGTGCGTATTAACTCAGAGAACGCGGTCCTTTGATTTATTGTACTGTTTAGTATAAAACAATGATCAAACGGAGGGGTGGGGTGACAACTACGATACGAAAAAGACGTACATTCGATGAGCGATATAGTGACGGACTTTACGCGTGTTGTCGAATCGTGCAGTTTGTACTGGCTGTGTCCAGTCATATTTGTGCCTGTTTTATACGTGTTTGTACAGTTCTCTCGTTCATAAAATGTTCAATATATTTATTATATTATCACAAACCTGGCAACACCTATCGAAGTTTATCTGTGGGTGAAACGTTTAGGCATTTAGTGAGACATAGACAAAGGGTCACATGTGACGTGTTTATTTATTAAAAAAGGTTTTTGTTTCTTCGAACTCTATTTTTCTAATAAAATAGACTTCTTTATCTGTATATAGGTCTCAGGATTCGTGAGATGTACACACGATTGTAGTTTCTAGTGTTTTGTTTTTAGTGTATTATTTGCTAAGGGTCTTTTAGGGACGATATTGTTGTAATCGTACCTATTTTTTGTAAATTTATTTGGTGAGCAATAATGTTTTCTCTATCTATCTATCTATACATAGTTTTTTTAGTATACTACTGTGTTTAAGAAGTACCGGGAAAATGTCAATAATACACAAATGTTAGTTATTCATTGAATATTTTTTTTCACCTTTAAAGTTTTAAAGTGGAGTATGCTTTCAGAAACGATACACATAATTTGAGTTTATGAAAAAGAAAGAAACCGGCTGGAGCCATATCTGGTGAATAAGGTGGTAAAATGAAAAACAGTTGTGGAAATCTAACCAAAAAAGTAAATTAAGAAGAATTTGGAACCATAAACATATCATCCACTCCCGATACTTTTTTGACAGAATGTATAGTTAGTGTAATGTATGTATATTAAGAGGCGACAAAATAACCCACAGCCAGGTGGTAGGGCATATGCCCGACTGGATGGCTACCACGCCTGGTCTAATGTATGCCGCCATAAGAACCTTGAGTTGTGTTCCGGAATTAGTGACCAGGTTCTAGTCTCCCTTAAGAGAGCAGCAGCCCATTTGTAGCACCTTTGGTGTTGCAAATGTCCATAGGCGATGTTAACCGCTTTCCATGAAGTGGGCCGTCTGCTTGTTTGCTGAACTCCTGCAATAAAAAAAAAACTAATGAGTTATTTAAATATAATCTGAATTAACTAAAAGTATTCATACTAGGAAAGTGTCCTTTAACACTTTTTAAATATCTCTATTAAGGCGAAGACACTTTGTTCATCTGTTCTTAATTAAGCTAGCACATTACACTACACTTTTGTTTTGTTTGTAGCACTTGTTTAAATGGATTTGTACTTTTGAGCCTTCTTGTTATGTCCATGTTAACGAGGAGCTGGATCACCTTGACATTCACATGATGCAGCCGATGCTGGTGGGCTACCGCGTATTCCCCAATAATGCATATCGGGTGAGATGATGGGTGTTTTGATATTTTATGTTATAGAGGCTTCTATGTAGTGTAATATTTATGACCATAATGCCTGCAATATTACGTCTATGTAATGTTCGAACGCGTGACCACTTTCCGTCTGATAGAACTCACAAAGATTATATAACGATTGCATTCCTGCCAAAATGGCTACGTACCCACGTATTCAAAAAGCAACAAGGAAGTCCTTTAAAAATACATACCCACATTAAACGGAAAAAATACAGCTTACAATTTGGTAACGTAATAAACATTCCCAATTTGCACTTTTTTATATTTGAAAAAGAACGGTACCTTAATTGCTCAGGATTCAGGCACAATACACTTGGGACAAACCTGAATTTGTAATTTAAAGGATGAGACAGTTATGAAAATTGAGTACAGGAAGTTGAGCAATGTATTTCTTAGCTTTTATTTTGGCTTTTAATATTGGATTAACTATTTTTTTAAGGATATCTAGAAAGCTGCTAGCTGTTAAAAATAACCACACTATATAAATGACGGAGAACAGGATGCAATATTTTCAGATTTTTTATCTGTTTGTTCGGGATCCACGTAAAAACTACTGGTCCGATGTCGATGCAATTTTCGCTGATCGGCAGCAAATTCTTAGACTTAAAACCTGCACAACTATATACCTATAGAAATACTGTAGTTACCTCAGCATACGACGCGCGGTAAACGTAAAATTCCCATCCTGTACAAGTATAGAATAAATCTTTTTCGAAATTATTTATATTTTTTAGTTTTTTCATTTAAGCTGATAAATAAGTTCTTCTAATAACCAAATCCATGTAATAATCAAAATACATAAAATTATAAGTAAAAAAAATATTAAAAATCTCTTACTTAATACTATTCTTGCTGCTCCTTCTCCTTAAATGTAATGACCTTGAAAAGTGTTCTCCAGTAAGGCCATACATATAAGTTAACGTTATTATCTAACTAATGAAGTTTAGTATATAAAATATAAAACAATATTAACTTTTGTAAATACAGTGATAAAGTAAATCGCAAGTAAATTATATTGATGTAAAACAGCGAACGGAAAATATATACAACTAACTAGGTAGTAGCTAAGACTTTATTATTTATTGAGGTGTACACACAAAGTAGACGTCTGCCGCGATCAACATACGTTTTTAAGACTATAATAAACAAAATATATCAATGGCAGATCTGGTCAATTACTTTCAAATTTTTTTGTCATTTTCAAAATGGTCTGCCACAAAGTTAAACACGTGATAATGGTCTGCCATTCTTATTTTCCGATAATAATAAGCCTATATTTTCAAATATCAAAACGGCAGTCCTGGTCAAACGGATTTAAAAATCGTCAAAAATCGATACTGTCTTACCTCAGCGCTCGTCGCGTCCACCACTTAGAGCTTAGTAAGTCTTCACCTCATGCATGGTAGGTATAGGTGCTTCAATGTACAAAACCTCAGGTCTGGTCAAATACATACAGGTAGCCGATCACTGGCTCTTAAGCTTATAAAGTAGTAACATTTTCCTTATGGCTACGTATATATATGTATGTCGGAGGGAAGCTTTAATTGGACTTATTGTTGACTGGATGTATAACGCACAATATCATTTGTTTACATTTTAATTACTTCTAAAATTCTTAATTTAATTTAATTTGATTTATTAAATGTTTCTATAACTTAAAGATCGTTCTAACCTAATAAAAGTTATGAATATTGTAATTTAATAAACGACCAATGAGAGCAGAGCATGTCCAGAGCGGGGTCAGACGCGCCCTCTATACTTTGGTAGTATCAATTTCGGTAGACGGAGGAGTTTTTGTGGCACATTTGGTTGATGGCAATAGGTCGAGTCGGACCATGGAGTATTTTAAAGAAAGTATTGTAGTTGGAAGTATGAGCGGGTGCCCTGAACCCGCTGCTCGGTCTAAACTATATTAAAATGTGTTTTAAATCTAAATTAAAAGTGTATAAACCGTTGGCCTTGTATTTTATGCTCGCATTTTATCCTGATGACGTCCACTAAACCTGCGATAACTAAAGGAGATGTCGTGAGAATGAGGCCGTTCTGCGACATGTACATTATTTCTATTGCATACCTACCCCATCTAACCGACTTTCTGTCCATCCAAAGGTTGTCTAGAAGAAATCGCTCCCAGCGATAAAACCGACCATTGTACTTATAATTATGTTTGTATGTTTGAATTTATTTTGTAACATCGTGTGCAATAAAGTATATTCTAATCTATTCTACATCGCATCGCAACGTGTTATTTTTTTTGAGAAGGAAGCGGCAAGAAACTCCTCAGCGACACGTCTATTCTAATATTGTATTTCTTCTTGTTTATCTAGTCAAACTCTTATTTTTATATTATACAGAAGTATGTTACACAATTAGTTTTCGAAGAATTAATACATACTCAGTAAGACAAAGACATAATAAAAAGAAATAGTATTGTTATAATAATTATGATACGTACTTAAGACTTTTTATACTGCTACACATCTCCATAAGTTCTTTACAAATTTAGCGAAATAAAAACACTATATAAAAGATAGTATAAGAGATTGGAGCGAGCTGCAATGTAAATGAAATTTTGACATTTAAATATTCTTCAATAATATAACATACCTTTTTAAGCAAGATAATTTTTAATTTGGTTTTAAATTTAGTGAAAGGCAGATGTAACGTCTCATTCGGAATCTTATTGGATAAGCGTGTACTAACCCCCAAAGAAAGAGGACAATACGTTTTACAATTTAAAAAATGGCAATATCAGTCTAATTAATCCCATTGTACGCATCCCGGTAAGAATTCAGGAGTACATCATTTCTAATGTTTGCATTAGAGTAGTTAGAGAGTAGGCAGAGACTATAATATATAGATCTCCACTTGCGACGATCCTGACAAACATTTTTCGCTTCATCTGTTTTCATCAACCTCTTCATACATGCATGTTTATTTGATATGCTTTTTATCTGATCTCGTTTTAACACTTCTGTTATTTGATCATAGTGTGTCGTGGTCTACCGGTAACAACTCTACCATTCACAATACTGTCATATCCAAATTATTAGCAGCCATAAAGTTGTTAAATTGAGATTTCCACGGACTAGCGGGCATATTGCTTGGAGAACATAACTATATTTACTAAATAAGGTAGATAATTTTGGCTCAGTTAGTTGTGTTTCAACTGCGATCGAGGAGTTTACTAGTGTACTACTTTCGAAGTGAGTGTCTTATAGTAATCAATCGATTACTAATGATTGGGACGTGTATCTTTGGCTGTTTGTAAATGCTGTGAATAATGTATTAATCGTTCAATCGGCTTTTGATTGCACTCCCTCTATACACAACGGTATGTATAAGAATCTTAAATTGTCACGGCAACGCAGTCCACGAGTCCACGAGGGACATCGTTGAATTCTGAATGAAGGGAAAATTCATTTATTATTCAGCCGACCTAAGTGCTCGCTGGGACTTTATTCCTTTAATTTTTCTTCCGGCATCTTAAAACTTCATATTAACTAATATTATGGGACTAGCTGACCCTATACTTAATTCGCTGGGTGTCATTAAAAAAAACACATGCACCCACACACACAAGCACACACGCATGTCAAGGTTTAATTAACTTTTGCATCCTTTAATTAATTCATAAACGCAGAAAGCACTCGCAGTGCCTCGTACGAGGATGGGTGTACTTCTTGCGTGGAATGTTATTGCTGTTACATATTTGACAGGCCATGCCCACTTCGTTGGGCGTAAAATGTTTTTACATTTATGTTCTTTTTTAATTAAGACAAAAATTAAATATAACCTATATTACTTGGGAATAATCTAATTTTGTATTGGTGAAAAAATTTTAAAAATCGGATCAGTAGTACTGAAGATTATCTCGAACATACAAAATGACAAATTTTACGTCTTTATAATATTAAGTATAGATAAGGGCCAATTTTTCAATAATCAGTTTGTAGCAGTGAGAGGTTTAAACGATACTTCAGATAGCAGAGAGTAGTATTTACCGTTGAGTGCTGATGTGAAATTAAGTGCACTAGTATATTTTGGAAACGATAACCTAAGTATAAAAATATTAACAAAACGTACTGATAGTAGAATACATAGCACAATGGGTGAGAGGGATGGATGGTGTGCGAGCGAGATAGAGCAATTATTAATACGTGTTTGGCAAATAATTTTTTTGTTTCTCTTCCAATTTCCTTGACTGGCAACTCTGTCTCTTTTCTTTCATTTTATCCCAATGATTTAGGGTCAGCATAATATGTCTTTACCTTCTATACTCCTCTATTATGGACATACGTCCTTTGTCACAATTCATCATATCATCTTATACAATCCATCTATGTCTTTTTTGGTCTATCTTACTTTGCCTTACCGTTGTGCGCGCCAGAGAGCTCTACCTGGCCGCACCCAGATCCCATAGGGTTATCTTGAAAAATAACCAAGATTTTTTCAAAAAACAAAATTTTCAAAATTTTGTTATTTACTATTATTATTATTATTAGGGCAAAATTACTAAAAATCGTAATAAATTAGAGCACACTTTCTCGGACATTTTGGATATTTTTCGCCGATTTTAGCTCCAGTACTTTCGGAGATATTTTAAACAGTTTTTTCTTGATAATACCTTGCAATTTAACATTGTCACGTGACTTTCATCGCTCCTCATTATGTGCCCATATTACCTCAATTTTTTTCTCAAATTTTCAATTATAGATGCAACTTTGTTGAAATTTATAAATTATTTAGCACGACGAAACCCTTTAAGTTTATCAAATAGAGTTATCGATTGCCCTCTGAGATCAAAATTACAAAAGAAAAAGGGCATACAGATAACGTGTTTCTATCTGGGTGGGGTCTCAATTGGAAATTGAATTGAATTGTCTAGAATATACAGCGCAAGAAAAAGAATTCTTTTATATAAAAATACATTTGCTTATTATGTTTTCATGTAGTTTCTTCAAGATTTTTTGTAGTATTCGACACATTTTACAGTACATAGAAAAGAACGTACACCTTTAAAAATATTATTTCTGAAAATTTTGTGTGAAATTATTAGCCAAAAACTTATGGCGAAAATTATTTGTTTTGTGTCTTTTCTTTAATAAAATTGTTGTTATTTTTGAGTACATTAACTAATCCTTACATTTAAATAAATCGAAAAATATTTGGTCAAATTTAAGGAGGTGAGAATGTAGTACATAATTATTTACTTTCTTCATCATCATCATCATCATCATCTTGTACTTAAGTACTTTATTTGTCTGTATCAGCAAGACGACTTACTACTCTTTAATATTTTTCATTATTATATTAAAAGATTTCAAAACAACTGGCGTCAGTTATGCTTTCAATTTTAGCATCTCCCAAACTTGAATCGGTTTCCGATTTAGTCGCTTCCTTCAAAGGAAACAAATCCATTATGAAACTTCGTCTAACGTATACCGTTAATGCTATAATTTGTTTGGATTCAACTCGACGTTGTTTTCTATGGTAGAAAGTATTTCCAATACAATCGAGGAGATTCTTTTTTCAAAACAAAGTTGCGCGGGGGCTGCCTTAGTATTCATATGCTTGGGCTTCATCTGTGTTAGTGTTAAAGATTTAGGCTTTAGTCCTATGAATCTTATTTAAAACGTTAAAATAACCCCGTGAGTTTATAGCCACATTCGTCCATACGTTATGTCAATATTAAACGTGATTAATTGTAAAGGCCAACCAAGAAAGGAGAGCTCCTCAGGCGGCGCAGTTTATCACTTACCGTCTGGCTAAGCATACATTGCATACACTTATAATAACATCTAATAACGCTTATTTAATCATACCATACAGTCCACTAATCATGACTATCCGACTCGAAGGACCATATGTAGGTTCATTCTCTTGATGGTGGTAATGTTCTTGAATGACTAGTGGACTGTTATAGTATGATTAAATGAGCTTTATTAGATGTTACTACATGTATGTCCAATGTATGCGTTGTCGGGCGATTTAAGGCGGACTGCGTCGCCCTCGGCGCTCCCCTCTCTCACCAATGAAACCGGTTAATCTTAACATTAACAATGTCGTATGTCGCGTCAAAAGGCTTAAACATAACACTAAATGAAGCAGCAGATGAAGCTCCACCTATACTAATATACAAAATTATAAATGCCAATGTGACAGAGAAAGAGAAAAACAAAAAGATGACGGATTGTGTGAAGGATGACATGATACAAGACAAAGAAAGACATATAGTTTTTATTATATTGCATGAATTCAGTAGACAGCAAGACGGCCCACCTGATGGAAGCAACTGATTTCAATCGCCTGTGGACATTGTAACACCAAAGGTGCTAAAAATGCACTGCTGCTCTCTTAAGGCAGACTGGAACCTGTACATTAATGCCCAGAACACAACTGAAGGTTGTTATGGCGACATACTTTAGACCAGGGGTGGTAACAATCCAGTTGGGCAAATGCCCTACCACTTGGCTGTGGGTTGTTTTGTTGCCTCTAATGACTGGCGGCCTGGCCAAAGGAAATTGTATTCTTTCTCCGTTCTTGCACAGCATACAGTCCATCTTGAAAGGTACCTTTTTAAACAAGATAAAAATAGTTGGTATTCCCATATCAATAGAATCAGTTGCGTACTCTATTTGTATGTTATAGTGACTTTATTATAATATTGTGTATATTTCCTTTCTTTATTCATCAATACTATAAATAAAGCTTGAATAACCACAGCGCCTAGTCCATAGCTTGCAAATGACAGGTACGGTCAGCATGAAAAACTTTTCTGGGTGGAATAGTAATAATTTTTATCATTCTTATTATGTGTCATATCTAGGATATACAATAATTATGTTCGTCCGTTTGTGTTTATATTATTTTCAGAATATCCGTTAATACGCGAAGCTTCGCTGTCCTTTTCTAATTTCACAATCAACTGAATCACTCAAGCGGCGCAAATATGCAACCTTCAGTGAGAGTTATATGTTTGTGCCGTTTGCTGTCGAGACGCTTGGACCGTGGGGTCCTGAGGCCATGAGCCTCTACCAAAATTTATCGAAACGACTCATTGACTCTTCAGGTGATCAGAAGGCTGGTGCCTACCTCGGCCAACGGATCAGTATGGCGATCCAGCGTACGTAGCCATACGTAGCCAGCCTTCTGGGCACCTTACCCATAGAAGACGGTGATCTGGGCTCAGTATTATACTTATAGTCTTGAGGGACTATGGGTTGAATACAATACAAATAAATTTTCTTACATTATATTCAATAGTATGTAAGTTAAGTTATTTATTTGTTTGTTAAATATAAATAATCTATAATACATTTCACAAACATTTTCTCAGAAACTATGTACTATACACAAATTTCAAATGATGATACGTTTATCTATATAATATTACTACTAGTACATTTATAGAGAGGACACTGACGGTGGGACTGGTTGACAAATTTAAAGTCGTTCAACGGGCTATCCAGCGAGCAATTTAGGTGTTTTTCGCTTTAATAGAACCACCATTGAAGACTGGAATATATCTTTGTATTAATGTTAATAAAAGATATATTCCAGTCTTCAATGGTTTTATTTTCTTGTTCCACAAATACAGGTATCTTACTTATCTTGTTTTAAAAGATGTCTTAATAATATGTGTCGTTTCGAAAACCTCCATGCGAGCGCGGGGGGGGGGACGCGTGAGGTAAAGCTCCCGTACGTCCCGTACGTTATCAAAATTAGCAAGTTGAAGTGTCATTGGATTAGTAATGTCTGTCGCAGGACCGACGCTCGACGGAGCAAACGTATCCTGAACTAGAGACTGCGTCTTGTTAAACGTAAAGTAGGACGCCCTCCAGCCTGCTGGACTGATGACATGCTTCGCCGGTATGGGCGAAATAAAGAAGGTTAGAGGCACGAGGGTATATAAGGCGCAGATAAGGACAGGCTTACATCCAGCCGTGAACACTGATTGGCTGAAGTTGATATGAGTTGAATATATTTGTATGCAGCTATATAATGCTGTAGTGCTAATGCATAAAACTTAACAATTTGGAGTGACGGTTGTACAGACAAATGCGAGCTCGTTTATTTCAATGTTTACTTATTATTAAAAGTGTCTTATAGTAATTCCATTCATTTAAAGGTCATTGTATTATTTGTATAAAGGTTGAAACTGACAATCAGGGCTGCGTCAGCCCTTGTCGCAGCATAATGCCGAGTTCCAGCCTTATTGGCGTGAATGTTACGGTACTTACGTTTTTTTTGTGTATTTATGTGTGTTTTGTAAAGTACAATTGTATATATTTTATTTCAACGTACACCGTCATACTACGCGTATTCTGTTTTCTGTGTATACATACATTTACGACAGTAAATATTTTCTTTCTTTCTTTCTTAATTAATACAGAGGAATAAATCTAAACTCGAAGTGGATACTTATGAAGAAAATCAAAATGTACAAAGATAAAAACCTTAAAATTACTATGTAGTCATGTAGCATGCAAGATAAGATCGTTTGGTAGATTTTAAAATTGTATTAAAGACTTTTCTATGCAAGTTAAGAAAAATAGAAAAAAAGACATTAAATTCAGACTTTTTATTCCAACCGTACTTACTCTTTATTGGCTGCAGAAAACCTTGGTTATCGGTGGATTGTGGTTATTAATGTAACATTTTTTTCTCACACACGCGGAGTTTCTTTGATCGCTATTGATATTGGTTGGGCCCCCATTGTATTTAATGGTGTAAGGGTTTGTATTGAGATCTTTTCAGTAATACAAAAGTGGTAAATAACAGAAGCTTGCGACATTTTCCTTGGACGTAATGCATTATAGCTTTTTTTATTATGGTTAAGCATTTTTTTAAAATAAATCCGTTGGTATTATTAAAACAGAAATATATCCGATATGCTAACGTTACAAAGGAATGCTCCGGTGGTTCGGGCATGTGGAAAGAATGTATGATGAAAGAATGACTAAACAGATATACAATGCAAAAGTGGATGGATGCAGAAGTCGCGGAAGGCCACGTCACACCTTCCATGATCAAATTGATCGTGTATTAGCAGAAGGTGATGTCAGGAGCCTTAAGAACAGACGAGCGTGCATGACAAGAACTATGAATGTCAAAGAAGCAAGTGAGGTGTGTAAGAATAAGCCTAAATGGCGCTCTGTTGTTCGTGCCTACCCCGCAAGGGACCTGGCGTGAAGTTATGTATGTATGTATATACGCCACATGGATAAGAGTCACCATCGCATCGTCTATGGATTCTCGTCTTAGAGTAATGATACCTAGATAGATAGTCTTTATATGTAAAAATGAATGTTTTTCTGTATATCCTTTATAGAATCGTAAACTATACATTTGGTCATGTGATGATCTTTAGCAAAGTTGTGCATGAGCCAAAGAAGGTTTCTGAGTTGGTTCACAATTGGACCCGTTAGGTGGCGCTGCGGTCGGCATATCGATCAAAGCAGCTGGTAAGCTAGTTTCCTATAAAATTACATTCAGAGTTGAAAACAAAACCAAATGATGTGTGCGTGAGCGGTATGTAACTATTTTTCGCTGACGCATTTACTTGTATAGTCGCAAATGATGTTGCAAGTAAATAGAAAAATAGGAAATTTCTTTCTCAAAAATAGGAAATTGGAACTTTTGGAGCTCATAACACTGAAACTCTGTCTTGCGGGCTGCGGGAACGACGCGCTGATAAACAAACCGAAAGTTTTGGTTCCTACTTTAAAGCACCTTTTGCCAAGTGGTAGTGTATGTGACCGATTTGATCGCTACCACCCTTGGTTATGTTCCGGCATTAGTGACCAAGTTCCAGTCTCCCTTTCCATCAAGTGGGCCGTATGCCTATCTGTTGAACTCCTACAACAAAGAAAAAAAACAAACAATTTAAATTACTTTAGCACACGCGATACAGTATTAAGCGTTTAGTGTTTACTACACGTGAACATGTAGTTTTATTAATTAATAATGTTATAAAAATTACCACTTAAATTTAATTATTCTTTTACACGAGTGGACGGAGAGCCTGGCTAAGGGTTCAGTTTTTGAGTTGCGTTGCAATAGCGTCTAAAACTGAAGCCTTCTGACGTCACTTGTCTTATACGTCATAGTCATTTTTGACTAAAAATAATGAGACCATTAATAAATGTGTGTGTGTGTATGTGTGCAGTTCACAGGCAGTATAAATGAAACAAAGTGTGACAAGGGGTGGGAGGGATTTTGAATTTCGTGACGTCACATTTCATATAACATATCATTATAATATACTTAAGCTTTGAAACACGAAATTTGAAGTATTAACGAAAAACCTCGAAACATTTACAACTCGATCTATGAGCATAGTGTTTAAATTATTAAATATTGTTTGCTATCTCATTTTCTCGCAGGATTAGTTCTATAATGTGTTTACCTCTTTTTGGTGTTTTTTCGTTATTAAGCTTCAAATCACAAAGATTCTCAAAAAAAATTACTTCAAAAAGTTTAGTTATACTGTTGCGAACCGATATTAATCCTTTAAAGATATTTGATGACCCCTTTGAATTTGAGTGATCTATTGTCCGCGTTAATCCCTGTATACGCCTCCCGGTAAGACGTCATAAATCCTTATTTTCTATTGTTTGCATTTTGTTGCAAATTCTTAGAGGCCATAAAGCTTTAGTGATCCCTGTAGATGGAACAGCAAGATGGAATGCTCCTGCGTCTCAAAGAAAGATCTTCCAGCTCCACTACAAAGCTTTTAATTTGAGAATTCCAAGGTCTAGTGGGCATGTTGCTAAGAAGCTATGGTTATCTTTACAAATATATAAGGTTGGTCAGTCGGAGACTGAGTTCAATTTCAACTGCGATTGAGTGCACTACATTTAGTGCAGTTTCGGAACGAGTATCTTACACTTAAAACAACGGACTTGCGCGATTCATGTCTTCACGATTGTCTATTTTACAGTTTGTACTTGTTGTATTCGGTTGTAAGAACTGTGAGTTACGTGTGTGTACTTCTAATAAACTTTGTGACAATTTCAACGGTATTTTAGAGTTCGACCACCACAAATTCGTCACAGTACCAATAATAGACGGATCATTCAAATTAAAGTTGAGGGTAGGCTAAATAATTACTTTTACACTTATTGACACTTGACAACTACGCCGTGGGTGATCACGACTCTTGAAGTGTCCGAAATGTCGGAAATAAAAATGCTGCGCTTAAGACCGTTAAAACGTATTGTTAATTATGTGTAGAATATAATAGAATAGAATATACTTTATTGCATAACATTCAGATACAATTTAAGAATTTTAACTACAGAAGACAATAGGCGGTCTTATCACTAAAAGCAATTTCTTCCAGACAACCTTAGGATGGATAAGAGAAAATTGTGCAACATGTGGGTTTTGCAATATGAATAGAATGAAAAAGTATATATATAAGATTTTGAGATGGTAAGTATAAATAGACATGGAAATAAGACAAAATATACATAAATTAATAGACATAAATAAATAATAAACATAGAAGTGTTTAGTACACTTCTATGTTTTTTATTTTATATATAGTTGTTTATTATTTTATATATTATTATAGTTGAGAAAAATTAAGACAATGCTACATTGAATCAATTTGGTTGAAAGGTAGATAATTGAAAGGACATGTCGGGGTTCAGTGACATTGAATGATCCTTTATGTTTATATTGATCACTTTGGTTGATTAATCCAAATTGAAAAATATAAGTGAACCGTCTAATACGAGCTTACCTTACTATGGTACTTTTGAGTAAAAAAACAGGCATATAAGATATGTTTTAATGATGAAACATTTATAATAGGCTTATATTATAATTTCTTTATGTATATGTATGTATAATTATAACAACAATTGTTAATTATTATTATGGAACGAATTCAAAATTGTTTTCAAAATTTTGTTAACATTTTCATTTATTCATAATATAAAATTATTCTACCATATCAGAAACTCATAAAATCAAGCGGTTGATAAGACATCAAAGTCAGCGGCAAATCAAAGGCGGTTGGGTGATTGATCAAACAAGATTTTGAACTCTCCAACACTTTAATCTGGCTTAAGGTACCTATCATTCCTTTAAAAAGGTACTTTCAGATACGATATAACCCACTTTATCCCCCCTCTATATTTGAACGAGTCAGCCGAAACTAGAAACGCTAGTATGTAGAAAATAAAAGCTATGAAACTAGTGCTAGTGTTGCCAAATGTACTGTTTAAAAAGTATACTGTTTTATATGATATGATATTGTTTACTGTTTACCAAATTTTGAATAGACCAAATATTGTTGTCATTATCTCCTAGTTAGCAAGCCATTATATGTAAACACACACATATATGTGTTTATGTACACTATACAGTCGAAACCGGATATAACGACATTAAACGGACCGTATATTTCGGATGTTATGTCCAATAGTTGTTATAAGCAATATACACAAGAACATAGTCATATTGATAGTCAGTAACGTGTAAACACACTATCTTAACCAAAAGTTTTAAATCAACCTCTAATTCACGCGGTGAAAATTGTTCGTAATGTTTTTTTGCTAGAATGGGTAAATGGTTGGTCATTATAGCCGATGAATATCGATAAAGTTTTGTCAATTTAAGCGATATGTCGCTGTATTCGATGTCTCCGATGTCGTTATAGGCGGTATGTGTATTTATAAGTTTACTAGCGGCCCCAGCAGACGTTGTCCTGCTCTGAAAAAATATGACCCGATCCCAGCGCCACCTACCGGTTCCAATTGTGGATTTAAACCATCCCGGGACCCACTCAAACACACAAAAACAAAATCGCTCCCCGTTGTTAAGAGGATTCTAGAACCCGATCTCAGCGCCACCTACCGGTTCCAACGGTATAAAAACTATCCTATCTTTCAAGTTGGATCAAACTGCACACGGTGTGCAAATTTGATTAAAATCGGTCGAGTAGTTTAGGAGTCCATCGCGGACAAACATCGTGACACGAGATTTATACATATAAGATATAGAGATTCGCCCGGGACCTTGCCATTCGGTTGTTATAACCGATCTGTCGTTATAAACGATGTCTTTTAGTTTTGACTGTTGATTATAGTTCACTAAAAATACATCGTCATCATGACAACGCGAGCAAACATTAGTATAGCTATAGCAAAATACTTTTCAAAATCGAAATATTTTGATCTATTCATGATATCAAATGACCTTATCTTAATTGGAACTTAAAAAGCAATGAGCTCAAAGATGTTATAATGGCGGTTGGCTATTGGATAAAACTGGTTTTTGGACTCTTGTCTTTAATTGGGCTTAAGATACCTATCGTTCACTAAAAAGGTACTTTCAGATACGATATAATCCACTTTATACCTCTATTATACCTAAATGAGTTACCTGGAACTAGAAATGCGAGTATGTAAGGTAAAAGCCATCGCTAGTGATGGGAGTAGTGTCGCAAACTGTACTGTTAAAAACAGTAAACTGTTTGAGACTATTTAATACTTTAGCAAAACTACAATATACAAAACACTGTTATCATCATCTCTAATATTCTAGCGAAAACCTAGTGACAGTAGAATAAGTTTTTAGTGGTGTTAAAAATAATATTTAAAATTACTTTTGAACAAGTACTTGAAACATTTTCGAAGTTGATTGATTTATTATGGCGTACGCTGTTCGTACATATTTAATCTAATACAATAAATCCAAATTAACCCGAGTAAGTAAGCTACAATGTTATACAACATAAAACTAAATTGTAAACTAAAGTACCTCAATAAAATCTTAGTATAATAACTTTATGCCTAGATTCTATATCCCACTATCCACGCTTTCACGTAGAAAATTGAAATTACTTGAATGGAGACGACGAACAAGCAAAAAACATGCCGATCTCTATGAAAACGTTTCTAATATTCTGAGCAATTAATGATTGAATTTGACAAATTAGACCTACTTATGCAAAATGGAACCAACCCACATACTGACAGACTTTTTATAAAACACTAGCTGTCCCGGCAGACGACGTTCTGCCCGGTAAAAAAAAAATTTAGGGGGGATGAAAAATAGATGTTGTCCTATTCTCAGACCTACCCAATATGCACACAAAGTTTCGTGAGAATCGGTCAAGCCGTTTCGGAGGAGTATGGCAACGAAAATTGTGACACGAGAATTTTATATATTAGATTTGCATACAAATAATGTGTTTATATTTTGCAAAAAAATAAATTTAAAATATTGTACGTTAGAATATATAATGTTCTATTTTTTTGCAATCACTACATAGTATAAAACAAAGTCGCCTTTTCTGTCCCTATATCCCTATGTGCGCTTAAATCTTTAAAACTACCCAACGAATTTTGATGTGGTTTTTTCCAATAGATAGAGTGATTCAAGAGGAAGGTTTATATGTATAATACATAATATAATATAACCGTAATTAATTTTGTATCAGCATTGCACCCGTGCCAAGCCGGGGCGGGTCGCTAGTATTTTAATAAAGAAAAGTCTGTCAGGGTTGGTTCCATTTTGCATCAGTAGGTCCAATTGAATATACTCGTATAGAGACCCGGTATTAGTGGATGATATACATTGGACCCATCGCTAGTCGTGTCACAACGTCTTTGCGAGACGAACGTGGTAGTAACTAAAGGTACTAACACAATTCAAAGGCGGTAGCGACTAGAATCAGTAAACTCTATTTTTATCCATGAAGGAGCGGAGATGTGACACTAATCCTGCTGCCATGCGATCTGTCTGGTGTATAATATATGCGCCCTTTTCGAGCGTCGAAATATATTCATCCCACGGTTTTATTATATGTATAACAAAATATTGTCTTTGTGTCAGAGTAGACAGACGCATGTCTGCTTGTAGGAACGCGAAATAAGTATGGCACCTAAGTAAATAAACATAGACAGTATTTTTTGACGGCCTCTGTGGTTGAGCGGGCTAAGCCTTTGACGGCCTACCTCACTGCAACCCAGAGGCTCCGGGTTCGATTCCCGGTATAGTAAATTTCGGAAACGTATTTTCTCCGTTATTTACCATGGTCTGGGTGTCTGGGATCGGCCCCAGAGTGGTCCGTTGTATATTACCCATAACACAAGCGTAACTTGCTTAACTTGGGGATATACAATGTGTGTGTTTGTCTGCCGAATATTATTTATTTATTATTATTTATATTTTTAATATATTTATGTTTGATTTATTTCTTGTATCTCATATAAATAATGTTCCTGCTTTATCAAATACTAACTATTCTCCGCGGCCTCATTCGCGTTAATGTACATTTTGTCAATCCATTCGGGTTTTTTCTGTCCCTCAGGAAGACTTTTCATGAATACCCGTAGCGCCATCTAGTAACGGTGGAACTGGAAAAGCAGTATATTAAAGTTGTATTTATTTATTTAATGATGGAAACCTACAGCTAATATATACAAGAATAAACATCTGAAATTGTTAAGGCTCCTATTACCGCAGGAGGTCAAAAATGCGATGCAAACAAAACAACTTTTCGTTGGTACCTAATTCCTAATCAATAATTTATTAAAACAAAAAAACCTCCACGATATGAGACCTAACATGGTTTTTTCGTAATTTTTCTATAGATATTTTATGTTATATTTTTCCTTTATCAAATCACCTCCAAATTTTTGATTTTAAAGTATTTTACTCCTTCAACTTTTATCAAAACAGTATAACAAAAATATCTACATCCTTATAAAACACACATAATTAATGTGTTTTTTTTAAATACCAGTTTATTTTATTTACAACAGAATAATAATGCATCTGATAAACGACCTCGTCTATGGAATCCCCGCTAGCGCCCGAAAATAGCACCGAAATATCGTCAAAGACATTATATATATATATATATATATATATATATATATGTGTGTGTGTGTGTGTGTGTGTGTGTGTGTGTGTGTGTGTGTGTGTTTAGTTAGTGTTTAGTTAATTTGTATTAGTATTTTATTGTAATCTTTTAGGGTACTTTAGTTTATAATTTCGTTTTATGTTAGGTAAATAAATCATTTATTGATAGTATACTCATTCTTGAAGTAATATATATACTAAGACTCAAGTCAAAAAATCATAAACTTTCTTTACTGTAAAAAAATGACGGCTCTTACATTTGCCAGCCAGTGTATAGGCGTAGAAGTTGGTACTATAATATCCGCGCTTGTAATCGAGTGCTCTTTATTTTTATAATGAAGACATAATAACAAAAAACCCGGCTCACTCCCAGTAACTTAATAACAGGCAACTGCATGTGGGTTAATGTAATTCGCTTTGTATAATATAAGGGAACCATAAAGAGTGAACACGCGGTTTCGAAATGATATGTCACAAACACGCTCTAATGTACAGGCATTCGAATTTATTTCGGCGTAAAAGAAATGATGGACATACGCCATTGTAACGCTACGTCGTTTTCGATTCTATATAACGTGTTTAGATAATTTCAACAATATTCAAATAACAAAGACAAATGTGAGCGATGAAATTATATTTTGTCGGCCATTTTGGTAAAATGGGGAATGCGTGCGAAGTGTTAAGCTTGCAGCGCGTAAGATGTTCTGCAGCTATTTTGTTTTGCTTTTTTTGTTGTTGTTTTCCCATGTATTCATTGCGTGCGTCATCACCCAGTCACATCTTAATAAAATAAGGCATAAAATCATAAAACCAGCACAAATTGACAACCACAACATTGAAACTTAAATACACTATGTAGCAGATCATTGCCAAAGGGAAGAGTGCCCAGAAGGACTTATTTGTTGTGTGAAATATGAGCCAGCCTTTTTATCACGGATAGTGTCAAAGAGTTTCTAACATATGTCTTTAAAGAAACTCTTTGCTGACGAACCCCACGGACCTAATGTTTCAACCCCAAACGGCACAAATATGTAACTATTTCCCAAGAGTTCATACTTGCGCGTTTTGAATTCTTCAGTTGATTTAGATATTGTAATTTTATTGACATGCCTACTTACGGGGACATGGACTCTGCCGGCCGGATTGGTCCACAAGTTTAACAGCAGGATTGGTTCAAGTCGCTCAACTGACTATGGAGCGAGCTATGTTGGGCGTTTCTCTTATGTATAAAATCAGAAATGAGGATATCCGTAAGAGAACCAAGGTAACCGACATAGCTCGCAAAATTAGCAAGTTGAAGTGGCAGTCACGTCTGCCGCAGGACCGATGGCCGATGGAGCAAATGCGTCTAGCATGATGGACCGAAGACCTGTGCACGGTCGCCGCGATGAGTGGCGCCGTCTTGGACAGGCCTACATCCAGCAGTGACTGACGACGATGACTTAAAAAACGTGATTTAGCAGAAATTCGTTTGAATAAAGATTTTGAAATGTTCTCAATCAGAAGCCGCTCTTAACCCGCTCACTGCCAGCATCTTAATCCTTTGTAACTGTGTTCGGGCAAATAACTCGCTTGGTATCAGATATAGGACAATAAACACGCTGTTCCGACATGTCACGTCACAAACACGCTCTAATGTACAGGTGTTGGAATTTAATTGTGCGTAAGAGAAATGATGTTGTTACGCCATCGTAACGCTAAGTAGTTTTCGATTCTATATGACGTGTTTATTGTGTGTTGGGATATTTTATTGTTAGCTATCAAATAACTCGTGTTGTTTTGTGGGTGGCATTAAACGGGTTGGTTAGCCCCCCTTTGGGGTGTAACGCTATAAGTACGTTGTTGGTGTTGTGTGGCTGGAATATTAGTGAAGTGTAATTGTGTATTTATGAAATAACAATTAAAATTTATTGAAAATTTTAAATTATAATAAATGAATGAAAACACTTTATCGTTCACCAAAAATGCAAATCAAATCAAAATCAATTTATTGTCAAAAAATTGCACAGAAATAATGCTTACATAGGTTCCACACTAGGACTAGCCTGTATCGCGGGACACTAAGTACGTGTGAACGACCTTACAATTTTTTTCTCCTAAATTGAATTACTTTTAAAAATAGATATTAACTTGTGTGTCTGCGTGGGTGTGTGTGTGTACAAATGATGTTTTTTATAATATATATAACAAAAAACAATATTGTGATATATATGATAAGGTTAATTAATATGATAATAAAAGTAATTAATAAAAGCTAGGTACAGTAAAAGCTGAACATCAAATAAGCCGAATCCGCATCGACTTTTAAAGTCGTCGTCGTCAGCCATTCACAGTCCACTGCTGGACGTAGGCCTCCCCAAGACGGCGCCACTCATACCTATCTGCTGCCTTTCTCATCCAGCGCCTACCGGCGACCTTGCGTAGGTCGTCGGTCCATCGGGCTGGAGGGCGTCCGACACTACGTTTACCGAGACGCGGTCTCCACTCCAGGACTCGTCTGCTCCAACGGCCATCGGTCCTGCGACAGACGTGACTGGCCCACTGCCACTTCAACTTGCTAATTTTGCGAGCTATGTCGGTTACATTGATTCTCTTACGGATATCCTCATTTCTAATTTTATCCATAAGAGAAACACCCAACACAGCTCGCTCTATAGCACGTTGAGTGACTTAGAACTTGTGGACCAATCCTGCCGTCAGTGTCCACGTCTCGGCCCCGTAGGTCAGGACAGAGAGGACGCACGGCTCGAAGACTTTTGTCTTCAAGCATTGCGGAATGGTCAACGAGAACACTTGACTTTTAAAGTGATGGTTTCTAATTATTTTGGTCCTCTCAGTTCTACTAGCGCTGCTTATTCTGTATGTATTATGATATATTTCATGTTTGTTCCTATATAATTAAATTTGTATTTCATTCATTGGTCAAGTATAAGTATTACTACAAGTTATATTCTATGGGATATGTCAGCCATACGATTTTGAGAGAGAGTAGTTACAATTTAAGTAAAATTGTCTGTCGAATATTGGAATATTATAAAAAAAACATTGGGTATAATAATTTGGCGTCTAGACGAAAGTTTGCACTTGTCTCGTACTTATTTAAGTTGATAAGAGGTAAATTATTTAACCCAGGAGTATTAGCTGAAATCAAACTTAATGTTCCAGCTAATTTTGTGATGAGACGTAGGCAGCCACCAATGTTCGTAGTGCCACACGGCAGGACCAACCTACTTAATAAGGCGCCGATGACACAGGCCTTGCGAACATTGAACAAGACTTGTCAACAAATTGACATTTTTATCTGTACTGTGACTGAATATGTATATTTATATCTACAATGAATATTATGTGTACCACGCTATCGTATTGGTGGCAACTGTAATGATAGCGATGTTTGTATGATAATAAATAAATAAATAAATAAACATATATAAATTATAAATAATCTAATACAATACAAGAAAAAATATTTGTATTGTATTCTACCCAAAGTCCTGTTTGTTTAATAAGTCTATTATTTTTTTATTCATTTATGTTTTGAATGTGTCATAATTATTATGTTTTGTCTTCTCCGCCATTGTTATGTTTTAATATTTTACTTAGAGGGTTGCCTGGAAGAGATCGCTTTAAGCGATACGGCCGCTTATTGTATTACTTAATAAATTGGTAAATGTATATTTTGGTATGAAATAAAGTTTTATGTATCTAAACATATGTTGCTGCGGAGGTTGTAAGTTTCCAAATTGAAATAAATATATTAATTTTACTAACCACTTTCCATGAAGTAGGTCCTCAGAGTGAAAAATTACTCTTATTAATATAAATTATTGCTTTTCACTTTAGAAATTGTTTCTAAGAGATACAGAACTAGACTCGAGTTCGCTATTAAAGCTAGGATGAAGCTCTTAATAAATACATAAAAACAACTAAAACATAAAACTAACTTTCATTCAAGTTGCATTTAAGCATTATAAAAACAAACAGTGCTTTTAAACAAATGCACAGTAATGCTATTCAAAGCTCGTACTCAAAGTTGATGAATAGCACTTTGAGAGACGCGGTTTAACTTTGTCCAATGATGTCCAGAGATGAATGGATTTATGTGGTTGGATCTTTGTTATGAATTGTTATAAGCTTATCCATAGTAGTGTTACGGATGAGATTCATGTAGTAAAGGTTTTCCCTATACGTAACATGGGGTAGTTTAAGTAAGGTAGTATGAGCGTTCGCGACTGTAGTATATGTTATCTACACATACGATGTGATTAGGTACATGTGTATATTTATGAGTAGGGTTGTAACGGAACTTCGCTTCCGCCTCCGTTACTGCGGAAGTTCCGCAAGAAATCGTACCTCCGCCTCCGCATCCGTGTTATTTTTGCGGAGTCATAACGGAGGTTTATTTACGAATCATACGCAAGCAGCGACGCTCGCGACGAATCAGCCGTTCGGCCGCGCGCAGCTAATGAACAAAAATCAACGCGTGCGTGGCGGGAACGCGGTTGGGGTGGGGCGGGGGCTTGCAAACGTCATTTGTCAAATGAATGATACGCTACAGGAATCAACCTGACGAATTGCTAAGACGCGTTAGACGTACGTACGAAGTTTTACCGACGCGATGTAATGTATAAACCAAAAAAATACTATTTTTTCTACATCCACTTTCACTTCCGCCTCCGTCTCCGTTAACCTCCGCATCCGCCTCCGCCTCCGCAAAGAAGGCCTCCGTTACAACCCTATTTATGAGTAATGTATGTGTAAGTTTATATATATGTCGGCTTTACTCCCGCCGGGAGCGGATGACACTCGAAGCATAATATACTAATAATCTGAAATGTTATAATCAAAGTTTATTACATAAAATTATTACAATTACAATATTAAATACAGCAGAATAATACACAGAAATATTAGGACAACTCCAAGAGTTGTCTCCACGCTTGTCAGATGTCGAGCAGCAATCTGCCCTCAAAGAATACTGCGATTATCGAACAGTAATTATGAACCACAGTATACTAGGGGACTCTTATACAACAGAGCTTCCGCTCTGTTCAACCGATGAACGTAGGATAACGGTTGTAGACCGTCGGTTATAGACTTGGTTGTAGACTCGTAGACTGTCGGCTTAAGACTGCCCATCCTCTGCGCGAACACCGCGTATTTAAGGTCCTCGTAGCGCGCTGCAGTGACAATATCCGGTAGTGCTGTGGCGTCACTTCAGTTACACTTACTTCATTAAATCAACAACTTCCAACATCCGGTTACTCCATTTCCGATAAAGTTAGCTTAATAATAAATGCTTCTACGTTGACACTTCCGACACACAACTTCCGATTACTACATGAAAGAATACTCTATCAGGTTATTGACTACTTCCGTCACATGGTTATTTTATAATAACAAATACGATTCCTACATATGCATATACGTCACTATAAGACGATGGAGAGTCTGATACAAATCTTGTATTTAGGTAGAATAAGTTTTCCTGTATATGCGAGGATGTTACATTACACGCAAACCTAATAGGTTTAAGTGGTGCCTTACTACTATTTTATGATGTAAAATTACTATAAAGGATAAATAAATAAACCAGTTAATGGAGGTTTATATAACAATCTTTATAACGTTTATGCTCCGAACGCAATAGCTGACTAAAACTGATTTTATCGTTTAAAAAGCGGTTAACATTAAACCGATGGCAAGCCTTGTGTTCCTTTACCCATCGATCCTGAAACAGATGTGACCCTTCCACATCATATGTTCAAAATACCGTAGGCATTATTATGTCTGTAGCTATTTTGACTTCAAGGAAACTGTAATTTACGTCGAGCTTACTAATAAGCTACTTACATAATATGAAGAGCGTTAATTAAGTTTTGACATACACGTGCCTACAAAGTAGACAAGGCGGTATGAATATAATATGATCTGCTATTTTGACCGGATTCGGTTTTAAATGATACTTTATAAGAAAGAAAGGGAGAATTTATTTGCTAGGAAAGCGACAATACAATGATGCGGAAATATTTATACTTACATTATTTATGATGACATTATATATATTTTACACCGCATTTGCTAAAAATGAGGTCGGCTACTTAGCTTCATGCTGTATTGGAGTTTCCTCCAGCAATAGTTGCTTTAAAAAAAATCCGTGTACGAGCATCTTGAGTTATTTGCTCATTCCAGTCATGTGTAGATGCCATGCTTGTGATATTGGCTAATACATCAAATATTGGTCAAATACAGTGACAAATACGCCAAGCAAGTCAGTAACAAAAAACAACTAGTTGACAGCGGTTCTAAAAGCCAGTAGAGTTCCCCTAAAACGAAAATCATTGTTGACAAACAGCCTCCGAACAAGCCGCTGCAAACGTGCTGATGACACTTTTATAGTCCCACTTAACACCGCTAAATGTCCTCTGCCTCCCTCCCTTAATAAATATGGAAGTTGGCAAGAAACAATAAGTTAAGTTAGGTTTAACAAGGGTCGCTTTTGGACTCGCTGTTCGGGGAGAATTATTTCCGAACTTTGGTAGGCGCCTTCGAAGGGGCAAAACACGTTTTCATGATTCATCGTAAGCCAGCCTTGGTCTGAGCGTTAGCCGTTCCGTTCAATTATAAAAGGTTTCATTTACAAAATTCAAGTCTTTACGTTGTTACGATTTTGTGGGATAGACGACACTTTGTTTTTCACCAAAATAAAAAATTGCACAAATATAGTTACGTGGTAAACAAATCAAAAGGCAGACTTATCGCTAAAAGCGATCTCTTTCAGGCAACCTGACTCAAATGAAATTCTTAAATTATCTATAATTATACTTCTATGTCTTTTAAGTCCACGGGCCATAAAAATGGCCCAGACTTTTGGAGGGTTTGCGTGGGGTCATTGGAAGGCTAAAACTTAAAAGGCCCCATTTCATGTAAATGTGGCGTGACACTGAACGTCGATTATCCTTGTCTACACTATATACTAATGCACCCAAGGACAAGCTCCGGCCAGTGTAGGACTACTCGTATTATGGGAAATGAGAACAAAACGTACTGGACTATGTGGGTGAACTGCTAGTGGTACTAGGGGTCTAGGAATATGGGGACTATGGCGTCTGCCCATCGCAATGCACGGGGAACATGGAAAAATGGGCAGACGGTGACTCGCCACTCCCAGCATGGGCACCAAAAATGGAATGTTGGGCCACTAAAGTGATAAAACACAAACGTCTCCGCTGAGATGAGAATGTTGAGATGAATGTCTGGTGTTACAAGAATGGATAAGGTGACAAATGAGTACATAAGGTGATCTTTGAAAGTTGCATCCATGACTGAAAAATTGAGAGGAACAAAATTAAGGTGGTATGGGCATATAATTAGGTGGGACAAAAGTCACGTGACGAAAAGAATGTTAAACTAAAAGATGGATGGTGCACACCAGCCTTAGTATGCCGACCCCAAATATTTGGAATCTGGTGAAAGAAAAGAGAGTGAGACACAACTAAAATCAACCTCCATACTTCTCATAGATATTTTTTTTACTGGACCCACAGAGTACCATTATCATTCTCATTTTGACGGCCTCTGTGATGGAGAGGGCTTGCCGGCCTCCCTCACTTCAACGCTACGGGTTTGATTCCTATTATATGATTAAATTTCGGAAACGTATTTTCTCCATTATTTACTATGGTCTGGGTGTCTGAGATTAGGCTCCAGAGTGGTCCGTTGTATATTACCCATAATAAAAGCGTAACTTGCTTAATTTGGGGATGTACAATATGTGTGTTTATCTGCCGGTTATTATTATTATATTTTCCTAGGATAATATCAACTCGAACGGTTTTATTATTTTGGGCCTCTTGATCGTTCCCGTTTACTCGAAGAGCTCGCGGACATTTAAATTCAAAATAAGTGAAATTTTAAAGCAAAATGTTTATTATGCAAATCCAATTTAATATGTGGATTACGTTTTCGAAACTTTGTATAACCGCAACGAGATATAAATGTTGCTTCAGATATTCCGGCGACTTTTTGTCGTGCGTTGAAAGTTTGGTCGTGAATGGGAGGTCATTAGGTTAAATATTAGGGCGTACGAGTGTTTCTCGTTTTTCTATTTTGTGCGGTCTCGAGAAATGCTTTTTTAGAGTTCGAGTTTCTTAGTTAGAGTTTTTTATGTTTGCTAGTAGGTACAGTCGCAAATGGATCACCTGGTGATATGTGCTACCGACGCCCATGGACATCTCGAACACTAAGGGAGACGATGCGTTTTGAAAAAAAGAACTATTATGTCTACACCATGCTCGTCTTTGTATATCACAATAAATTTTCTTAAAATTTACTAGGTAAGTGGAACGGAGAAAAAATACAAATTCCTGCGGCCAGGCGACCTCTCGTGAGAGGCGACAAAACAACCCACAGCCAGGTGGTAGGTTGTTTTACCGTCTGGACGGCTACCACCTGGTAGCTGGCTGGTCTAGAGCATGCCGTCATAATAACCTTGACTTGTGTTACAGCATTAGTGGTCAGGTTCTATCCCCATCTACGAGTCCAGCAGCACATTGGCAGCAACTTTAGTGTTGCAAATGTTTGTAGATGGCGGTTACCACTTTCCATCATACTTGAGCTGTTTGCTAACTCCAGCAAAATAAAAAAGTAGTATTACGTAATCTATATATATATATATATTTCAGTACATAATACTGTAGTAAAATAAACATAGACTCGGAGCGGCTACTATACATGTAACTAATGGTTGAAAAATTATTATTTCAATATACATAAATGTGTGGGATACCCTTAAATTTTAGAAAACAATAATGACTTTTACGCTTTCGTTAGCATTTAGCAGAATCACTAGATTTTCATAATGTGTCCGATCTTTTAAATACAGTCATATATCTAATAAACTATTAGTTCTATATCGATGAAATTTGACAGAACATATAGAGTGTAATGGTTCAAAGAATTAAAGATAAACGCGTAGATGAATGGGAGCGGTAGAGTTTTTATGACCCCAAACTCACGCACGAAAGCCTGGCCTAGCGTCGTAACTAATGACAAGAACTCCACGGAACTTACATAATTATCTTATTATATTATTTAAATCCAACATTATTATGCTGTAAAACGTAGTTTTTAATAAAAGAACATTTACGAGACTAATGTTTGCGTCTTCAAAAAGGTCTCTAAAAGGAATCTCGATTCCTAAACATGCGTACGACGGCCGGCCCTAGTGAATATGCGTAATTAAAACGGCGTCGTAGCGAGTAACAAGACCGCCGCCGCAATTACTTTTGCAGAAAACAAAGTTTTTAATGCGTTTATACTGTTGTTTGTTTCGTTTCAACAGAGCGTCTGTTTGTCTTCGGCATGATTGTGTTTAACGAGTGCTCTTCGTGTGAAAAGTTTTGCGAACATTAATTAATCGGATTTAATGCGGTTGCGTTTTGTCGGCCTGTCTGCGGTTTTGTTTTTCAAAGTGGAAAATTTCAGTATTTCGTTTGCCGATTAAAATTGACTTTAATATAAAATTTTATGTTCACCGCCAGCTTGTGGTAATTTTGACATGTGCACTATGCATAATGCCAGACGAACTGTGTAATATTGATATTAGACCGGTCTACCCAGGGGCGTAATATTAGAAATTGGCGCCTAGGGCTCGGATTATATTTGCGCCCCTTTGTAAATGATCTAATATATAAAACAGATACTAACAGTCATAAATCTTACTCACAAAACATAACATTTTATATAGACGACCACTTGTCTTTGCCAGTGCTCGAAATTCGACCATAATAATTAATGTGAAACACTATACTTCTATAATTAATCACAGATTTCGCCAGGGCTACACCGTTAATTTGACTTGAACAATAAACAAAAGAGTATATATACGCGTGTGTGCCAAATACATGATAGTATGTGTAATGATTTTTTTATTGATTAAATATATTTAATATGAATAATTATTAAAAAATAGGATGACAAGAGCTATGAATGTCAAAGAAGCAAGTGAGGTGTGTAAGAATAAGCCTAAATGGCACTCTGTTGTTCGTGTCTACCCCGAAAGGAACCTGGCGTGAAGTAATGTATGTATGTTTTAAGTTTAAAATAACGGACACCCTGACTTTGATATTTACCTGATACAATAACACCAACTAATCCACATCATCAAACGTCTAGACTAACATAACTAACTCAATTTCAAGCGTATCTCTTTTTAATTATGTATTCTACAAAAAAGCCTCTTATAATAGGATATTGCTCAACATTTTAACATAATAGAAAAGTTAATAAAAAGTGTGGAAGCGCCGAGGCCCAATTTCTAGGGATTTAGGCCAACCAAGCGTCAAATAGCCTACTTTTAAAACTGGATTTTATTAAAACACTGTGACGTTTAGCATTTTCTCCCCAATCCATTTCACGGTAATAAATTTCCCGATCGATGTTCTGAGCTTTTATCAACTAAACGAGAGTAAGAATTTTTATAATGATCTTAAAACTTCGTCCACACGATACGATTTGTTAATCAGATTTTCTGATTGGAGCGGAGCATGGATGTCCGTTGTAACGGAACGTTACAAATATTTCAATTTTTATAAATAATTATTACATTTACGAGTAAACTAATAATTACTATTTATTAATTTACACGTTTAATTTAAACGTATGGAGGTATAAAACTAATTAAATTGCTAATAGTGAATGCATCCAACTCATTTTGTTTCTGACGTGTGCGCCGATATCCAATAAGCGATCGACGGCCATCTTGCGTTTAACTGAGTCGGCTGTGTCACTTTTACAGCGCCCGAATTAATTTGTTTAATATAAATCCAACTAGTATTGTTGATTACTCAGTCTAGCATTTATAAATGCAGTAAATTTAACTTGAAAATTATTTCCCAGTTCGGGAACTACCCTTGGGATTTATAATAAACCTTGTCAGAAGACAAAAGAAGATACCTAGGAGGACTACCACCCTAATCGGAACGCTGCCTTCTCTGCCTGGAGGAAATTGCCTAGGGGAGTGCGGTATATCAGACTGACTGAGAGCGGAGTCTAGCCTAGATGAACCTTTTGTTCGTTTACACATATTAATCGTTATCAAATTATTCGTTTTTCTTAAAAACCCTCGTTAAATATATTACAGTAAATTAATTATAAATTATTTTCCCTTTTATTTCTTATTTTGTTCACATCTTAAGTGTGACACCGTCCGCTCACGATCCCGTTCGTCTCAAGTCATTCCCTCTGTGTTACCAAAAAATGGTACCTACTTCATAATACGAAGCAAAAATTTGGGTTGATTTTGGCTCGAACTACAACTTTAAATGAAAAAATGAATTTAAAGACTGGGCAAAACAATGGTTGTACGGTATGTAAAATCTCCTCTTTCACGTTCGGTGCAAATCGAAACATAATCTTACCTTTGTCGTCCATCTTGAAATCACAATTATAACACAAATAAATACACAAAACGCATTACATACACTCCGCTCTGCACGCCGCTGTGCTGATGATTACGTCCTAAAAATTGGCCAGCAAGCGTCCACACCTCTTGATTTGATTGGACATAATCGAATCGAGTGGTTCCAATTATCCAATGACCTTGATTTTTCATATTTCTATTCACATTACAGAATTTGATTGTCAATCTGTTTGGTCGTAAAATCGTATCGTGTGGAAGCCATTTTAATGTACTTCGCTAGTACGTAGTAAGGCGTCCGTAACTAGCTTATTTGAATGTTATTGTCTGTGAGTGTGGACTCTACTTGGTTAATCTGCGCCGGGCTGTTAGGAACTGGTGAAACAACTTCAGAAACTGAAACATCAAATGATGACTTTTCATCGATAAGTTTGTAGTATTCTCAATAAAGCATCTTATTTTAATAAAATGTTATCCAATTTAACTCGCCCGGATACGTCGACTTAAAATTACAATGACTACATACACTATAATTTTTTATAGTGGAATATAACATGGGAAATAAATATTAAAATACGTTTTAACAGTTTTAAGCGCGTCATTATAATTGCTTTTTATTCTGACGTATTAGCCACTTTGCAGTAGCATTTATCATTTGTCGTTGATAGTTCTCATGTTTGTGTTCCGTGATTTCGGGCTACTGAAAAGTGACCAAAACTTCGAAATAAAAAGCAAATAAAATACCGCGCTTAAAAGCGTTAAAACAAAGTTTTATTGTGTGTACTAGTACAAAAATTTAAGAAAATATAACCTTAAACCAAAATTAATACAATCTCAAATCTTAAATGTAGATCAAAAAGGGTTGGATGGGATGTGTGAAGGGTGATTTTTGATGTGATAGAGGACTTATGTCAGAAAGAAAAAAGAATAGAAGAAGAAAAAGATATATTATGCCGACGGCATCCTGGAAAGTAGCTACAGCCAGGGTCGGCTCGGGACGGTAAGCTCGGTAGGCAACTGCCTACGGCGGCAAGATTGCCTACAAATATGTCTGCAAAACCTCCTGAACTACTAAAGCCCTAAAATATTTTTTCTTTAGTAAAATCTGTATTAATGTCTTAAGTCAATTATACATTTCTTTTCTGGTTAACGAAGTTCTTTTAAGGGCGGTATTTTCATAGTTTGCCTACGTCGCCACAAGGGCTAAGGTCGGCCCGACTACACAGCACGACCGTTAAATATCAGCACTGCAACCGTAAGTGGGTTTTGGCTTTTAATTTAATTTTTGCGAACTACCCTCCAACCACTTTGGGCTATCGGAAATGACAGCTAATGGATTTGAGCCAGGGAGCAATATCGGCGCATAATTGCATCAGGCCATCGCGCCGCATCAAGTTTTAACGTTATTTCAATGTAAAATAGATACTTTCCGTGCTTGTAATGTGTATTGTATAGTTCATTTATGCAAAATAATGCAGGAGTATTTTGTATCAGGGCTTGAAAACGTTATCAATTAAATTTAAAAATATAGGTAATTAGGTACTGATATTTTGGAAAAAGATACATTACATACCGGTATTTTCTTTTCCATTTTTTGGTAACTTTTAAGATTTTAACAATATAGCGTTAAAAGTCGTATATACAACGTTAAACGCGTCGGTATTTTTTATGCTGCCATTTTTAAGAAATGGCTTTATTACGACTGCATAATACTGAAACAATCGACAACAACTGTAAATGTTAGGGGCGGTCTTAGCTCAGTGCTGTTTGACAATCTTTGCCAGTGAAAGAAATCGACCAAGGTAACAAAACATAGTTAGTTATTATATTTTGTATAATTTTCTATATATTAATAATATTTAAGTATACTGTAGTTAAATACAATATTTTTTTGTGTTGTCCTCAGGTTATCAGAAAACGTTCTTCACCGCTCAAAGCCATTATTATAATTTAATATCTCATCGTCCTACGCCTGTCATTTTTACGCAGTCACTCCGACATTGGAGCTATCTATATATAATAGATTAATTATACCGGTAACATTACCGGTAAAAATAGTATTAACGTTATATTTTTTTTATCGGTAAAATGGTTAGAAATAAAGGGAAGTTTTATAGCGATTTTATTTTTTACCGTTACCTGAAATTGTGTAGTGACCAGGTTCCAGTCCCCTTTAAGAGAGCAGTAGCGCATTTGTAGCACCTTCAATGATGCAAATGTCCATAGGCGATGGTAACCGCTTTCAATCAAGTGGGTCGTCTGCCTGTCTGCTGAACTCCTGCAATAAAAAAAATAAGCATAAATAATGATACTACATTTTTAACGGTATTTCAAGCCCTGGTTTTGTATCGTTAGGGTTAATGAAATTTTGTCTTTATACTACATTCGGTGTCATGAAAACGGATTAACTTTTGAAGTTTAGTGAAATACATACGTGTCCTAGATATACGGTTATAAGAAAGAAACGGCACGGAGTTTCACTCTATTTGGATACTAGTCATATTTTTAATATGAATCTGCGAAAGCGGCCGCTTTAGGCTCCCCGATGAGTTGCCTGCGTTGAAATTTGAATCTCACTTATAGTAGAAGTTAACCCTAAAACCCGTACTTGATTATTTTATATGTAAATTCAGGTATAATAATGGTCACGCATTTGCGTCACAATCAGTACTGGTAATTGGAAGCCGTGAAGCGTGCTATTGTTGCAGGATGGGGTTATTAGCAAGAAATATTGGCGCGTTAATTACTTTATGAATATTAATTAAATAACATTATGCGAGGGTACGAGGTTAAAGTTTTAATGAACCATAAAAACATTTAAAAATTATATTACGTATGGACTCACTATTGTAGTAGGGTCATTATTATGCGTTGCTATAATTCAGACCATAAATGTCTTATTAATTCCTACTATTATTATAGGCCCAGGTTTTTATTCGTGAAGAATACAATTTTCTGCGGCTGGGCGGCCTGTCGTAAGAGGCGACTAAACAACCCACAGCTAAGGTGGTAGGGCATTTGCCCGACTGGATGGCTACGACCCCTGGTTTAGAGTATGCCGCTATAACAACCTTGATTTGTGTGCCTGCATTAGTGGCCAGGTTCCAGTCTCCTTATGAGAGAGCAGCAGCGCATTTGTAGCACATTTGGTATTGAAAATGTGCCTAGGCGATGGGCCGGGGCCATCTGCTTGTCTGCTGAACTCCTGCAATAAAAAAAAATGAGATATGATGAAAGAAAAGAGAGAGAGAGTCAATAAGGCCCTATGAATCGTTTTTCTATCTTATTAAATCCTCAAAATATATTATCTGAAAATGTATTTTGATTACGGCCCTATTTACCGTTTGTTGTCAGCTCACGATTCGACAGGAGATTAATGCCGGTCCCAGGGGATGATCATAATTGATTTTTTCAACCCAACCCCTCATATCTCGCCGTCGTTTCGGTTTGGGGCGCGTAACCGATCAGGTTTATTGAAGTTATGTTGTTTGTTTATAACCGGTTCTCGTAAATTGCCTTTATTATTACATATACATAATTATGTTTTCTCGGGAGCTATTAGAATTAAATGGATATCAGAATATAGGTAAGACAGTTTATTTTAGATATTTACTTGTTGGTATTAGAAAGCTAATGATAAAATATACGGTCTTGCCTATACTCTGCTATATATTTAACTAGATTTTGCCCATGACTTTGTCCGTGTGGAATAGTAATAAAAAGTAAGTCAAAAGCACCTGATTTTGAAACATTCTACATTGGTGCTTCGCTCCTACTGGTCTTAGCGTGATGATATATAGCCTATAGCCTACCTCGATAAATGTGTTATCTAAAACTGCAAGAATTTTTCAAATCAGAACAGTACTTCTGAGATTGGCGTGTTCAAACAAGCAAACTTCAGTTTTATATATTAGTATGAGATTCTAATATCCTTTGACAAAAGATTATGGACCCAGAGTGATTAGAAAGCTATTGTATGTCTGTTTGTCTGCCAGACAGTATAATAGAACCTTTTTATTATATATATATATATATTCAAACCATACCATTATCTCGCGCGATTTCGAGCGGAGATATGGTGGAATATATACAGAGCTTCATAACAAATAGGCGTACAGACAAAAATGCAATTTTACACAAGGGACAAAATTGTGAATAAAACAAAACTAGTTGATTGTATAAGGCTGAAATTTGGATTACCCTTCTATTTAGGTACACTTGCATACTTGTAATATTTTATAAATTGTATCGTGCAAAGATTTTAATAAACAACAAAGAAATGGGTATATTGACTATACGCCCATTTGTTATGAAGCCCTCTGTGATAACGCTTACCTAGAAGATACCTATTCACACTGGACTTGAAGACACCTATGTTATAGGATTCGAGAAGAACAGACTCCGGCAGTGAGTTCCACTCCTTTGAGATTTGTATTCATACATACATACATATTATCACGCTTGTTTTCTATAGGGGTAGGCTGAGACGATGGATTTCCACTTGCTGCAAATTTTTTGCTATCTACATTCATTAATCTCTTCATAGATACACGATTTAGTTAATTGAAATCTTACAATTTAAGGACTGAATATTGCATTTTTTAGAGGACGCAATTTTATTTTATCCTGGAAAAAGGGGTGAAAACACTTTTTTCGCGATACCTCGGAAACTATGCGTCTTACAAAAAAAATGTAAAGTCATAATTTGTAGCTAATTGTTTTGCCTACAAATATGTGTAGGTAACTTTTTGCCCTAAATTAAAAATTAAAGAAGTTATAAGCAAAAAAGTGAGATTTTTTTATTCATTCGTAACTTAGCTAAGCTTTCATTTCTATGAAATTTATTCTATGTTCGTGCTTCTTCTGCCATACCCAAATTTCACTAACATGCATTAATGTTGGCACCAACACCCCTTGATGGACAGCCACGCGTGCCTTTACAGACACTTTCCCGCTCTTCATAAAAGTGCTTAGATTTGTATAATATAGACTTAATTTACTCGTAAGTAAACTCTGTCAATTTATAACCAAAAAGGCCGTAATGCGTGAGTGAGACAGCGAATTCCATTTAAGGGCCCTGTTGTCGCAAAAGGTCAAACGTGGGGTGTCAACAAAACAATTCTTCGTTCGTATTTACTGATCAATAATTAAAAGTAGGAATACAATATGAGACGTAACGTGTTTTTTTGTAATTTTTCTAGTTATTATAAGTTAAGTAAAAAAAACATCAAATGTTACTCCTTCAATTTATGTCAAAATAGAATAAAAAATATCTAGATTTTTTAAATTAATTTTTATTGTAGGTGTTCAGTAGACAGGCAGACGACCCTCTGGAAAGCGGTTACCATCGTCTATGGACATTTGCAGTATCAAAGGTGCTACAAATGCGCTGCTGCTCTCTGAAGGGAGATTGGAACTTGGTTGTTCTGGCGGTATACTCTAGAATATGGGTGGTAGCCATCCAGTCTGGAAAATACCCTAACACTTGGCTGTGGGTTGTTTTGTCGCTTCTTACAAACAGGCCGCCCGGCCGCAGGAAATTGTACTCTTTCTCTGTTCCTGCATAGATGAATCTGCATCTTTATAAAAGAGAAAGAAATAATTAGATTTTCTTAAATATATTTTTTTTATTCGAAATAAAACAATTATTGTTTTATTTCGCAACAGAAAAACGACCGCGTCCATAGAAGCTCCTCTATAGCCCGAAAAATGCGTACCGAAAAATTATCAGGGCCGCGTTGCTATAAGCCTTAAGTGGCTTCTTAATTGATACATTATACTGACGGTCAATTCTTTAATCTAAAACCCGTGAGTGTATCAACAGAATGGGCCTTTTCAAATAAAACTATCAGAAGGGCTCAGGTACTTTACCTTTCAGGGGAGGCGCTTTAACGTATAAATGTCCCAGGGCACACGCATGACCGAAATTAAATTAAATTTTCAACAAGACACCCTCATTCCCGGTCGTTGCAGACAGGGCTGCCAGCTCTTATCGATATTGATGTCTTAATTAAAATACTTTTAAAATGTATTCGTGCAGGAACGGAGAAAGAATAGAATTTTATGCAGCCGGGTGGATTTTCGTAAGAGGTGACAAAACTACCCACAGACAGGTGGCAAGGTATTTGTCTGACCTATAACAACCTTGAGTTGCGTTCCGTCATTAGCAACAAGGCTCCAGTCATCTTTTAGAAAGCGATGCAGCACATTAATAGCACCTTCGGTGTGACAAATATCCATAGGCGATGGTAACCGCTTTCCATCAGGTGGGTCGTCTGCTTGTCTTCGAGTATAGAACTCGTGCAATAAAAATATACAGAATAGCAACACCTTGGGTGAGTGGGAAAAACGAGCAGAATGGGTTGTATCGGGACTTACTGGAAAGAGATTGGAGCTCATGAAGTCCAATGACGTCTTCTTTACAATATTTTTTATTGTTCTAAACTTTTTAACTTAAACAAAATAGGGTTTTTTTGCTGGAGTTCAGCAGACAGGCAGACGGCCCACTTGATGAAAAGCGGTTACCATCGCCTATAGACATTTGAAACATCAAAGGTGCTACAAATACGCTGCTGCCTTCTTAAGGGGGACTGAAACCTGGTCACTAATGCTGGAACACAACTCGAGATTGTTATGGCGAGATACTTTAGACCAGAGGTGGTGGCCATTCAGTCGGGGAAAGACCCTACCACCTGGGTTTATAAACTTTGTTATTACTTCAAAGATCTGTAGATTCTCCACATCCCCGCTGGTATTATCATTTTCAGTACGTATACTCTTCCCAGTCACGGAATTAAATAATCGAAAAGAACTCTGTTCCTCGTTTAAAAACATAATCAGTCTCCAAACTCGCCTATAAGACATTTAAATTAAATACAGTTGGTACCGTTTACATTGTACATCAGACACGTATATTTTGTTTTGTATATCTCGAAATGGTTTATATCGAGAGCTTAATTTCATCAGTTTTGACAGCCCTAAGCACACGAGTGTAATATATCCCTTAAAAAGAACCGTTGTCGTACCTTTTAAAATTATGTTCCTTTTTTAAATATCCCCTTTCGTGTCGGTTATAGCAGCCAGTATTATATTATCTCCTTCGAAATACAATTGGATGCTTCTTTTTTTTAATATGTCTGAAGGATTTATGTATCCAGCCAGTGTTAAATATTCGAGTCTCTCTTTTTAAGTATGGCTTTGCTCGAAGTGCATCTAGCCAATGTAAAGTATCCACGAGTATTCAAGTTTTGTAAATCTCAAACAAAAAGCCTAAGTCAAATTAAAAGTCTTTGACGATGACAAACGAGAATGTCTCTTGTACCAGCCCGAATAGAAATTTTAAATTGACTCACTCGAATCACAACGTGACTGTAACGGACTACTTTGTTTCTTTAAGTTCCTAAATGGTTCAATTGACTGACGTCAACTACAAGTCCAGACGTATCTTCCTTCATTGATTTTAACACTAGATACAAAACTCTTAATCATTCGCCTAGACTCTTTTCCCTTGAGTGTTTAAAAATAACACATCGTTTTATAATCAAATCACAAGAATGTGCAGGCTGTATAATGAGATTGCAAATACAAATATATCCATTGATATTTTTAATTCCTCCTTCTTTAAATTTAAACCCGAAATTCGGGCTATTATTTGCACCAATATTTCTGGCATAATTACATAATAATTTTGTTACCATACCACTGTAAAACTAACATTATAATAAGTCATACTAAACCCTAGATGTCTTGTCAATGTATGGTACATTATGTGCTCACATGTTTAGAGTTACATCTTAGTCCTAATAATTTATATAATATGAAATATGTAACTTTAGCTGTGTCTTGTTTTGTGTGCCAAATAAATAAATAAACTAAGCAGGTGAAAATTTTCACACATACCACATTTCTTCGTAAAAAGTAGCAATATGCAAAACATCACCCAACTTAAAAACTCAGCAGAGGAATGACATAAATTGTGAGTTTTCCATTTTTTATTTTTTTATTTATATACAATGCATACAGCAGCCCGTGTTATTTAGTACGTTTATATATAGGTACATAATACACTTTTTTGCATTACTGTTTTTTTTGGCTATTTGGAATGCAAAGCCTGTTACTGTCGCGTCGATTGCGGTTTATAATTTGACCTATTGTTTCAACTTTTGGGATTCATAACTAAAAACGACTTTACCTTAATTAACAAATGGACATTAACCTCCACCCCTCACCGTGGTATCGTACCCAGAAGTTCATCTCCATAAAACCCAGAATGATATACGCCATCTGGTTTCATTCACGGGAAAGCATAATAAATAAAATCAACGCACTCAACCGACGAGTCACGTCGGCGATAAATAAAAGACTGCACACACTTCGTCGTGATTTAAATCGGCTTAATAACCATACGGAATCGCGTGAAAAGAAAAGGCGTTCCCGAACACGAAAAAAATTACCTCACAATCTGTGGGGGATATAGATGATATTCACGTACCCACCTTACATTTATTTGTGCACCTTGTTGATACACAGCGAAAAGAAACAACAGTTCGTAACCACTTTTGTATTATTACACTTAATTACAGTATAAAACGATTTTTAACAATATTGTTACGGGCCACAGGACTCGAATTAAAATAAATGCCGTAGGAATTACTGTAGAGTTTATTAGAACTGTACAAATACGTGTAAAACAGGAACATATACTGCACGATTCAATGCAATTCAACACGTGCCAAGTCCGTCACTATATCGCTAATCGAAAGTACTACACACGTCTTGCTAGTATCGTAATCGTCGCTTGACTGCCCCACCCCTCCGTTCGGGCATTGTTTTTTACTAAACTGTATAATAGAACAATGGATCGCGTTCGCCAAGTTAATCCCGCACACCTGGCAAGCTTCGATGGCCTTAAAACAAGTTCAATAACAATAGCATGTTTTTCTGGATTAAAAATTTGTAACACAAAGTAAACAAAAGAAGTCCTAAATCAAAGAAGGCCATAAACGGCGTTTTATGACATGCAGTTGTGCGTTCTTAATCAGTCAATATAATATTTATAAATATTAAAATTGCGTTAATTTTCAAAGTGTATGTATATAGTCGTTGGTACTAGGGATGTTGGCACTATCTGAATATCCGAATAAAATAGTTTGGGACATGGCACGCAAAATTAAATTGGACTTCCTTAACAAATGATTGATAAGGGAATAATATGGTATAACATCAATACATTCGACTTATGAGTCACGTCGGCGATTAATAAAGGACTGAACACATTAAGTTGTATTTAAATTCGACTAATAACCCTATCGGTTGAAAGGCAGAACATTCCCAAAAAAAGCTTTTACAGAAACTTGAAAGGTGCCGTCTTACAGTAACATTAAAAAAATATAGTATTAGTCAAAAGTGAACAATATTTGTAAGATATTGAATGTGGTTAATGAATGATTGTGCATTTATATTGAAAATCTCAACTGTTTAGCAAAATGTGCTTTTTTGAACAGCCACAAAGAAACCCTGTTTGGCGTCAGTCAGTGTAGGTACACATTGGTTGAGGTATTTCTTTGTAGGTTATCCTAACACATTTTTATTTTTGGATACTAACTGTGTTTTAGTACAAACACACAGTCGCTAAAATACCATACTCTCTCTTTTTCTCTTTTCTTTTACCATATCCAAATTAATTGAGGTCAGCACAATGTGTCTTTTCCTTTCACACTCCTCTATTTTAATATACATCTTTTGTTACAACATAAATCATCATATCATCCTTCACGCAATCCATCCATCTTTTTTTGGTCTACATTAACATTTGTACCCTATTGTAGTTTAACATTCTTTTGTCACGTGACTTTCATCCCTCCTCATTATCCCCATACTATGTATGGCTTATCTTTCAAAACAGTTTCTGATTTGTTGAAGTTGATTTGTTTAAGATCTTATTAAGTTGCTATGCTCATAAAGAATCTAGAAGGCTACGGCGTGTTGTAAGATCACAAAAATGATCTCAGTTAATTTCACTGAACTATTTTAATATTCAAAAAGTACATGAATTTGGCTTAATTTCCATACGGAATCACCAGAAAGGAAACAGCATTCCCAAAAGGACACGAAAAAAATTACCTACCGTCTGCTAGGGATGTTTGCAGTTTGTGAATATCCGAATAAATTAGTTTCGGATACGGCACGTAAATTAAATTGGGTTCGCCATTCGCTCTGATATTAACAAGTGATTGACAAGGGAATTTGTAGGTCATGTCAATTTATACGAAATGACATGGGATATTCTGTGTTGTAATTATGTAACTGTCCATTTAGTATCATTGTGTTTGGTGATGTTATGTACTGGTACGCTAATTATTATCATATACAAGGTAGGTCCTTATAAAGGAAAGTTAAGTATTCCAATAAGTAATGTAGTAGTAAAGTAGTCGATTCCTTTAAGCCATGGCTTCTATGGTATTATGTCAAATAGCTAGTTTGAAAGATTTATGGTTTGTATGAGTTTTTAACTAAACAGGCTTCCCAGCATTTGTTAGAGTTTGATACACGTAGGGCCTTACTTACAATAATCTCTTAAATAAGATACTCTTAAGCCCCTAATCAATGGCCGTTTCAAAACTCGCCATCTTGCCTCTTAGCAGTCACCTAAACTACCTCTCGATGTTAGTTACTTTACTACCACCTCTCATCCTTAAGAGGAGTTTATGTGTAAGGTTTTCGTTAATTAATTGCTGAGAAGTTTCTTAAAATTTAACAAATGATTATAAGTAAGGCCAGTAGTGTTTTATCCCGTACCCACATTTGTTGTTGTATATTAATTTTAAATTTGATCCTATTATTGTTTTATTACACTAAAACTCTAGTTTAGATAAAAAGATATAAAATTATATTTCTTTTTCAAATAGGACATTACACGGTTTCTGAATCTAGTCATGAATATTTTTTTTTTTTAACGGCTAATGAACCAAATATATTTTCTTTCTAACTTTCTATTTGCAAATAAAATATTTCATACACATATAATCCTTGCAACTATTGAATTACAAACTATACTATCAAATATATAAAAACTAAAACTAAATAAAAAAAGGGGGGGGGGAAGTGCCTAAACGTTAATTAATGGTCCCAAACCACTGTTTGGGATGAATATTTAATTTTTTTAAAATAACTTTCAAGTAATCTAGAAAACGTTAACCCTTCGACTTTCTGGGTGCTCCTTTTGTCAGTTTATGTAAAACGATCAAGTAACGCAATGACAGCCAGATTGACTAACTGGTACAGATGGGAACGAATCCTTACATGTGATGTTATATATAGGTCACTAGCGTAGCACACGAGTCCAATCACCTGTATGAGTGTGATACATATTTCCACGTTGCATTATTTGTGTTAGCAGTGTGTTTGTCTTTGAAGAGAAAATTTATTCACCAAACAGGTAGTACGCTGGCTTGATTCACAGTATATGCGTTATTACATCGTCGGAAGTATTTTTTTCCTCCTGATGCTCACGGTTTTCAGGTTTTTATTTTTTATTGCTAAAGTCTTAGTTATTCAATATTCTATGTATTTTTTATTGCTATTACACTGCCAGATATACTACTCTTATTTTTAATCCTAATTATATGTAACTATGTGCCTATAGTGTATATATTTTTACTTATCTAATTCCCTATTAAAATATTTGACAATGATTTGTTGCAATTTGCCATGTAACAATATTCGGTTTTTATACATATTATTTTATAACTGAACTACTATTATTTTCATATTAATGCTATTTATTTACTGCGATTATTATATAGGTATATACCAAAATATGCAAACAGAACTTATATAATGTATCCCTAGGCTGGAAGTGTTTTAAATTTATTTATTTTATCATTTTTATGGTGCTTTTGATTTTTTGACAAACGTCGTTTTAGGTATATTAAATTGTAGCATTTATACAAAAGCTATCAAATAAAAATAATAATAATCTGATGATTTATAATTTTTTTAAGTTAACTTCTTCTTAAGACGCCATAGCCTCCGTATTCCCAGACCCCTAGTACCACTAGCAGTTCACCCCTGTAGCCCGGTACTTTTTGTTCTCATTTCTCATAATAGTCCTACACTGGCCGGGACTTGTCTTTGGATGCATTAGTATATAGTGAAGACAGGGATAATCGCCGGTCAGTGTAACGCCACATTTACATTAAATTTGTCAAGGGGCCTCTAGGTGTTGGCCTTTTTTTGCTAGGGGATATCCGTTTGAGGACTAAGCCGTGACAGGCCCAGAAGCCTGGGGGGATGTTCGCGACCCGGTGAGAGTGTGGTATTCGCCAGATCGGGGGTGGCACTAGCTTGCCCGGTCAAAACCGGTGCCACGCTATTGCCACTCCCCAGTTAGGGATACCCACTAAAACCCCTGGGTGTTCCGTCCTACGCCTTATGCCAGGGCTACGGGTGTAGGCAATCCCGTCTCCGCATGCCCTGGTAGGCGTGGGCCCCGCTCACTGGGCTTCTTCCAATGCCGGTGGAGCTACTCCCCCGGCGACTTCTCGGTCTTTTCCGGGCGTGGGGCGGTCTGTAACACACCCCACGGGAAGAGAGATGAGCGCGCGCGGAACACTCGCGCTCTCATCTCGACGGCATGTGCGGGTGAGTGAGAACCCCTATACCCCTAAGGGCCCCACCCACGCCGCCCGCTTACGGCGGGTAAGGTCCAGGTCCGACCTCCGGCGTCGGCGCGTCCTCCTTTGGCGGGAGCGGAGCAAAGACGTGCACTCACGCTCCCGTTCCGCCTCCTCCTTCGCAAACATGACGTGCTCGCAGAAGGAGGAGACGGTGTCCCATCCAGTGCGGCTCCCGACCATGGTGCGTACCACGGCCAGGAGCAAAAGGTCTAGTCCGGGGCCTTTCCTAAACCCCACGCAAGCCCTCACAACGCCCGGGCCATTATTATGGGCCGTGGTCGTAAAAAATATGATGTTTTTTTTTCATTGACAGCTTTCATAACTTTTTTGTTTATCCATTTTCAGTGTTTTGGTTGTTTGAAAGTTTTGTATCCGACAGCTTTCGTATAAAACGCAACTCTAAATCCGCAATTTTACCTTATATATACAAGTCGCGTAAAATCAAAATCGGCGGCGATTCGCTGGAGTGAAATTATTAATGTTGGGTGGGGAAATAGGGGGTCCCTTAAATGGGAGTTTGCTAAAAAGGGCAGGGGGGGTACGAATTTTGCACCCCCAGGCATATGAAAATATATGGGTTGATTCAGCGCCAGCATGTTTCGTTACGTTTATTTGTCATGACGCAACTTTATCACGCATTATGCAATGCGATGCGATGCGAACTGGCTCGAATTAATGCGAATACGTGCGATGAATTATGGCTGCTGGATTTTTTGTGCTTAATGCGTGTTTGGGAAGCGTCAACTTGTTAAACATTTTAGACAATGGAATATCAGTCGAGGAGATTAAAAATGTTTTGTTTATCTTACATATATATACAGTTATACATATACAGATGAATAAAATTGAAGTGTCTGTTTGTAATGTTAAAATAAAAATGTGAATAAAAGGAGGTTGGTATTTGGAAACAGAGATTTTGAAAATGCAATTTTTAGAATTTGACTGTCTGTCTGAATGTTCCGGCTAATTTCTGAAACGGCTGGGCCGATTCAGACCGGACGATACTAAAGACTATATTAAAACTAAAATAAAATAAAAAAGGAAAAAATACCTAAAGATAAGTTATTGGTCCCAAACCACTGTCACTTTCCGGGAACGTTCCCAAAAGGCTGAGGGCGTTACCACGTTTTATAGCAACACTTGAGCAAAATAGACGCCAGCTTTCTGGTCACGTGTAACATCTAGTAACGTTTGGCGACTTTTTTTAAAATCTAGTTTTATTTATATATTTTTTTTTAAATTTTTTCTTTTTAATATGTCAAGACTAACGCTTGAAGTTTTGAACGACACACTCGAACTCTTTAATAAGTTATTATATACTTCAAGTATATTAACCTAGGGGTATTCCGCGTTATTGCAGTTTCCTCAAGAGCTTTCCTCGTACGAACTTCCCCAACTTCGTGTTTATATAGCAATTATCAAAGCATTAATTAAACTCGCTTAAGCTCGCATTGACTCTCAATTAAATTATTTGAAATAAGCTGGAATAATACTGACCATATGAACTAGACACCTATATATATAAATACCCATTTTATATGCTAGTATGTAGTATCAAAGGTTTCACAATCAGCGCACTAAATCTGTAGGCCTGAAACAAACAAATTATAATTATATGAAATAATAATTATAATTAATTATAGTGATAATTAACCCGCGTTAAGTGGCACCTCGGACCCGACTCCGGGGGCCAAGGCAAGGCTCCCATCTCCGTGCTTACCTTAGCCAGCCGGCACGGCGTGGAGATCGCTAGAGCTAAATTTCCAGCTCCATGGGTGTAAGTGATAAATGGCATCACGCCATCATGCAATGGCAATAGCTTCGGTGAACCTGCAGGCCACCTCTCTACACTTCTTAGCCACTAACATGCATGTTGCCCCCGTCTTCTATGGCATTTTTGGCGCCCATGCAGGGGGCAGCGAGTCACCATTTTTCCATGTTCCCCGAACATTCCCAGATCACCACTCCGTGCCTTAGCCAGTCGGCATCAGAGTCGAAATCAGAAGTAGATTCGGTAAACCTGCAGCCCACCCCTCTACACCGTTTAGCCACCCATTTTCACTTGGGCCCACACGCTGAACTACGCAACTGTTATCTAGAATGTTTGTTCCATATATCACAATGATCTGAAGGGAACTTACCGCCGAAGTTTCCTTCTACGCTACGGCAAGGGGTTGTTTAAGAAGGAATTTATAAAATGACTTACAAGCCAGCAACGTGTTGGAAGTGCCTCTGGTGTTGCAAACGTTAATAGGCACGCAAACCGCTTTCCATCAAGTGGGTTTTCTGCTCATTTGCTGCTAAAGGCAATAAAAACGAAAATTAGTTAATTTATTATTATTAATAGTTCTTAAATCAGTATCAGTGCCATTGTTAATAGATGCCATGTCTTAAACCAGCATGTCCATTGCTTCTGTACTTTCTCGGCCCCTTTGTAATCTTAGATCACTATCTTCGAATTTCATCTTGAAACTTCGCAATCTTTCCATGGAGTTTGTTCGAGTGGAAATTTCGATCTGGCGCGATCCAAACCATATTTATCTATTCAATGGCTTGAGAATAAGTAATTTTAAGATAACTTAATGGATTTGAGCCGACCGCGGTTATTGGGTACCTCTTCTCTCTCAAAGACTATCGGAGTTTTCAAAGCCAATAGTATTGGCTTTGAAATTCGAAATGATTTTTTTTGTTTTAACACAGTTTTCTATCCATATTCTCTGACTTACGTCCGCCCAGGGCTTCATCTGTGTTTGTTTGAAAATTGATCTATTGCTACAACCTAGGCACCGACAAAGACAAATTCCACGTACAGATCTGTAAAAGCACATTTTATTACCTGTCGGCATTGAACTAATTGGAATCCCTTTATGATTGTCTTCTTTTGTTCTCTTATTTATTGGCATACTATAGTTATTGTGGGATACAGCCTATTGTCCTATTGTACTCGCTCATTAACATCATTAGCCAGGTGCTGCGGATTCTTTTGCAATTGTGGAGTAAACGAGGGCTTGATGGAGAGAGGGGGCAGTCGAGCCACAACTATGATACGGGCGTGACGTGTGTATATTCGGGAATCTAATAGTGACGGACTTTGTTTTATGGAATTACGACTTTCTGCATTACGCTTGGGTTTGTTGTGTTCGGTTATATTTGTACTTGTGTTATGCGTGTTTTTATAGTTCTAATAAACTCTATAGTTATTCTAACAACAACAATATGTACCCTGTACTTCTTACTTACAAATAAATTTCATTTAATACTCTTAGACCCTGTTTCGCCGTTAACATGTTAAAAAGTGCCTCAACTGATGTAATTATCTTCTACCCTATTATGTTACTTCATACGGAAGTACATATCATTCATAACGCTCCCAAAACTCCACGCGAAGTAATTCAACAAGACTTCGAACTATTATACTGAGTAAATAGAGTTACTTCACAACAACATTAAATAAACACGTTTAGTGTTAAACTTTGTATCATGGAGTTTAAAATATTTATGGGGATTGTACCTACTTTCATGTTCCCTTTGAGACCTCACCTGGGGCAACGACCCACTCCTGCTAAACTAAAAGGATGTGCCTAAACGACGACAAAGAGCTATTCAGAAATAAAGTAACTACTCAGCTAATCCAATAATTAGGTTTATTCAGTCAGGTTTAGTCGGCAATAATCGTCTTTCTTGGACTCGTCTTCAGAGTCTAGAGCATAGACGCAAAGTCGCTGGGCTGACTGTCTTCTATCGGATACATTTCTTAGAATTGCACGAGCTGAGATTCCTCCATCCCCTTTTTACCATCGAAAACCAGACGGATCGGTTTGTGTCACCTCTACACAGTGGAAACACCACCAGTCAGAACCAAGCCTTTTGCTTCATCTTTCCTGGTGCGCACTGCCGATGAGTGGAATAATTTGAATTTCTACACATACTTATTTCCTCACAATAAATCAAAGACAGGCACGTTACACTTGTCTGCCATGTTTCGGCATGTATCGATTAAGGGATTATACTAATTAAATGCTGTGTCACACCTGCGTCTTCTACACATATATATTACATGCTTACAACGCATGTTGATGTTATGGCGAAGCTACACTATTAACTGTGTGTGTAACCTGTGAAGAAAAATCTGTAACAATCATAATAATCTCCAAACAAATTTGACGGCTTCTGTAGTTGAGCGGGCTAAGCCTTTGCCGGCCTTTTTTATTTTTTTATTTTTTTTTTTTTTTGACCAGGAGAAATCCGATTGAGGACTAAGTCGCGACAAGGGCAGAACCTTGGGGGGATAATTCGCGACCTAGTGTGGGATTCGCCAGATTGGGGGTGGCACTAGCATGCCCAGTCAGAACTGGTGCCATGCTATTGCCACTCCCCAGTTAGGGATACCCACTAAAACCCCTGGGTGTTCCGTCCTTCGCCTTATGCCAGGGCTACGGGTATATGACCTAGCCTCTCCGCAGCCCTGGCAGGCGTGGGCCTGAGAGGCCTCTTCCACTGCCGAGGGATTACTTTTCTCCCCCAGCATCGTCAAGCTCTCTAGGCGTGGGGCGGTCTGTAACTCGCCCCACGGGAGGAGAGGTGAGCGCGCGCGGAACACGCCGCGCCCCCATCTCGACGGCATGTGCAGGTGAGTGAGAACCTCTATACCCCAAGAGGCCCCACCCGCGCCGTCCGCTTATGGCGGCCGAAGGTCCTGGCTGGCCCTCCGACGCCGACGCGTCCTCCTTTGGCGGGAGCGGAGCAGTGATGTGCGCTCACGCTCCCGCTAAGCCTTTGCCGGCCTACCTCAATTCAACTCCCTCTGCGTCTCCGGGTTGGGTTACTGGTATAGTAAATTTCGGAAACGTATTTTCTCCCTTATTTACTATGGTCTGAGTGTCTGGGATCAGTCACAGAGTAGTCCATTGTATATTACCCTTAACACAAGCGTGACTTGTTTAATTTGGAGATAAACAATGTGTGTGTGTCTGCCGATTATTTAAAAATAAAATTCGAGTGCCTATTCCTTTAAAAAAAATAGTTTTTCAAAATCAACATTTTTATACTGTATAGGCTCTGTGCGGCGCTATAGCCACGTATAATTAGGTTCGACAATTATGGACTGTATTGGGAGATATATGACCTGATCCTGGCGCTAGAAAAGCAGAAGCTCCACCAACCTTAAGATCCACCCACTCCTGGCTTGGTTCAGGTTGCAGCACACAGAAGATCACAGCACAGCACCAACTTCACGTTGAAAGGATCACTTCTTTTGACCAGTATTGCACAACAAGTTCTTAGCACGGCCAGTAGTTAATTAACAGTTAGCATAATATGATATGTTAAAATAATACACGCACGGCGCGATCTATCTTTGCCAAAACGTTGACATTAAGTGGTCCAAAATGGCTGCCCCTACCCTCTTGCGCATTGACCGTCACCTCACACAGAAAGAGGGTAGACAGCAAAATTAATGGAGCGAATTTCTACCTACCTCGTAGTAGGCAAGGACCGAACAGGCTCGCTTTTAATCATTATGTCATTCGATTTCGAGAAACAAGAAAAAAACTCTCTCTTGACCCCTGACGAGTAGAACAGTGAAAAAAATACTATGCTCAGAGCTTGCAACATAGGAAAAATCGACCATAGCTCCCATTTCAGTCCAGATAATTAAAAATCAGACTAACAGGTTACATTTTCTTGACAATCGGTTCCAATGGTATAATTTCCGAATTTTTATTTAAAGATCAAAGAATCCAAGACAACTCACATGTTAATATTTTAGTATCGATTGACGCCCTTAATAACATAATTTCCAGCCCTCTGATCGTCATAACGACCGGTACCATATAACACAGTACCACATATATCGTAATGTAGGTTACATTTTTTTCATAGTCGGTTCCGCTGGCATTGTGCCTACGTAAAATACGACATCAATTCCATATATTTATTGCTTAATATTTAAACGAGTGCTCTTTATGTACTGCTCACTTATTATTTTTACAAGCTAAAGGACTCCAATTAAAATAAATAGTTGGAATTGCTATAGAGTTTATTAGAACTGTACAAACACGTATAAAACAGGGACATATAAAACTGGATGCAACCAGTTCACACTCCACGGTAACTCAACACGCGCCAAGTCCGTCACTATATCGCTAATCGAAAGTCTTACTCGTATCGTAGTCGTCGCTTGACTGCCCCACCCTCCGTTCGGGCATTGTTTTATACTAAACTGTATAATACCGAACAAAGGGGCCGCGTTATGAGTTAATCCGCCATCTGGCAAGCTTCGTCGCAATGCAATAAAAAAAGGATTAGTTCGACTCTAATTACAGCCATAAATAAGTACGATAACAATAGATGTTTTCAAAGTTTAAACACGAAGTAAACAAAGGAACTACGATAGAGGAAAGGCAATAAATGGCGGTTTACGATATACAGGTGTGCGTACTTTGTCGGTATGTAACATTATGCTATTTGGGGAAAGGTTATTTCTCTGTTTCCAATTATTTTCTTTGTGTTATGTATGGAGACCCAGGCACCCGCCGCGCGCTTCTGTCTGGCAGCCGCGTTGTTGTCGCTTAACCCTGAGTATATGTCTGCCAGGCGGAGCCGTACACGTCGTACTAACATCTGATAGGAAAATTAAAACTAAATAATTGTATAATAGCTCAAATACGTTGGTATAGTTATTACTGCCAGGGTCTGCGGAATGGCAAGGCCTTTATCTGTGGCCTTAGCATAAAGGTGAAGCACGAAACATCGAGAGGTTTAAGTGAGTACCCTCGATTTGCGTGGCAATAGTACTTCTCCAGGAGTGCTAGTGCTAACCCAATGTGGTGAATCCCATAGCAGATGGTAGAGGTAAGGAGAACAATCTATGTATATGAAGAAGTGTCCATCGTAATGCATTAAATTTGGGTGACACCACTTTGGCATCAGGGTGAATTTTAAAGAAAGCGCCAAAAGTTATTACAGTATTATTATAGTGTTTTAGTTTTTTCAAATTAATTTTTACAAAATCACTAAGGGTATTATTCAAAATTCACGAAATTGAAATCACTATTCACCTTTTCATATAACAATTATCTTTGAGGTTATATTTAGTAAATTACTTTGTACTACGTAAATAGTTGACGTTTTATAACAGTGTACTGTCACCAACTACTCTGGTCGCCAAAGATATTATTTTTTTAGTTCGGCATACTTCGATTCGTCTACAACAGCTACATTCATACCCTACTCTTTGTCTACCAGCGCCAAATAAATCAAATTAGTACTTATAAATGTGCAATAGTTTCCTATAGATATATATAATACGTCCGGCGTAACTTGGCCAATGTGAACATAGGCTCTGCGAACTTTAGAGCATGTACACTCGTGTGATGAGTGGGCATGCGACTCGTCAGTGAATACAATTGGTCGCCCTTCATCCCTGTATTTTTCCTTGCTTTGTACTAGTTGGTCACTGTATTTTATTCATGAGTTTACATGCGCTAAAGTTCGCAGAGCCTATGTTCACATTCGCCAAGATACGACGGCCGTATTATAACTATTAACCAGAACGATGAAAACCACGTGTATACTACATAAAATGAACTACGAGTTTTCATTTAAATTTTGGATATTTTTATACAAACAAACTCTTTAATTTGTATATTAATATATAATATACATTGTAACTTATAATACATTTTTTACGTTGCAGGTAAGGCACTTTCCGGTACAACGTGTGAATAAAGTTAATTTACAGAAATTACTGTAACGGTAAGTTTATAGGTTTATAGTTATTTCTGTGAACATAAAACTAGACTATGGCCTATAGCGCAATACACATCCGTCGACATATTATGTCGGCAACTTTTTGTCAGCGGACTAGTTGTTGGCTTCACTCATTGCAAGTTGGAAAATTTTGGTCGGGGGCATAACCTACAGCACGTCATAACAGCTTGAGTGTCGCTGGGACTGAGCGCTTGTGTACGCAAGCCGCCGACATACCGCCAAAATGTCGGCGGGTGCATATTGCCGACATGATTCTTTTCATATAGGCCACCTGGTGGTGTCGGTGAGTCGACGGTTTTGGTGTTTATTGCGCTTTAGATCTTTATATATATTAAATAAAAATCTAGAATCCGATTCCAGCGCCAACTATTTTGTTTAGGTTGATGGGTTACATTATTGAAGTATTAGTATGGATCCCTAATTGTTATATAGCCTATAATAATAAAGGATAATGAAGCATTCGAACGGTGACAGAACTTTTGAAATCGGTCCAGTAGTTTTTAAGTTTATTCGTTAAACATACGAAATTACAAATCTTTCCTCTTTATAATATTAGTGTAGATATTATAAAACAAGAGTAATTGTGTTTCCATCATAATTAGTAGGTAAGACGTCACGCTAAAATTGAATACATGTATTTAAGTAATTAATTGTATTGTTTAGATAAATACCATTTTATTGCATGCCAAATATACAATTACAAAAACACCATATTTCCAATATTTTCCAAGCAATACGATAGGCGACCATATCGCTCAAAGCGATCTCTTCCAGGCAACCTAAATGAGTGAAATTGGAATCAGGCGAAATAGGTGGTGCAGTAAAAAGACAATAAACACATAAATACTCAAAATAATTTATAAAATAAATAAACGAATACGTACATATATACATAGTTATATACACACTACAAAACACAAGTTATTATAATAAATGTATTAGAATGATTATATTCTGTTAATCAGGCATAGCTATTGTTTATTAGTGTTTTGACTAAATGATGGATTTCCGTTGATTTTAGTGTCGTTATTATACCATAGCAAACCACATATATAGTAATTTTCAGGTTCGCGCATTAAAAAAGAAGTATAGATATGGCTGGATGGATACATTACGCTTTACTAAGCATAAGAAGTCATTGACCCAATCATACAATATTTTGTGGTTTCATCTTGAGAGTTGGATGTGAAAATAAAAATGTAAGGGCAACGTAAAACAAATTACCCTGTTACCCACGCTTCAATTTATGAAGGGGATCAAAGCTATTATTTATTCAACCATGAATGAGTATGGAGCTAATGAGATTCTCGTAACATATCTTCCTGAGGTTCTTCAGCAATTTCGATAGACATGAAAATTTTACCGTTATATTCGCCTGTTGTGGTATACTTTTGCTCTTGACAATTTTTTTTTATTGCAGGAGTTCAGCAGACAGCCAGACGGCCCACTTGATTGATAGCGGTTACCATCGCCTATGGACATTTGTAACACCAAAGGTACTACTAATGCGCTGCTGCTCTCTTGAAGGAGACTGGAGCCTGGTCACTAATGCCGGAACACAACTAAGGGTTGTTATGGCGACATACTTTAGACCAGGGGTGGTAGCCATCCAGTCGGGCAAATGCCCTACCACCTGGCTGTGGGTTGTTTTGTCGCCTCTTACAGCCCGCCCGGCCGCAGGAATTTGTATTCTTTCTCCGTTCCTGCACGGATAAAAATTTGTGGCGGCAAGGAGGTTGGGGCCTCGAGGAAAATCTCTTTGCCCCGGCTTCTACTGGACGGACAACTACCCGTCGGTGGCGGAGGTTGGAGCCATTGGAGCCTTCCTAACGGTGATCTTTATATAAAATAAAAAATACAACGATGGCCTGATTGAGGGAGGGTTCAGTGACAACTACGATCAAGGCGTGACGTGTGTACAATCGGCGAACTACTAGTGACGAACTTTGCACGTTTTATTAAATTACAACCTTCTGTATTACGTTCGGACTTGTTGTGTTTGGTTATATTTGTACCTGTGTTATATGTGTTTGTTAGTTCTAATAAACTCTACAGTAATTCTAACGGCATTTTAATTCGAGTCCCGGTACCCGTAACAGTATTATTAATCAATGTCTAAATTAAATAATACACATACAATCTGGCCTGCCAATATTTTTTTGCCATGGAATACGGAAACCGCGTTCCGAACTTCCGTTAACGCGAGAGCCATCTATCAACAATGAGTGGACACATCCGGGGTATTAATCACCTTTATTGGCCATTATTGATTGTTCTTCGGAAGAACCATTATTTAGGCGTGTGTTCCCAATGTTGCTTTGACTTCCCGTGGTATCGCTTACCCATTTTATTAGGTCTTAATGACCCGTGGATGATGGGATTTCTAGTGACATGGTTTCGGTTTTAACGGTTTTTGTAAAAAGAAACTTACATGATTTTGGTGCAATGTAATATTTTGCAACCAATTACACTGTTCAATATTGTTTATATGTCTGTGTTTTTATACATCCTAACCTTTAACCAGCATCTATAAATTAATGCGTGAAGTCACAATTTTGTATCATTTTTTACGAAAATAGCACGAACAGAGGAGTATGAAATTTCGCACACTTATCTATATTAATACTAGCTGTCCCGGCAGACGTCGTCCTGCCCGGTAAAAATAGGGGTTTGTCGCAGAGGGTTAATAATTTAGGGTTCTATGTATTTTTGTATCTTGTATCATAAAAAAATAGAAATTAAAAATTTTGTCTAAAAAAAAAATTATGGGTGGACTACCCCTAACATTTAGGGGGATGAAAAATAGATGTTGGCCGATTCTCATAGGTACCGGATAAGCACAAAAAAATTCATCAAAATCGGTCAAGCCGTTTCGGAGGAGTATGGCAACGAAAACTGTGACACGAGAATTTTATATATTAGATTATAAAGAGGTAAAGTTTTTGACGTTGTAGGGGGTCATCTCTGGATCTACTAAACCGATTTCAAAAGTTCTTTTCATGTTGGAAGCTACGTTAGCAGGGAGTGTCTTAGGCTATATAACATGACGCTATATACCACGGAAGCGTGAAAAGCGTGGATTAAAGCGCCCCGGGCTGCTAGTAGTTTATATGGAGAAGAAGCAACAAATGCTAATTCTAATATATAAAATTCTCGTGTCACAGTTTTCGTCACTCCTCCGAAACGGCTTGACCGATTTTGATGAAATTCTTTGTGCTTATCCGGTATCTATGAGAATCGGCCAACATCTATTTTTCATCCCCCTAAATGTTAGGGATAGTCCACCCCTAAATTTTTTTATTTATTTTTTAGACAAAATTTTTAATTTCAATTTTTTTATGATACAACATACAAAAATACATACAACCCTAGATTTTCAATCCTCTACGATCAACCCCTATTTTTTACCGGGCAGGACGACGTCTGCCGGGACAGCTAGTATTATTATAAAATTATGCATAAAAACACATTCAATCAATAAAAAACATAACAGACTCTTAGACTCTTTTTATTGTTCAAGTCAAATTAATTAATTAGTCTTTGACATTAATTATTATGGTCGCATTTTGACCACGGGTGACCATAATAAATTTAAATTATAACTTTGACCATTATTAATGTTATGTTTTCAAAGACTATACTATTATAATCTTTTTTTTTACTGATGGCTGCAATGCCGTTTATGCATTGATTTTGCCAATGTCGTGTGAAAAGAAAAGCCAGGTGAAAAAAAAATAGCTAAATAAAAAGCAATTTGGCCGGTATATTAAATAAAAATTCTGCAAATCTAATACAATATAAAAAACATATTAACTACAAACATACTTAAAACAAAACTAAATAATTACTAACTTCAAAACAAACTAAGTATAATATATATATATATATATATATATATATATATATATATATATATACTACAACATCAATATATATATACTATACAATCCATATAATTATATGAATATATATACAAGCATATATAATATACAAACTATTATAAAATAATATTATTCACAGTCAAGAATTTACAAAGAATAAATAAATACAAATGACTTATGCGATAAAGTTAAGAGAACACTACTATTAACAGGACGAGGGCAATTAACAGGAAGAATGTCATAAAGGGGAGTAACAATTTTACGGCAGTGGAAAAAGATATGTTCTATAGAACCTTCGCCCAGGCCACACTCACACAAAGAACTATCACGAATCCTGAGTTTTGCTAAGAAAACAGGGGAACAAACATGGCCAAGTCGTAAACGAATTATGATAGATGAATTTTTTTTAGGGATGTTGCGGAAACGGAAAAACCAGGGAGACGAGGGGATAAGGGGTTGGAGATTAGCAAAATGTTTGCCAACAGTTTGAGAAGAATTTAGCCATAAGTCATTCCATGATTTCAGCATCTCGGGTTTAGCGAGAGCTCGAAGATCGCGTGGGAAACACTTGGCATATTTACCAGAACCAGCGTAGACAGCTTGTTTGGTACTATTATAATCACAGATTTCGCCAAGGCTACACTGTGAATTTGACTTTGACAGTAAGCAAAGTGTTGCGGCGGCGCTGGATTTAGCGGGAAGCGAACTATATCAAACTTGCGGGAAAAGAAGTGTGGACAATTTGGAATGGGAATCGGAACGAGCACGCACTTACCTAGTTAATGAGAATGAAACACGGCTCCTCTTCTCCACTATCCACTATCACACACACTTTATTGTATTTTTATATATATAGTATTTAATTTTATGTATTTATTTTTAGTATATGATATATTTATAATATATAAAAGTTGCGGTGCGGAGCGGGTTATATATTTACATGGTGCGGGCGCGGTATATTTTAAGTTAATTTATGTTATTTTATTTATATACAAAGCGAGGCGATTTATTTAATTTAATGATATGACAATGAGTGACTGAAGTGACGTGCGAAAGGGGAACGCGCCGTCACGATTTAAGAAGAATTTAAATATGTTAAGGAAAAGTATCAATAGGTCGAAAGGAGGTTTACATGGCGGTACCACAAAGAGTATATATGCGTGTATCTGTTAAATATATGGTAGTGTGTGTAATATTTGTTTTTTATTAATTGAATGTATTTTTTATGCATAATTAAAAAATGTATATTAGCATTCTGCATTCCTTCTCTATATAGACTATAAATGTGCAAATTTCATACTCCTCCGTCTGCACAACTTTCGTAGAAAGGGGTTCAAATTTTTGCCTTACGTATTAATATAATGATTTCAATTAAAATTATTTGTTGATAATTTAAACACTGCTCTCATATAGATAGAGTTGGAAATACTTTGAAGTTTTTCATTAATAGTTCAAGTTTCGTGTTCGCTGAAATATATTATTAGGTTTTGAAATGTGATGACACGTAATTTAGGGCCCCCTTGCCACACAATATCAGACTCATAGACCCTCCTCCCCTTCCTAACGTGTGACGTAATTCACGGATGACCCCTTAAATGAGAAAAAAACAACTTAACAAAAATTATCTCGTCTATATTTATCAAGGTCGATTTACACCGCAGCACTACTTTTCAACACTCACCCAAAAATTACCGTATCCTTTTAGAGCATTCGTATTTCTTATCACGTATTACCATAACGTTTAGGTAAGACCCGAATTTCAACGACCATGTTGGGATCACGTACGTTAAGGTCTAGAAATCCTTCATATACTTCGATACTCGACATCACATAGCCTGTTAAGGTGCTTACATAATATAATTGAAGAAAAATGTCTTGCCATAATAAGTATACACAACTCAGCTGTGCCCTATAAAAACCTGGTAACTGAATGCCAAGAATTTTACTCACAATAGCTTAAAAAAATATGTATTTTTTTTATTGTCTTCCAAAAGAAGGTTTTCAATTCGACTGTATGTATGTTATATGCTGTTATTCCGTCAATTGTGGACTGACTTCTTTTGCTTTATTCAAAACTGTAACTACGGAGGTGGTCCCATTGCCAGCCAGTCAGGATCTGATGAGTGAATATCTGAGACCGAGAGTAACCTTTGTAGAAGAGCGCTATGAACCTACACTTTTCGAAATGTAAAATTCACTAATAGTGACCGCTTTCCATCAAGTGAGCCGTCTACCTATCTGCTGAGCTCCTGCGATAAAAAAAAAATTAAAAAAAAATCGAATCATGACTGGGTTAGATTCTCCGAGTGTATCATCTCCTTAATAGCCTGCCGACACTCGCGCTGAAACGCTAAGCGAAATGGGAATATTTCAAACATAAACGACTTTGCTGAATGCATTTTCAATTTTTATTATTGAAATTTTCAATGGCTTTTTGATAGAGCCATGGTATTTGCGATACCAACTATAGCGAAGATTGACAGAAAAAGTGAAGTATTCATTATAATGCAAAAAGTACAAAAAAAGATCTAAGTACAACACACATCTTGAAACATTTAATATTACAAATCATTTATTTAACATTATATTAATACGCGAAGCAGAAATTTCGTACACATTTTTCCGAAAATTGTGCGGAGGGAGTTTTATGAAATTTCGCACACTTGTAATTTATATAGTGAAGGAAAGCAAAATGCTACTATATTTTTAAAATTGTACATAAAAATAACTTTAAATCAATAAAAAAAACATTATAAATAATAATGCATTTATTTAAAGACAACACAGTCCACTAATACACAAACACGAAAAAAACAGTCCAAGAATATTAGATTATAATGTTGTTAGTAATTAGTTTTTTTTTTTCGCTATCTCTACGTTAGTAATTAATGAGTAGCACTGTTTAAGTGCTCTTAATGAAGGACCAAATCAGCGGGCAGTCAAATTTATCAACTATTGCCTTCAGGATGCTGTTGCTGCTACTACCCTCCGTGCAGGAACGGAGAAAGAATACAATTTACTGCGGCCGGGCGGCCTGTCGTAAGAGGCGACAAAACAACCCACAGCCAGGCGGTAGGGCATTTGCCCGACTGGATAGCTACCACCCCTGGTCTAAAGTATGTCGCCATAACAATCTTGAGCTGTGTTCCGGCATTAGTGGACCAGTTTGCAGTCTCCTTTAAGAGGGCAGCAGCGCATTTGTAGCATCTTTGGCGTTGCAAATGTCCATAGGCGATGGTAACCGCTCTTCATCAGTGGGCCGTCTGCCTGTCTGCTGACCTCCTGCAATAAAAAAACCATGCAATCTGCTTAGCATTATACACACTACCATGTATTTGACACGCACACGCATATATACTTAACAGTGTAGCCTTGGCGAAATCTGCGATTATAGAAGTACGAGAGTCTTTGACAGCAGAATTTTAATAACATTCAAATTAAAGTTAATTTAATTATGGTCGAATTTCGACCACTGGGCGATCACTAGTATTATTAAATCGACCATAAATAAAATGATATTATAAAGTATGAACTCACAATTAATCAAATATATAAACTATAGTATGCATATAATATTTTCTTAAGTTTTCGCGACTTGTACACATAATAAAACTACGTTTTAACGGTTTCAAGCGCGGTAATTTATTTTATTTAGGTTTATCCGACGTTTCGGCCGCTTTTCAGTTGCCGTGGTCACGGAAGACTTTTTCCTACTTTCCTTCTACCGTTAAAACTTAGTTTTATTATAGTATGCATATTCAAATATACTACGTGAATGTTCATATATGTTAAATATAGACCCCGTATTTTATGTTAATTATAAAGATTCCTATAAAAAGTTATTCTTAAAAAAAGGCAATTGGATCTATATTTCATCATCAACACAGATCAATAAAATTGAAGTGTCTGTGAAGTCGATAATAACAGATTCTTACTATATCCATATGAAAATATATACGGTAGGTACATACTTATATAAAAAAAATATATTTTAAATTGTTGTCTATCTGTTGGATGTTCAAGCTAATCTTTGAAGCAGTTAGACCGATTTTGACGGGACTTGCCCTGGCAGATAACTGATCTTATGAGTAACTTAGGCTACTTTTTTACCTATTTTAGAGTAGACAAAATCGCGGGCCCTAAATAATATTTGGGTCTTAGGAGAATATGTTCATAATTCCCCGTTATTTAACTGTAGATAAATAAACTGTGGCTCTATAAAAGCCAATATTTCATCATAGTGGTAGTTAAAATTATCATTTTCAACCAAACCCTGTATAGCCCCGGATATTCGGATTAGCCTAAATTATTTTGATTTATAACTTGTACGTTTTGGTCGTTTTCGTGTTGTACAAATAAATGGTAGTTTAATGGAGTACAATAGATTTCTTGGGTATATACTAGCTGTGCCCGCGGGCACAGCTAGTATATACGTCGTCCGCGTGGAATTGGTTTTCAAATTTTGCAACATTCTTCATTGGGGCTCCGCTTCTATTAGTATTATCGTGATGATATATAGCCTATAGCCTTCCTCGATAAATGGGCTATATAACACTGAAAAATTTTTCAAATCAGACCAGTAGTTACTGAGATTAGCGCGTTCAAACCAACAAGCTTTATATATTAGTATGAGATTGGTCTAACCCTCGGGAACAGCACTTTTCTCTGAATGAAAGGTGCTTTTTATCCTTTATACCCTTGACAACACATATGCAAAATTCCATGATAAACTGTTGCGTAGTTAAAGCTTGAAAACGTCAGAAACAAATAAACTCACATTCGTCTTCATTATATGAATTAGGAGACTATGTTTTATGTATAATAATTATACGCCTCGAAGCGTATCTTCGCTACAACGATTAGGTATATAGTCATCTAGTAAATCTTTCATCAATCAAAATTCCACCTAATATCTTGCGAGAGGTGGATTAATTAAAACACACTCCCTTCAGCAATAAACATATTGACATTAATTTATCCATGTTTATTCCCATCACTTCACATTACATGAAAGCTTATTTAACGTGAGCTCAAGAGCTGTAAGGCTTTTACGAGTAATTTTATTTCATACAGCGAATGTTAATTATACGCATATTTATTCAGGTTGGAAAATACGGGGTTTTTGAGCAGTCTTGTAAAGGTGAACTTTATCTTCTACTTCTCTTACATATAAAAATTAATGATTGTCTGTATGTCTTTATAGAATCGTAAACTATGTATTTGATCATGTTGTTGTGCATGAGTCAAATAAGGTTTCTGAGTTGGTTCACAATTGGACTCGGTAAGTGGCGCTGCTGTCGGCATATCGGTTGAAGCTTTTCCGGGCAGGATGACGTCTGCCAGGAAAGCTATTTCTTTATACAAATGATACGAATTTCATATCAACAAAACCCGAACCCCTAAATGTCCGGTAAGCAAGAGTAGAAACTATGACTTTATACTGAATTAGAGATGGTTCGTACAAAGAGACTACTCAAAATCACCGGCTTCCAAGAGTTATTAATGCAAGAACATAATGTCCACTAATGGACCAATCAACACGATCTATTATATCCCGGAAACACAAAGTAAACAGAATAGTATTCATGCTAGGAATACAGATAGTGGAGACGCATTCAGACATCTCGCTTGGAGTTATGATAATATATCTATTATTTCAATAAATGCTGGAGAAGGCGATGTCATGAGGAACGAGGCAATTTTAGCATGTATTGATTAGATTTTTTTTGTCGCAGCTCGCTCATGACAGCCGAATACAGGAATTTTGCAGTTACCTCGTAGTCAGCCACCAGCTCATGACAGCGTTGATTCAGCGATGTACCCTCTAATTAGAAAGTATTCAGGTATCAGAGTCATCAGAAATATCTGTAATTCCCTCGAAGCGCTCATATAATTATGTCTTAAGATTTAAGCATAGTACATGAGTTCTATACCTTCAACGTTTACAACACCGAGAGCGTTGTAAGTAACTGTAACAGTTTTCTGACCTCAGAAGCATGAATGTGTGAAGAATAAGATGGAAATGTTATTTCAAAATAGTATCTCGGGACCATTAGAACTAATTGTCTGGGGGTTGATTAAATTGAGTGGCGCATGGAGGATAGTTACCCCGTTGGCTAGGGTGACGTTCCACTAGGCGAGAGCTTATGACTAAATCGCCGTGTGGCGAGTAGACAATAAGACAAGTAGTTGTTACAGAAACCTTAACATTTATCGCAGGTGATGTGCACACCAATATTCTGATCATATTAAATATTATATTTACGCGTTTAGCAATTTAGGCATTTTTGATGATTTAAAGAAATGCTCAATCTTGTCGGCAACCTGTATAGCTTCAAGTTCATGTATTTGCTATGGTCTTTAATTATACATCAAAAAATTGCTCGATGAAACGTGACGCAACAAACTGTTTGTCACTAAATCTTGCAGTCACTGTAGTCGTCAACGAAACGTAAGGTCCATAATCCGTCAGCTCAGATTGCTTAGTTGAAAGATTTTCCTCGTAATCTGCCGAAGCTACAGAAACAATTTTATTACCAAACAAACTTTTATAATTAATCAATAACTCAGTTGAGAACTTTAAACTAAATAATCCGAGGCGGAATATAATTGAAGCGTCCCATAGTCCCATACAAATAGTCACAATGAAGTTAGTGCGTACAAACAGATATGGTGGACAAAGCGATATTAATGGGAATAATTTGCATCGGATCCAGGTGAAAATCGATTTAACCTTTATAATTGAACCGTGAACTATTCAAGTATTGAAAATCTCATTGTATTGGAAAGTTCATTATTTCGTATTGATTGAATTATTAAAATTCAATTTTGTATGGTTTTGTCAATCTCACTAACCGGCAGTTAATGTATAAAGGCACACATATTGTGAGCCACAAATTGATCAAGACACACTATTTTGGGTAATATGGGTAATCCCAGACACCTAAACCATAGTAAATAACGGATAAAATACGTTTCTAAAATAACCATACCAGGAATCGCGTTCTGCGTTCCAGTAAGCTAAGCCGCCAAAAGTTCATCCCGCTTAATCACGAAGGTGGTTGTGTATCTGGTTCGAATTCATGGATTGAAACCCAAGGAGGTTAAAATAACTAAGAACATCTAAATTTTAAACATCATTGACTCTGGACAGTTGCAGTATCAATGTGCTATCGGTTTCAAATAGGAAACTGGAACCTGGGCACTAATGATCACAGCTCAAGGTAAATACGGCATTTTCTAGATTTGGGGTGGTTCGCATGATATACCAATATAAGACAGAAGGTTTTATGACATCTTATAGTGGCAATAACGGGATAATCCGCGGAGTGACGCTCGCGGACTGCGTTTATAATACCGAGGTAAGAAAGAGAGTGTCGGGGTGAAGGTAAAGAAAGGAATGCTCCGGTGGTTCGGGCATGTGAAAAGCATGTATGATGAAAGAATGCCTAAACAGATATACAACGCAAAAGTGGATGGATGCAGAAGTCGCGGAAGGCCACGACACACCTTCCATGATCAAATTGATCGTGTACTAGCAGAAGGTGATGTCAGGAGCCTTCAAAACAGACGAGCATGCATGACAAGAGCTATGTATGTCAAAGAAGCAAGTGAGGTATGTAAGAATAAGCCTGAATGGTGCTCTGTTCTTTGTGCCTACCCCGCAAGGGACCTGGCGTGAAGTTATGTATGTATGTATGTTATAGTAGCATGAAGTAAAAGATTAACGCAAACAAAACATCACTCAAGTTTAAAAGGGTAATAAGATACCTGTGAAGGATTAGTATCGGCTTGCAGCAATACATAATATGTATGTACGGTATAATTCTTTAATTTCGAAAGTAACAAAAGCAGATTGGCGTGTCACCGCAGAGTCACTACATAACTAATGAAGCAGAAAAATCAATTTTATTAAATCGCCACAATTCCATTAACGATGTACACATTCTGGTACCAGGGGACGTATCAGTGTAATGATTTCCTCTCACTAATTGATGAAATTGCGAGAAGTGATACACCGAAACTACGAATAAATATTATATCCTGTGGTAGTGCTGTTAAAGGTCTTGCGAAAGATTTTTAACCTTACGCTAATAGTAACAAGGTTCCTAATGCACTGAAGCTTGCTCTCCTATAAATAAAATGAGTTTATGTGAACGTACTAATGAAAGATAAGTATATTTGTTGACTTCATAATTGGTAATAATGTAATGAAAGAAACTAATTAAGATAAAAACTTTAAGACTAATAAGATAATTGACAATCAAATCTACTTTAGTATTATTTATATTATTATAAACATACACGCTAAATAATAACATTGTTATCTAGTTATACATTAATAATATTAAATGATTAGAGCTAGGCATGTTTGCTGAAGAGTTTCTTGCGCCGCTTCTTCTCTTCAAGCCACAACATGTTGTGAAGTGGTGGTAAATTGATTAGGCTCCCATAGAGAAAATAATAACCATAAACAAAATAAAATAATTAAAATTAATAAGTGGTAGTGGGCTAAATAAAACTAACAATATTAATTGACTCTTGACATCTTTGTCTTCCGTGATCACGGCCACTGAAAAGTAGCCCAAACGTCGGATTAACAAAAATCTAATAAATTACCGCGCTTCAAAACGTTAAAACGTAGTTTTATCTAATATATAAAATTTTCGTGTCACAGTTTTCGTTGCCATACTCCTCCGAAACGGCTGACGATTTTGATGAAATTTTTTGTGCTTATCCGGTATCTATGAGAATCGGCCAACATCTATTTTTCATCCCCTAAATGTTAGGGTAGTCCACCCTAATTTTTTTATTATTATTATTTTGTTATGATACAGCATTAAAGATACATACAACCCTAAATTTTCAACCCTCTACGATAACCCCTATTTTTACCGGCAGGACGACGTCTGCCGGGACAGCTAGTTATGTATAAAATTCGCGAAAACTTAAGAAAATATTAAATGGAGATATGGTTTTAAATAATCTTTATGGTATCAAAATAATATAGTTTCCGAACGTAACATGACATACTAAGTAAAAAATAAATAGTTAAATAGTTTTTTAGTCTATGGCAGCCAAAATGTTGAACCAAGTCCTGTTAAACAAATAAAATGTTTTAAATGCAAGAGTTTGGACTTGTAAATCTAAAATCATATTAGCTTTTGTTTTATTATTGTATAGCTATGAGTATTATATTGTTTGTGGGAAAATTACAGTACTTTTATGGCAGGCAATATTGTTGTATGTTAGATATGTTTTACCTATATAGGTCTAGATTATTGTGGTATGGGGGTTTCTTATAAATACTGTTTATGGTAACAAATAATATTGTTTCCGAACGTAAATGTAGTATGATAGAAGAAAATATTTTTTTTTAGTCTATGTTTTAGTTATGGCAGCCCTAGTTTTATTATAATACTCTTAAGTGTAAATGCAGTTCTAAGTAACGAAATTTTTCTATTAGTAGTATCCAGCCCTATTCTTTCCTACTGACCCGATAACACTTGAATGCATACAAATATATTTCATTCTGGACCATAAAGCAGGGCCAGTTTCGCATTTTTCCACATAATCACTTGGCATTCGGAAAAAATAACCAGCAAACACAGGAGCCTCCCTGGAAATAAATTCGCCGTGGATTTAACGGGAAACCAACAATAAATTCGTGTGTCCACAAATCTGCGCTGGACCCCCCAATAATTTCCTTCAATTTATAAATGGGGACGTCATCATAACGCGGCCATCTTCGTCCGCCCATTTGGTAGGACGTTGATAAATAATTTCATTTCTTTTCCTTCGAATGGCTTTTGGGCTGGGAGCACATTGTGTTGTGTTGACGTCTGTCACTGGTGACATTGACAGCTCGTAAGTAAGGCGTTGTTGGTAGTAATTGTTGAATGCTTTTGAACGAAATTATTACTGGACGGGCTTTTATTAGCGTTTAGCATATTTTGGCAAAGACCGAACTTTTATGAAGTGATTGCGTACGTACGTCTATTTGTCGACATAGAAATGTCAGATTCGTTTTCTTTGGAATTATTTGGTAGATAGATAAATCTTTATTGTAAACCATTAAAAAAACTTAAACTAATAATACTATTCTAATCTTATACTAATATATAAAGCTGATGAGTTGTTTGTTTGAACGTGCTTATCTCAGGAACTAATGGTCAGATTTGAAAAAAACAATCAGTGTTAGATAGCCCATTTTTCGACGAAGGCTATAGGCTATATACCTCACGCTAAGACCAATAGGAGCGGAGCGCCAATGAAGAATGTTTCAAAATCGGGGGGATTTTTAACTATTCCACGCGGACAAAGTCGCGGGCAGAAGCTAATTGTGTATAAAAGATGGTCTTGTCGGTAAAAGCGATCTCTTCCAGACCAATTCAATCTAATTGCGTTATAGGTATATGTTCGAAGAATATGTTTTTTTATTGCTAAAGCACAGCAGAGCAGGCTGGAGGCCCAACGGTGATGGAAAGTGGTTGCCAACGTGCTGCCGGTCTTGAAGGAGAAACTGGATCCTGGTAACTGATGCCGGAATACAACACAAAGTTGTTATGACGGCTTTCTAGACCAGGGGTGGTAGTCTGGTTGTGGGTTGTTTTATCGCCTCTTACGACAGACCGCCCAGCCGCAGGACTTATATTCTTTTCCGTTTCTGCACGAAGAATGTAATATATAGTTATATTCCACTAGACAATTCTGTAGTGTAATTGTTAAGAAGTAAATATTAAAGGTGGCCGCCATGAAATGTTATTAAGGATTGAAAACAATTAAATACTTTAGTCAAATATTAGTTAAAACAAAATTAGTTAAGTTTTTTCGAGATATGATGA